>NC_059573.1:1295394-1417894 GCF_020424385.1 Procambarus clarkii
ACCCGTTCTCGCAAATTCGTAAAGTCAATATTGACTTATTAACTACGTGCATAGGTGATATACTAAACATAATAGATATACCTTAAAAAGATTCATAGAAAACACCAACCTTACCTAACCTTGTTAGTATCTTAAGATAAGCATCTTATTGCTTCGTAATTACAATTATTACTTAACCTATACCTATTATAGGTTAGGTAATAATTGTAATTACGAAGCAATAAGATGCTTATCTTAACATACTAACAAGGTTAGGTAAGGTCGGTGTTTTCTATGAATCTTTTTAAGGGTATCTATTATGTTAAGTATGTCACCTATGCACATATTTAATAAGTCAATATTGACTTATTAAATTTGCGAGAACGGGTTGCACACACACATGGTTGAGAGGCGGGACCAAAGAGCCAGAGCTCAACCCCCGCAAACACAACTAGGTGAGTACACACACACACACACACACACACACACACACACACACACACGCACACGCACACGCACACACACACACACACACACACACACACACACACACACACACGCACACACAACAATGAAATGAAGATGAGAAACATTAGGAAGAGATGCATTAGGAAGTGATGTGGTGGAGGCTGACTCCATACACAGTTTCAAGTGTAGATATGACAGAGCCCGATAGGCTCATGAATCTGTACACCTGTTGATTGACGGTACACCTGTTGAGTACACACACACACACACACATACACACACACACACACACACACACACACACACACACACACACACACACACACACACACACACACACGCACACACAACAATGAAATGAAGATGAGAAACCCATGGTTTAATCAGAGATGTAGGCTAGCTAAGCAGCAAAGTAAAAGGGCATGGAGAAACTATAGGAATAACAGGACACTGGAGAGCAGAGAAAGATACCAGAATGCCAGGAATGAATATGTCAGGATGAGAAGAGAGGCAGAAAGACAATACGAAAATGACATCACAAGCAAGGCAAAGACTCAGCCTAAATTGTTGCATAGCCACATCAGGAGAAAAACATCAGTAAAGGAACAGGTTATGAAATTAAGGATAGGGGCGGAAGGATTCACTACAAACGACAAGGAAATGTGTGAGGAACTGAATAAGAAATTCCAGGAGGTCTTCACCTTAGAGCAAGGAGAAATTCCAGAGATAAGAGAGGGAATAGTTAACCTGAAACCACTAGAAGAGTTTGAGATTACTAGTGGGGAAGTAAGGAAGTGTTTACTAGAGTTGGATGTGACAAAGGCTATAGGCCCAGATGGAATCTCCCCTTGGATACTAAAGGAAGGAGCAGAAGAACTGTGCCTCCCACTCTCCATAGTGTATAACAAATCACTGGCAACAGGGGAACTGCCAGAAATTTGGAAAGCAGCTAATGTAGTCCCGATATACAAGAAAGGGGATAGACAGGAAGCACTGAACTACAGGCCAGTGTCCCTAACCTGCGTACCATACAAGCTGATGGAGAAGATTGTGAGAAGAAAGCTAGTGGAACATCTGGAGCGAAAGAACTTTGTAACACAGCATCAACATGAGTTCAGGGATGGCAAGTCCTGCCTCATAGGGTTAATTGAATTCTACGACCAGGCAACAAAAATCAGGCAAGAAAGAGAGGGGTGGGCAGACTGCATATTTTTGGATTGCCAGAAAGCCTTTTATACAGTGCCACTTAAGAGGCTAGTGAAAAAGTTGGGATGCAGGCTGGAGTGAAAGGGAAAGTACTACATTGGATAAAGGAGTACCTTAGCAACAGAAGACAACGAGTCAGTGTGAGGGGTGAGGTCTCAGATTGGCGAGACGTCACCAGTGGAGTCCCGCAGGGTTCAGTCCTTGGACCTATACTGTTTCTGATATATGTAAATGATCTCCCAGAGGGTATAGACTCGTTTCTCTCAATGTTTGCTGGTGATGCAAAAATTATGAGGAGGATTGAAACTGAGGATGATAGTAGGAGGCTACAAGATGACCTAGACAGACTGAGTGAATGGTCCAACAAATGGCTGTTGAAGTTCAACCCGAGTAAATGCAAAGTAATGAAACTAGGCAGTGGAAACAGGAGGCCAGACACAGGACACAGAATAGGAGATGAAGTACTTAATGAAACAGACAGAGAGAAAGATCTAGGAGTTGATATCACACCAAACCTGTCTCCTGAAGCCCACATAAAAAGAATTAGGTCTGCGGCATATGCGACGCTAACTTGAGGTTATCTTGAGATGATTTCGGGGCTTAGTGTTTCCGCGGCCCGATCCTCGACCAGGCCTCCACCCCCAGGAAGCAGCCTGTGACAGCTGACTAACTCCCAGGTACCTATTTACTGCTAGGTAACAGGAGCATCACGGTGAAAGAAACTCAGCCCATTGTTTCTCGCCGGCGCCCGGGATCGAACACGCGACCACAGGATCACGCGTCCAGTGTTCTTTCCGCTCAGCCACCGTGTCCCTTACTGGCTGGCTACCATCAGAACAGCCATCAGGAACCTGTGTAAGGAATCATTCAGACTCTTGTATACCACATATGTGAGACCAATCCTGGAGTATGCGGCCCCGGCATGTAGCCTGTACCTTGTCAAGCACAAGACGAAGCTGGAAAAAGTTCAGAGGTATGCTATTAGACTAGTTCCAGAACTAAGAGGCATGAGTTACGAGGAAAGGCTGCGCGAAAGGCACCTTACGACACTGGAAGACAGAAGAGTAAGGAGAGACATGATCACTACCTACAAAATCCTCAGGGGAATCGGCAGGGTAGGCAAGGATAAACTATTCAACACGGGTGGTACGCGAACAAGGGGACAAAGGTGAAACTGAGTACCCACATGAGCCACAGGGACGTTAGAAAGAACTTTTTCAGTGTCAGAGTAGTTAACAGGTGGAATGCATTAGGCAGTGATGTGGTGGAGGCTGACTCCATACACAGTTTCAAGTGTAGATATGACAGCCCAATAGGCTCAGGAATCTGTACACCTGTTTATTGACAGTTGAGAGGCGGGACCAAAGAGTCAGAGCTCAACCCCTGCAAGCACACCTAGGTGAGTACAACTACGTGAGTACACACACGCACATACACACACAAAAAAACTTCTCATCTGTTCATAGGGGAATTATGAACAGATGAGAAGTTTCCTAAGTGAAATACCTTGGGACGCAGACCTCAGAGATAAGTCTGTACAGGGTATGATGGACTATGTTACCCAAAAGTGTCAGGAGGCAGTAAACAGGTTCATCCCGGCCCAAAGGGAAAAATCCGAGAAGCAACAGAAGAATCCATGGTATAATAGGGCATGTATGGAAGCGAAGAAACTGAACAAAAAGGCGTGGAGGAACTTCCGGAATAACAGAACACCAGAAAGCAGAGAGAGATACCAGAGAACTAGGAATGAGTACGTCAGGGTGAGAAGAGAAGCAGAGAAAAGTTTTGAAAATGATATAGCAAACAAAGCCAAGACCGAACCAAAGCTACTCCATAGTCACATCAGAAGAAAAACAACAGTGAAAGAACAGGTATTGAAACTTAGAACAGGCGAGGACAGGTATACAGAGAATGACAGAGAGGTGTGTGAAGAACTCAACAAGAGGTTCCAGGAGGTCTTCATAATAGAACAAGGTGAGGTCACTGTGCTATGAGAAAGGGAGGTAAACCAGGCGGCCTTGGAAGAGTTCGAAATTACGAGAGAGGAGGTCAAGAGACACCTGTTGGATCTGGATGTTAGAAAGGCTGTTGGTCCAGATGGGATCTCACCATGGCTACTGAAAGAGTGTGCAGAGGCACTTTGCTTGCCACTCTCCATAGTGTATAGTAAGTCACTGGAGACGGGAGACCTACCAGAAATATGGAAGACGGCGAATGTGGTCCCAATATACAAAAAGGGCGACAGGCAAGAGGCACTGAACTACAGGCCAGTGTCCTTGACTTGTATACCACGCAAGGTGATGGAGAAGATCGTGAGAAAAAACCTGGTAACACATCTGGAGAGAAGGGACTTCGTGACGAATCGCCAACATGGATTCAGGGAGGGTAAATCTTGCCTTACAGGCTTGATAGAATTCTACGATCAGGTGACAAAGATTAAGCAAGAAAGAGAGGGCTGGGCGGACTGCATTTTCTTGGATTGTCGGAAAGCATTTGACACAGTACTGCATAAGAGGCTGGTACATAAGCTGGAGAGACAGACAGGTGTAGCTGGTAAGGTGCTCCAGTGGATTAGGGAGTACCTAAGCAATAGGAAGCAGAGAAATACGTGAGGGGTGAGACCTCCGATTGGCGTGAAGTCACCAGTGGAGTCCCACAGGGCTCTGTACTCGGTCCTATCTTGTTTCTGATATATGTAAATGACCTCCCGGAGGGTATCGATTCATTTCTCTCAATGTTTGCGGACGATGCTAAAATTATGAGAAGGATTAAAACAGAAGAGAACTGTTTTAATGAGGCTTCAAGAAGACATTCCTAGACAAGCTGAAGGAATGGTCGAACAAATGGTTGTTAGAGTTTAACCCAACCAAATGTAATGTAATGAAGATAGGTGTAGGGAGCAGGAGGCCAGATACAAGGTATCATCTGGGAGAGGAAATTCTTCAGGAGTCAGAGAAGGAAAAAGACTTGGGGGTTGATATCACGCCAGACCTGTCTCCTGCAGCACATATCAAGAGGATAACATCAGCGGCATATGCCAGGCTGGCCAACATACAAACGGCATTCAGAAACTTGTGTAAAGAATCATTCAGAACTTTGTATACCACATATGTCAGGCCAATCCTGGAGTATGCAGCCCCAGCATGGAGTCCATATCTAGTCAAGGATAAGACTAAACTGGAAAAGGTTCAAAGGTTTGCTACCAGACTAGTACCCGAGCTGAGAGGTATGAGCTACGAGGAGAGACTACGGGAATTAAACCTCACCTCGCTGGAAGACAGAAGAGTTAGGGGGGACATGATCACCACATTCAAGATTCTGAAGGGAATTGACAGGGTAGATAAAGACAGGCTATTTAACACAAGGGGCACACGCACAAGGGGACACAGGTGGAACCTGATTGCCCAAATGAGCCACAGAGATATTAGAAAGAACTTTTTTAGTGTCAGAGTGGGTGACAAATGGAATGCATTAGGCAGTGATGTGGTGGAGGCTGACTCCATACACAGTTTCAAGTGTAGATATGATAGAGCCCAATAGGCTCAGGAACCTGTACACCTGTTGATTGACGGTTGAGAGGCGGGACCAAAGAGCCAGAGCTCAACCCCCGCAAACACAACTAGGTGAGTACACACAGAGGCCTCACAGCTGAGTGGACAGCGCTCGGGATTCGTAGTCCTGAGGTTCCGGGTTCGATCCCCGGTGGAGGCTGAAAGAAATGGACAGTTTCCTTCACCCTGATGCAACTGTTCGCCTAGCAGTAAATAGGTAACTGGGAATAAGACAGCTGCTACAGACTGCTTCCTGGGTGTGTGTGTAGCAAAAAAGGAGGCCTATTGGAAGACTGGGCCGCGAGGACACTAAGCCCCGAAATCATCTCAAGATAACCTGACTCTCTTCCTGTGGTTGAATCGCACCTTCATTAACGGCCAGTTCTCAGAATAAATCCATTAGATAGAGACACCAAACCTCCTCCCTCTACCCACCTGCATAGTTATCTAGATATTTGTGATGGCCTGAAGGCATATTATGGCTCCAATAATAGTGCACTTTTCAACTGGCAAGTGAACCTTTGTCCTAAACAAAGAATATTCTCAAGTTATAGCCTTATTGTCTTATAAATCGTTGGTTTAAAATATAAAAAGTATATGAAATTCTAGGGGATACTCAAATAGTTTTAAATGTTCATATTTCTGTATTTCATATTTTTGAGAAAAGTGCACCATATTAGCCTAACTGTAATGAAACCTAACCTAATTTTAAGATAACGTAAGCATGATAGGGAGTAGACAAAAACATTAATTACGTAGTGGTTGTGTAGTCATTACCTCCAGGGTCCTCCTCCCAGAGGACAGGATGCTGTAAACGAGTGATCCACGAACTGCAAATACAAATAATTGGAAATAGAATCTGCACACTTAACCATATACGAAATTATAGTATATAATAATATGTTATATTTAGACAATACCAATATGTAATACAGCGGACGTTAAGTTAACGAATGCGTCTGGCCTCGGCCACAACTTGGACGATAATTAAATTATCAAATGACATGAGAGTTTTATGTTAGGAAAACCTTTAATAAGGTTTTAATAAGGACGAATTAAGTTCAATGAAGATAAGGGAAGTGAATATATTGAGTTACAAGAGAACTTTCAACTTTAAATTGACAAACACAAAAAATCCCGGACATTATTAAGCCAACACACGTGGCGTGGAAGTATTGTCACCGTCGGGGATGGGCGACGAGTCCTCCGTCACGGTACTGTGAAATAGTCACGTTCTTGTGATTTCTGTGTGTACAGTGAAATAGTCTCTGATATAGTCTCAAACAGTATTGGTTCATAAAGGTCGGGGGTGTGTGTTGGACACCGTGGGGGGGACACGTCCTCCGCCCCGTGGGGGGGACACGTCCCCCGCGCCGTGGGGGTCTCTGTGACAACTGGGATAAACAACAGTTCATCCCAGGGGACACAGTATCGAAGTTTAATGTTAATTAAAAAGTTCATTCACCGTTGAAGTGGTCTTAGATACACTGCCCCCACTGGAGTGAGTGTCCGCATATTCCATTAACAATTGTTAAATGTAACATTGAACATAAAATAACAGTTGTGAAGTGTATTACAACAGAAATATTAACATGAAAATATAGTTTTTTATATAGAAATATTGTACGTAATATGTAGCTGTAGCGATATTTATGTGAGCAGTTGTTAACTGTCTCTTGATGTGGAGATGTTAACTGTCTCTTGATGTGGAGATGTTAACTGTCTCTTGATGTAGAGGAGATGTTAACTGTCTCTTGATGTGGAGGAGATGTTAACTGTCTCTTGATGTGGAGGAGATGTTAACTGTCTCTTGATGTGGAGGAGATGTTAACTGTCTCTTGATGTGGAGGAGATGTTAACTGTCTCTTGATGTGGAGGAGATGTTAACTGTCTCTTGATGTGGAGGAGATGCCAACTGTCTCTTGATGTGGAGGAGATGTTAACTGTCTCTTGATGTGGAGATGTTAACTGTCTCTTGATGTGGAGATGTTAACTGTCTCTTGATGTGGAGGAGATGTTAACTGTCTCTTGATGTGGAGGAGATGCCAACTGTCTCTTGATGTGGAGGAGATGTTAACTGTCTCTTGATGTGGAGATGTTAACTGTCTCTTGATGTAGAGGAGATGTTAACTGTCTCTTGATGTGGAGATGTTAACTGTCTCTTGATGTGGAGGAGAAGCCAACTGTCTCTTGATGTGTAGGAGAAGCCAATTATCTCTTGATGTGGAGGAGAAGCCACCTGTCTCTTGATGTGGAGGAAATACAAACTTTCTCTTGATGTGGAGGAAATACAAACTTTCTCATGATGTGGTTTATAAATCCACTCTTAATTGATGTAAAGGAGATTGGAATTATCTCTCAGTATGAGAGATACGAATTATCTGTTAGTATGAGTGATACAAAATATCTCTTACTATGAGAGAGATACGTGTTCCTATAATTCCCGTAGCCATAAAATATTTCGTGTGCAAATCTTAAAGAGGGAGGACAAGACGCGGTTATTTCATTGTCTCAACATTATCCTTTTTCAGTTAAAGAAAATGGAAACGCGCGTCGTTGGTATCGCAATAAAATTTCCTGCCCTGAGTATATTGGAGGCGTCGAAGATTTGTGTGTATGGCTGTGTGGATAATACTGGCGCGTGTATAAGATTCCCTGTATCAATAGCCAGCGATGAGAGCAAGGCTTTCATCAGTTTATTGTATCTTATAAGAGTTTCTCTTCCTCTCGATGTGAGGCAGGAATGGAGGATTAGTTTGTGTGGCTGTGGGATGTCCTCGTGTACACGACGCCAGGGGTAACTTGATCATTTTATTGTCCCTCCACATTGTCTCAGATTATTCCTTCCTGACTAAATAAGAGCTGTCAGAAGTGTAATGTAGGGGCATAGTGGCGTCGTGCGAACCCTGGCCGGCCTGGGTGTCGTCGTGGGTGTGGGCGCCCCACCGCCCGTGCGCGACGTGTATCCGTCTTCACACACACACCAACAACAGCATCACGACCCGTCGCTCTGAGGTGGTGGTGAGAGCCGGCCACCGTTACCGTAGTACAGTAGCCGGATAGGATTGTTGTGGGAGTGTTCGTACACAGCCGCCCTTGTTTATAGCATATTGCCGCTCTGGAGAAACTACAATGGTGGGGGGAGGGGGAGGAGGGGGAAGAGGAGAGAGAGAGAGAGAGAGAGAGAGAGAGAGAGAGAGAGAGAGAGAGAGAGAGAGAGAGAGAGAGAGAGAGAGAGAGAGAGAGAGAGAGAGAGAAATTTATGAATAATACGAAAGGAGAGAGGATATTGTTGTCAGTCTGGGTATAAAGCCCCCCCCTCCCCCCTTATACCATCTGTGGGAGAGCCAGACGTCTCAAGGACCGGTCCGTCCTCATAACGTCTTCCAACGTCTAGACAACGTCCAGTCCTCTCCTAACCTGCCAGAGGACCTAAAACAGAAAACGGGAGAGTACATCACTTTCGCCAGCCGCTTCCATTTATTAGTACGACAATTTTTGGCCGTATGTAACGGTCTAAATGGCAGGTTGTTGGTAAGATGACAGGTTGGGTGATCTTGCCTTGATAATATGCCTAATGGTGCCCCCCCCCTTACCCCGCCCCGGGATAACACTTCCTCAATGTGCCTCCCCCCCCCGGGATAACACTTCCTCAAGGTGCCTCCCACCCCCCGGGATAACACTTCCTCAAGGTGCCTCCCCCCCCGGGATAACACTTCCTCAAGGTGCCCTCCCCCCCCGGGATAACACTTCCTCAAGGTGCCTCCCCCCCCGGGATAACACTTCCTCAAGGTGCCTCCCCCCCGGGATAACACTTCCTCAAGGTGCCTCCCCCCCCGGGGATAACACTTCCTCAAGGTGCCTCCCACCCCCCGGGATAACACTTCCTCAAGGTGCCTCCCCCCCCCGGGATAACACTTCCTCAAGGTGCCCTCCCCCCCAGGATAACACTTCCTCAAGGTGCCCCCCCCAGGATAACACTTCCTCAAGGTGCCTCCCCCGGGATAACACTTCCTCAAGGTGCCACCACCTGGGATAACACTTCTCCAAGGTGCCTCCCCCCGGGATAACACTTCCTCAAGGTGCCTCCCCCCCGGGATAACACTTCCTCAAGGTGCCTCCCCCCGGGATAACACTTCCTCAAGGTGCCTCCCCAGGGATAACACTTCCTCAAGGTGCCCCCCCGGGATAACACTTCCTCAAGGTGCCTCCCCCCAGGATAACACTTCCTCAAGGTGCCTCCCCCCAGGATAACACTTCCTCAAGGTGCCTCCCCCGGGATAACACTTCCTCAAGGTGCCTCCCCCCCCGGGATAACACTTCCTCAAGGTGCCTCCCCGGGATAACACTTCCTCAAGGTGCTCCTCCCCCCCGGGATAACACTTCCTCAAGGTGCCTCCCCCCGGGATAACACTTCCTCAAGGTGCTCCTCCCCCCCCCCGGATAACACTTCCTCAAGGTGCCTCCCCCCGAGATAACACTTCCTCAAGGTGCCTCCCCCCCGCCCGGGATAACACTTCCTCAAGGAGCCTCCCTCCCCCCCCCGGGATAACACTTCCTCAAGGTGCCCCCCCGGGATAACACTTCCTCAAGTTGCCTCCCTCCCCCCCCCGGGATAACACTTCCGCAAGGTGCCACCCCCCCCGGGATAACACTTCCGCAAGGTGCACCCTCCCCGGGATAACACTTCCTCAAGATGCCTTCCTCCCCCCCCCGGGATAACACATCCTCAAGGTGCCCTCCCCCCCGGGATAACACTTCAACAAGGTGCCTCCCTCCCCCCCCCCCGGGATAACACTTCCTCAAGGTGCCCCCCCCGGGATAACACTTTCTCAAGGTGTTTCCCCCCCCCCCCGCCAGGATAACACTTCCGCAAGGTGCCCTCCCCCCCGGGATAACACTTCCTCAAGGTGCTCCCCTCCCGGGATAACACTTCCTCCATGTGCCTCCCCCGGGATAACATTTCCTCAAGGTGCCCTCCCCCCCCCCCCGGGATAACACTTCCTCAAGGTGCCTCCCCCGGGATAACACTTCCTCAAGGTGCACTCCTCCCCCCGCGATAACACTTCCTCAAAGTGCCCCCCCGGGATAACACTTCCTCATGGTGCCCTCCCCGGGATAATACTTCCTCAAGGTGCCCTCCCCCCCGGGATAACACTTACTCAAGGTGCCTCCCCCAGGATAACACTTCTTCAAAGTGCCCCCCCCCGGATAACACTTCCTCATGGTGCCCTCCCCGGGATAACACTTCATCAAGGTGCCCTCTCCCCGGGATAACACTTCCTCAAGGTGCAACCCCCCCGGGATAACACTTCCTCAAGGTGCCTCCCCCGGGATAACACTTCCTCAAGGTGCCTCCCCGGGATAACACTTCCTCTAGGTCGCCCCCCCCCATCGGGATAACACTTCCTCACGGTGCCTCCACCCCGGGATAACACTTCCTCAAGGTGCCCCCCCCGGGATAACACTTCCTCAAGGTGCCCCCCCCGGGATAACACTTCCTCAAGGTGCCTCGCCGCCCGGGATAACTTTTCCTCAAGGTGCCCCCCCCCGGATAACACTTCCTCAAGGTGCCCCCCCCCCCCCCGGGATAACTTTTCCTCAAGGTGCCCCCCCCGGGACAACACTTCCTCAAGGTGCCTCCCCCCGGGATAACACTTCCTCAAGGTGCCTCCCCCAGCCTCCCCGGGATAACACTTCCTCAAGGTGCCCCCCACGGGATAACACTTCCTCAAGGTGCCTCCCCCCGGATAACACTTCCTCAAGGTGCCCCCCCGGGATAACTTTTCCTCAAGGTGCCCCTCCCGGGATAACTTTTCCTCAAGATGCCCCCCCCCCGGGATAACACTTCTTCAAGGTGCTCCCCCCCGGGATAACACTTCCCCAAGGTGCTCCCCCCCGGGATAACACTTCCTCAAGGTGCCTCCCCCCCCGGGATAACACTTCCTCAAGGTGCCCCCCCGGGATAGCACTTCCTCAAGGTGCCTCCCTCTCGGGATAACACTTCCTCAAGGTGCCTCCCCCCCCGGGATAACAATTTCCCAAGGTGCTCCCCCCGGGATAACACTTACTCAAGTAGCTCTCCCCCGGGATAACACTTTCTCAAGGTGCCTCCCCCCCGGGATAACACTTCCTCAAGGTGCTCCCTCCCGGGATAACACTTCCTCAAGGTGCTCCCCCCCGGGATAACACTTCCTCAAGGTGCCTCACCCCGGGATAACACTTCCTCAAGGTGCTCCCACCCCCCTATCCGGGATAACACTTCCTCAAGGTGCCTCCCCCCCGGGATAACACTTCCTCAAGGTGCTCCCACCCGGGATAACACTTCCTCAAGGTGCTCCTCCCCGGGATAACACTTCTTGAAGGTGCCTCCCCCGGGATAACACTTCCTCAAGGTGCCCTCCCCCCCGGGATAACACTTCCTCAAGGTTCTTCCCCCCCCCCGGGATAACAATTTCTCAAGGTGCCCCCCCCCGGGATAACACTTCCTCAAGGTGCCTCCCCCCCCCGGGATAACATTTCCTCAAGGTGCCTCCCCCCGGGATAACACTTCCTCAAGGTGCCTCCCCCCCCCCGGGATAACACTTCCTCAAGGTGCCCTCCCCCCCGGGATAACACTTCCTCAAGGTGCCTCCCCCGGGATAACACTTCCTCAAGGTTCCTCCCCCCGAGATAACACTTCCTCAAGGTGCCCCCCCGGGATAACACTTCCTCAAGGTGCCTCCCCCGGGATAACACTTCCTCAAGGTGCCTCCCCCCCCCGGGATAACACTTCCTCAAGGTGCCCCCCCCGGGATAACACTTCCTCAAGGTGCCCCCCCGGGATAACACTTCCTCAAGGTGCACCTCCCCCGGGATAACACTTCCTCAAGGTGCCTCCCCCCCCCGGGTAACACTTCCTCAACGTGCCTCCCTCTCCCCGGGATAACACTTCCTCAAGGTGCACCCCCCGTGATAACACTTCCTCAATGTGCCTCCCCCGGGATAACACTTCCTTTAGGTGCCCCTCCGGGATAACACTTCCTCAAGGTGCCCCCTCCGGGATAACACTTCCTCTAGGTGCCTCCCCGGGATAACACTTCCTCAAGGTGCCTCCCCCGGGATAACACTTCCTCTAGGCACCCCCCCGGGATAACACTTCTTCAAGGTGCCCCCCCCGGGATAACACTTCCTCTAGGCACCCCCCCGGGATAACACTTCTTCAAGGTGTCCCCCCCCGGGATAACACTTCCTCAAGGTGCCCCCCCCGTGATAACACTTCCTCAAGGTTTATTATGAACCATCTCGTTTAAATTATTTTCCATCTAACGAACACCAAAATCCCGCTCCATAATCCGCCCACTCCACCACCCCGCCCACTCCCCCATGCCGCCCACTCCACCACCCCGCCCACTCCACCATCCCGCCCACTCCACCATCCCGCCCACTCCACCATCCCGCCCAGTCCACCACCCCGCCCACTCCACCATCCCGCCCACTCCACCATCCCGCCCACTCCACCATCCCGCCCACTCCACCATCCCGCCCGTTCCCCCATCCCGCACATTCCACCATCCCGCCCACTCCACCATCCCTCCCACTCCCCCATCCCGCCCACTCCCCCATCCCGCCCACTCCACCACCCCGCCCACTCCACCATCCCGCCCACTCCACCATCCCGCCCAATCCCCCATCCCGCCCACTCCACCACCCCGCCCACTCCCCCATCCCGCCCACTCCCCCATCCCGCCCACTCCACCACCCCGCCCACTCCACCACCCCGCCCACTCCCCCACGCCGCCCACTCCACCATCCCGCCCACTCCACCATCCCGCCCACTCCACCATCCCGCCCACTCCCCCATCCCTCCCACTCCACCATCCCGCCCACTCCACCACCCCGCCCAATCCACCACCCCGCCCACTCCACCATCCCGCCCACTCCCCCATCCCGCCCACTCCACCACCCCGCCCACTCCCCCATCCCGCCCTCTCCCCCATCCCGCCCACTCCACCACCCCGCCCACTCCCCCATGCCGCCCACTCCACCATCCCGCCCACTCCACCATCCCGCCCACTCCACCTTCCCGCCCACTCCCCCATCCCGCCCACTCCACCACCCCGCCCACTCCCCCATCCCGCCCTCTCCCCCATCCCGCCCACTCCACCACCCCGCCCACTCCCCCATGCCGCCCACTCCACCATCCCGCCCACTCCCCCATCCTTCCCACTCCCCCATCCCGCCCACTCCACCACCCCGCCCACTCCACCATCCCGCCCACTCCACCACCCCGCCCACTCCACCATCCCGCCCACTCCACCACCCCGCCCACTCCCCCATGCCGCCCACTCCCCCATGCCGCCCACTCTACCATCCCACCCACTCCACCATCCCGCCCACTACCCCATCCCGCCCACTACCCCATCCCTCCCACTCCCCCATCCCGCCCACTCCACCATCCCGCCCACTCCACCATCCCGCCCACTCCACCATCCCGCCCACTCCCCCATCCCGCCCACTCCACCACCCCGCCCACTCCCCCATCCCGCCCACTCCCCCATCCCGCCCACTCCACCACCCCGCCCACTCCCCCCATGCCGCCCACTCCACCATCCCGCCCACTCCACCATCCCGCCCACTCCACAATCCCGCCCACTCCCCCATCCCTCCCACTCCCCCATCCCTCCCACTCCCCCATCCCGCCCACTCCACCATCCCGCCCACTCCACCATCCCGTCCACTCCCCCATCCCGCCCACTCCACCACCACGCCCACTCCCCCATCCCGCCCACTCCCCCATCCCGCCCACTCCCCCATGCCGCCCACTCCACCATCCCGCCCACTCCACCATCCTGCCCACTCCACCATCCCGCCCACTCCCCCATCCCTCCCACTCCTCCATCCCGCCCACTCCACCACCCCGCCCACTCCTCCATCCCGCCCACTCCACCATCCCGCCCACTCCCTTATCCCGTCCACTCCACCACCCAGCCCACTCCCCCATCCCGCCCACTCCCCCATCCCGCCCACTCCACCATCCCGCCCAGTCCACCACCCCGCCCACGCCACCATCCCGCCCACTCCACCATCCCGCCCACTCCACCATCCCGCCCACTCCACCATCTCGCCCGTTCCCCCATCCCGCCCACTCCACCATCCCGCCCACTCCACCATCCCTCCCACTCCCCCATCCCGCCCACTCCACCACCCCGCCCACTCCACCATCCCGCCCACTCCACCATCCCGCCCACTCACCCATCCCGCCCACTCCACCACCCCGCCCACTCCCCCATCCCGCCCACTCCCCCATCCCGCCCACTCCACCACCCCGCCCACTCCCCCACGCCGCCCACTCCACCATCCCGCCCACTCCACCATCCCGCCCACTCCCCCATCCCTCCCACTCCATCCCGCCCACTCCACCACCCCGCCCAATCCACCACCCCACCCACTCCACCATCCCGCCCACTCCCCCATCCCGCCCACTCCACCACCCCGCCCACTCCCCCATCCCGCCCACTCCCCCATCCCGCCCACTCCACCACCCCGCCCACTCCCCCATGCCGCCCACTCCACCATCCCGCCCACTCCACCATCCCGCCCACTCCACCATCCCGCCCACTCCCCCATCCCTCCCACTCCCCCATCCCGCCCACTCCACCACCCCGCCCACTCCACCATCCCGCCCACTCCACCATCCCGCCCACTCCACCACCCCGCCCACTCCACCATCCCGCCCACTCCACCACCCTGCCCACTCCCCCATGCCGCCCACTCCCCCATGCCGCCCACTCTACCATCCCACCCACTCCACCATCCCGCCCACTACCCCATCCCGCCCACTACCCCATCCCGTCCACTCCCCCATCCCGCCCACTCCACCATCCCGCCCACTCCACCATCCCGCCCACTCCACCACCCCGCCCACTCCACCATCCCGCCCACTCCACCATCCCGCCCACTCCACCACCCCGCCCACTCCACCACCCCGCCCACTCCACCATCCCGCCCACTCCACCATCCCGCCCACTCCACCACCCCGCCCACTCCACCATCCCGCCCACTCCACCATCCCGCCCACTCCCCTATCCCGCCCACTCCACCATCCCGCCCACTCCACTATCCCGCCCACTCCACCACCCCGCCCACTCCCCCATCCCGCCCACTCCACCATCCCGCCCACTCCACCATCCCGCCCACTCCACCACCCCGCCCACTCCCCCATCCCGCCCACTCCACCATTCCGCCCACTCCACCATTCCGCCCACTCCACCATCCCGCCCACTCCACCATCCCGCCCACTCCACCATCCCGCCCACTCCACCATCCCGCCCACTCTAGCTTGTGACTGAACCTTTCTCAAGTTAGGATCAAGTTTTGAATGTCTTCGTAAATTGGACAGACAAAGTTTGCAGATAACATAAGATGGGAATAGGTGGTGCCGGGGGGGGGGGGGGGGAGCCTACCCCCTGGATGACCCCTCCCCCTCACCCACCTGGATGACCCCCCCCTCACCCACCTGGATTACCCCCCCCCTCACCCACCTGGATGACCCCCCCCCTCACCCACCTGGATTACCCCCTCCCTCACCCACCTGGATGACCCCTCCTCACCCTCCTGGATGACCCCTCCTCACCCACCTGGATGACCCCTCCTCACCCACCTGGATGACCCCTCCTCAACCACCTGGATGACCCCCTCCTCACCCACCTGGATGACCCCCTCCTCACCCACCTGGATGACCCCTCCTCACTCTCCTGGATGACCCCTCCTCACCCACCTGGATGACCCCTCCTCACCCACCTGGATGACCCCTCCTCACCCTCCTGGATGACCCCTCCTCACCCACCTGGATGACCCCTCCTCACCCACCTGGATGACCCCTCCTCACCCACCTGGATGACCCCTCCTCACTCTCCTGGATGACCCCTCCTCACCCACCTGGATGACCCCTCCTCACCCACCTGGATGACCCCTCCTCACTCTCCTGGATGACCCCTCCTCACCCACCTGGATGACCCCTCCTCACCCACCTGGATGACCCCTCCTCACCCACCTGGATGACCCCTCCTCACCCACCTGGATGACCCCTCCTCACCCTCCTGGATGACCCCTCCTCACCCACCTGGATGACCTTAGCCATGTAGTAATAGCCGTAATTATCATCTTGCATTAAATCTCAGCTCGTTGTCTCTGGGCCGTGATGCAGCAGACCAACAACAATAGTGTTGAGAATCACGCAAGGAAACACCTGCTAACTCAAGGCCGCCGTAACCCTAACCGGGAGGAACTGCTAATGAATCTCTTCCTAAAACAGATGCAACAATTATAAGTTTTTGAACTGACAGTCACGACCGACCAGTTTATGCCCCGGCCTCACTGACCCTCACTATTTGAGGGCCGAGGCCGCCACCTTGTGGTCCAGGGCGGGAGCATTATCCGCCGAGCTTCCACACTGTCAACCCTTGAACCACGGGCCAGTTGACAGCCCGTCCTCCAAACAAAGACCCAAAAACCATTCCATCCACCCGGCAAACCCGCTGTTTAAGAGTGAAAAATGGTTTACACACACGACTCACAACTGATTTCATTCGAACACTTGCAGAACAAGTGCTTCACTGACGAGTTTTGTTCGAACCACAACGCTGTAAATGCTTCACCCACGTACTACAAATAATCGCCAACAGAACCCAAACACCTAACCTATGTCTATATATGTACAATATGCTAATATATTACAATATATTAATTTACACATGAGAAAATTCCCATTTTGAATGAACAGGAAGTTAAAATTTATCAATGCATCTATAGGGTCACCGCTGGATAGAATGGACTTGAATCGAGGATGGATTGCAAGTACATTCCATCCAGTGGTCGACCCCAAAGACGCATTCATCAATTTTAAAATTCTGTTCATTCAAAACAGAACTTTTCTCAAATATAAATTAATGGACATTATGTCTTTGTTTAGAGGACGGAGGCCTGGTCGATACCTCCCCCCCCCCCCCGCGTAAATAATATTGAACCACTTCTCCAACGATCGTTGAAGTGGTTTCAGTACTGTGTAGGCCACAGCCATCACCGGCTACCCGGGTTTGAGTCCTGGTCGGGTCATACAGCTTGGACAACCATTCCAGTTCTCCTCCACATTCCTGTATGTTAACATTGTGTAATCAGAATCAGAAATCAAGTTGTAATTAAAGTCTGTTCAAAGTTGGAGGCCATAGTGTAGGGTGTGACCTAGCCTCACCCAACTTGACACAAGGAGTGGTCTAGGGCTAGGGATGAACACAGGTTAGTCTGGGTCGCCAGACTTTAAAAGTCTGGCGACCAGGGAAACAGCGTGCCAGGGTCACATTCAGACACCCCTTCCCCCCCTCACTCAAGACGATTTTTGGCACTACTCGACAGCTAAATATTTTTAAAACAAATTTTTCAATAACAAATTTTGTGATAGTAATATGCCAACCCTTCCTCCTGTTTAGATAGCACTTATAGTATCAACGAGCACCACCGTACATGTATTGACGTAAAAGGCAATTAGAAAGTAGAAACCGGTACATCTGAATTTGGACAAACCGGAAATTTTTTTGTATTGATGTTGCAAAGAAAGCGAAACCTAATCTTCATAGGCCTAATACACGCTATTTAAGGTCCAAGATAGTACACATGTGTACTATAGTGGACCTAGGAATATTTAAGTTTGGTATTTAGCTTTATATTTTTTTGAGGACTCAATAAAGTGAATAGTACCAAATTCTACTACATAATTGTCCATTAGGTCTATGTATGTACTATGGTGCAGTTATAACAAGCACTATCTAAACAAGAGGATGGCTTGGTGTATGCACCAGTATTCACTGATGTTAGGAAAATTAACAAATATCCTGTTGTCAACAATTTTAACATTGCTTCTGTATCTCGTTTGTCAATCCCTTTTAATATCTTGTACGTCGTTATCATATCTGCCCTATCATAAATCTTTCCTCCAGTGTAGTGAGACCCAGTTCCCTCAGTCTTTCTTCATAGCTCAGTCCCTTTACCTCAGGAACGAGCCTTGTTGCATATTTTTGGGCCTTTTCCAGTTTTACTTTGTGGTTCTTCAGGTGGGGTTCCATGCTGGGACAGCATACTCAGTAATGGTTCTCATGGATGATGTGCGTGCGTGCGCTCACTCATTTGTTTGTACTCGCCTATTTGTGCCTGCAGGGCCGAGTTCCAGTTCTTGGACCCCGCTTTTCTAGCCGCCGGGTGTCAAATGCCATGATTCCTGACCTTTTCTCCTATCATATTTGCTTTTAATGTTATGAATGGAGTTTGCTTCTACAACCTGCTCCATTACTTTACTCTATTTACTCACTATTACTCTAAAAAAATTGTCTTTCATCTCTATAACACATTTGAGTCTCAAGCGCCTCATCTGTGCTCTCTTGTGCTATTGGTATTCATTGTAACTTTTCCTCTTTTTCCACCATGTTATTCCCTCTGAGCATTTTATACGTCTGTATCATGTCCCCCCTTTCCCTCCTCCTTTCTGCCGTCGTCAGATTTAGTTCCTTCAGTCTGTCTTCGTACCTCATCCCTCGCAGCTCTGGGACGAGTCTCGTTGCAAACTTCTGCACTTTTTCGAGCTTCCTTATGTGTTTAAGATGGGGCTCCAGGATGGGTCGGCATACTCTAAGACTGGCCTCACTATGGCGGTATACAGTGATCTAAAAGTCTCCTTATTCAAGTTTCTGAAGAATGTTCTGACTTGTGCCAGATTAGAGTATGCGGCTGACGTTATTCTATTGATATGAGCCTCTGGAGTTAGGTTTGGTGTTGTGTGTGTACTCACCTAGTTGTACTTGCTGGGGTTCAGTTCGGCTCTTTAGTCCCGCCTCTCAACTGTCAACCTACTGGTGTACAGGTTCCTGAGCCTATTGAGCCTATCTTATCTACATTTGAAACTGTGATTGGAGTCAGCCTCCACCACATCACTGCCTAATGTAGTCCAAATGTTAACTACCCCTAACACCAAAAAAAAGTTCTTTCTGTTGTCTGTGTGGCTCATTTGGGTACTAATTTTCCAGCTGTGTCCCCTTGTTCGTGTTCCACCAATGCTAAATACTTTGTCTTTGTCAATTCCTTTGAGAATTGTGAAGGTGGTGATCATATCTCCCCTAACTTCTGTCTTCCGGGGACGTGCGGTTTAATTCCCGTAGCCTTTCCTCGTAACCCAGTGCTGGGACTAGTCTGGTGGCGTATCTCTGAATCTTCTCTAACTTTGTCTTGTGTTTAGCTAGGTATGGACGCCAGGCTGGAGTCCATACCTGTGTGTATGTGTGTAAAATATTTGGCTGCTGGCATCTCGCTAGTTGTTTATTGAGTGTAATCATTAATTAACATTGATAATAATGTTTATTAATGTTCAGTAAACATTAGCATCCAGCTAATGTTTATTAAGTGTAAGCCGAGTATTTAATGAGTTTTCCTTCACACGTAGAGTAAGAGCATGAGGTAACTGCCTATGAGGGCGGGCTACTGCTCACAACTCATCATGTTGATTGTGCCTATGGCACCTCTGCTCTTCACTGGTTCTATTCTGCATTTCCTTCCGTATCGTTCACTCCAGTATGTTGTTGTTCTTGTCTAAATTTGGGACCTGTCCCTCCAGTATCTTCCATGTGTATATTATTTGATACCTCTCTCGCCTCCTTTCTAGAGAGTACATTTTGAGAGCTTTGAGACGGTCCCAATAATTTAGATATTTTATGCGTGCCGTATCTGTTCTCTGTATTCCCTCTAACTAAGAGATCTCTTCCGCTCTGAAAGGGAAAGTGAGTACCGAGCAGTACTCAAGACGGGACAGCAACAGTGATTTTAAATAGTATTAGCATTACTGTGGGGTCTCTGGATGTGAACGTTCTCATAATCCATCCCATCATGTTCCTGGCCGCCGCCGCTATATTTGCTCGGTTATGTTCACTAAATGTCAGGTCGTCAGACATCATAATTCCCAGATCTTTTATATGTTGCTTTCCTTCTATGAGTAGATCTGTGTCTTGTACCCTGTACTTAGCTCAAGTTCCTTTTTTAAACCATACTTAAGTACCTTGAACTTATCACTGTTAAACATCATGTTATTTTCCGTTGCCCAATCGAAGACATTATTTATATTTGCTTGTAGTTTTTCAGTGTCTTCTGCAGAGGAAATTTTTATGCTGATTTTTGTATCATCAGCAAAGGATGACACGAAGCTGTGAGCAGTATTCTTGTCTATATCAGTATTTTGTCAAGGACTGTGCCCCGGGGTACAGAGCTTTGCACTACACTTGAAGTTGGACTTGTTTTAATAACTGTTACTTTGCATTCTGTTTGACAGAAAATTTAAGAACCAACGTTCCACTTTACACGTTATTCCTATTGATCTCATTTCATAAGCTACCATTACATGATCAAATTGTCGGATGCCTTTCAAAGTCTGTATATACAACATCTATATTATGTTTTTCTTCTAATGCATCTATGATTTTGTCATAGTGACTGAGTAACTGTGACAGACAGGATCTTCCCGCTCTAAATTCATGTTGACTTGGGCTGTGAAGTTCATTGTTTTCCATAAAACTGTAGACTTGATTCCTAATAACTCTTTCAAAAGCTCTTATTATGTGTGATGTCAGTGCAACTGGTTGATACCTGATTGATGGGGTTCTGGGAGTTCTTCTACTCCCCAAGCCCGGCCCGAGGCCAGGCTTGATTTGTGAGAGTTTGGTCCACCAGGCTGTTGCTTGGAGCGGCCCGCAGGCCCACATACCCACCACAGCCCGGTTGGTCCGGCACTCCTTGGAGGAATAAATCTAGTTTCCTCTTGAAAATGTCCACGGTTGTTCCGGCAATATTTCTTATGCTTGCTGGGAGGACGTTGAACAACCGCGGACCTCTGATGTTTATACAGTGTTCTCTGATTGTGCCTATGGCACCTCTGCTCTTCACTGGTTCTATTCTACATTTTCTTCCATATCGTTTACTCCAGTACGTTGTTATTTTACTGTGTAGATTTGGTACTTGGCCCTCCAGTATCTATAGACAACTGGTCTATAGTTCTTTGCCAAAGTTTTACGACCCCCCTTGTGCAGAAGAACTTATCTGCAGATTTAAGTGCTGCTGGTATCTTCCCTGTATCCAGGCTTCCTCCATGTTACACTGAGTGCTTGTGCTACTGCTGCTTCACATTTCTTTATTACTATTTAGTTCCTTGAGTCAGGACCAAGGGCTGAGTGCATGGGCGTGTTGTCAATTTATCTTTCAAAGACTTCTGTGTTTGTGTTAATATCAGTTATATTATCGGGGGTTTCGATGCCATTTATAAAGAAGTTATCTGGAGCTTCAACTTTTATGTTGTTTATTGGTGTGCTGAACATACTGGCCTCATTCTGGCCTTTTAGATTTCACTAATTTGATAGTCGCCGCCGAAGGCGGCTAGTTTATTGTGCACCCCATACTCATCATGTGAGCGGGAGCGCAAAAAGCATTACAGAGAACACAAAAGGTCTTTATCAGACCTCATCTTAGATTATTACATAAACAATTTCATCTATCCTTCACACCTTATAATTACAATGTCAGTTAGTTACAGAGAAAGTGCTATTTCCAGAGTTATATATTTACAGTAAGTAATCATACATTAATGGTAGGTCTTATCGCTAATACATAATTGTTTGACCAATGGAGATAGTCATAGGGTAGCTTCTGTTTATTATTAGTCTTCACAATACACAACTTGTTTCTGAATCTCATATGTCATTTATCTACTAAAAGCGAAATATGGATACAATGCAAGGACTTCAGGTAATTTATCCATGGTAATAAGATAGGTTGCCATATCATGCAGAGTGAGCTTAGATTTATCTCTAAATGGCTCAATTTTACAACAATCCAAGATATAGTGTTCAAGTGTGTGTCCCTGTCTTTGTCCACACACTTTACACTTTACTTCATCTAGATCCCTATACAAGCCGAACTGCCAGAGATCCTTGTAGCCAAGTCTTATACGAGCTGTGACAACATCTGTTAGTCTACTGACTTTGTTACTTGCCCCATACACATGTTTTACTTCACACATTTCATTGTGATGAACAATTGACCTGCTAGTTCCAGTTTGCTCTGTTCTACTTTCTTCAAATTCATCCAAGAGTTCTCGTCTAATGACACTTTTTAGTTATTTGATAACTCAAGGTTCCGTTTAATACTGTCTTTATTTACTGCAGCCTTAGCAAGGGCGTCAACTTTGTCATGTTCCTGCAGGCCAATGTGAGAAGGAATCCACAACATTTTTATATTTACCCTTTTGCTAAGTATTCTTATATATCTACGTCTAGCTTCCAAGACAAGCACGTTATTACTTGATTGCAAACTGTTTATTGCTAGTAGTGAGGATAGGGAGTCAGAAATAATTAAGCTGTCTACTTCAGTGTTGTCAATAATTTATTCATTTAATGAATCCTAATTTGTAATGTATAATAAATTTGTTTAATTTATTTATTTTAATAACGGACTGTATGTTTAATTGAGTGGACTGTATGTTATTAAATTGAATTCATCAACAAGTCATATCCTACACAAATTGGGGGTTATTAATTATAGCTTATCAATCGAAAATTATAGAGTGACAGGAAGACTTATATTAAGTGTTAATAGGGTATACTACATTGATTAGCGCAATTAAAATAAAAGCCTTATCTGACTAGAAGGCTTCACCATTGTGGTGGTGGTGTAGAAGAGCTAAGTACCCGACTATTAACCCATATCTTCTATTAAGCAGTGATCACTCTTAAGTATTAAATAGGATTAGCCGGTTATTAGCATGTGAAGCCCAAAACCAAGTTAACTTCACTACACTAGACTTCATTTCATGTGTCACACCTGTACTATATATGTTATTGTCAGTCCTTACAATGTAATGTATTGGCAGGTAAGCTTGTGATCCATGTCACGAGGCATCAGTTGAGCTGGCCGCCTGCAACACACCACAGATGGTTATCTGGCTTTGGCTATCGCACAGACGCCATATGAGTGCCAGCCGCCATTTTACAGCCTGGACCATATGTGCTACACCCTAATACATGTTGGAACAGCTCTCTCTCACTGCCAATACTGCCCATAACTACCTACACAGATAAGCATTCATGTTTATACTAACCCATGTTTACAATAATATTGTGTAGTACTAACCTTATACTGTAACCTGTTTATACTACCATATGTAGTATAAACTATGTATATAAAATTAACAGTAAATGTTTATGGCTTATTACATCACCACCAATTGTGGGATAAGCTGTGTTCATTTACCAATTCCCCCTACTATGTGTTAAAGTAAATCTGGCAGTATTATTTGAAGTAAATAAAAAAACCAAATCAACACAAATTAAAAAGCACATACTGCCTGCTAGGATTACCACACACTCCTTGCCGACTTTTTGCTAATCTTGAATGTTCTTTCTGATGTCTTCTTCTGTTTAGACGCCGGGTGTTTGGGGAGGCGCACTCTCTCACCCGTGGAACTGTGGTACCCGACGTTGTCGAGCGAGGGGACGCTTTTATTGTCACACTTTGCCTCCGTTGCTGAGCCCGATCAAGACAGACTGACAGTTCTTAAGGTGATGATTGCAGAGTGTATACCCACGATGCCCAACCCCCGTCTTGTCGGGTGTCCTATCCTCTAATTGTGGCTCCATGGTGGGTATGGGAGCTTATTCGTCGCTGAATTTTTTCCTTTTTTTTTTTTTACCTTCTCAGTCTCGTGGGGTAGGCGTCCAGGCCCCAGAGTCAGACTGAGCTGGAAGGTCGGGTTTTGTAGCCCCCGCTACATTAGGCCCAGACAATGCTACTTCTCTGACTCTCTCGACTGACTCTCTGCTTCCCCTCCCACCTCTGTGGCGGGGTTGAGCCCCAAGCCCCCAGTGGTGACCATCTCATCACCTGGCGTGGCTCCGTCTCTCTGTCACAACTGTGCCTTTTATCCCCCTCTCTTACCAGGAGTGCTCGGTGCCGTCACCTCTGCACTCGTACATGCATGATTCCTTCCCTATCTAATACTTTCCAGGCTTTGTTTGGTCCTGCTATGGGGACTAAGTATTTTGATCTTAGTCATGTTGACCCTACTCGTCCTGATGATTTATTCCTCCACAAGCACCTTGTTGATACGGTGGATACGTTTATCACTTTTTATCCCCACCCGTGTTGTTGCAGTCCCTTCTCAGGAAGTGGCTGACCGCGTGGCTTCGTTGTCCATCATTAGGAAACCCCTGTTCGGATCTCCAAAAATGCCCTGATAAATGCCAACATTGGCACAGTTCTTCTCCCGCACCAATCCTTCTTCTCAAGGATATTAAATATATCCTTGACGCCCAAGGCCATTCTATCCTCCAGATTGATACGTTCATTCGTCGTCAGCCTCTTTGCATAGTAAAAATCATTTTTGCGAGTAGATCCCTTCTGGTTTTACGAAATTTTTTCAGGTGCCAGAAGCTTCATTCAAAAGTACATTTCATATTCACGCCTATGCAATAGGTCCTGGAGATTTGGACAAAGTTCCTTCTGTGCACAAGTGAAGTCTCACTATGGCCCTTGTGTGGAGACTCGGGTCATTCTAAGACAGTGCTCTTCTTCCCAAGTTCACTGCATCAATTACAGTGACGCCCACTCCGCCTTCTCCCACACATGTGTGCACTACAAACTTGAGGAAGCATCCTCAATTTGAAACATCGTAATCGTTTATCTTTTCCCTGAGGCGAGACGCCAGGTTCGCCATCTTCCATCGTTCACTGGCATGTCTTATGCTCGTTCGTTGTGTTTTGCATCACCTCACCTTTTCTCGCTCTTGTCAGTTTCACAACTGTTTCCACGCCTTGGACCCCGACACCATCCTGCCTGGTGTTTCCTCTTTTCTTGGTCTTCTACCCATTGCCTTCCTGTCACTTCCACAGCTCTTCCATCTTCCCTGTCTTCTTTGCCCTCCTTCCCAATTATTCTCCTCAGCCCTCCTATCTGTGTTTTGCCTCTCCACAACACCTGTCTGTTCAGGCCGATGTCCATCCTCCTCCTGGTCGTCTTCATGTTCTCCACTCCCGTTCTCCCTCGCCTGCTGCGACTGTGGAGGCTGTCGACCATCCTCAATTTGTTTTGTTACCATCCTCAGTGGTACAGTGTTTACCTTACAGGTGTACTATTACTGCTGGTACTCCTGTCTCTCTTAGTCAGGAACGTAAACACGGCTTCTATCCTACTTCCTACCCGGTGGGTAAGAGACGTTTGCTGGGGCCCCTAACTCTACTGGTCTCTTGATCTGTAATGATATTCCTTTTATTCTCCTTCTTTTGCAGTCGCTCATTCTTTCCTCTGCTGCCTGTATCTATGTGAATAAATGGTACACTAATCCATTTATCTCCCCCCCCCCCCGGGGGAAGCGGCCTGGTCAGTATGGAGAATTAGAGAGAGAGAGAGAGAGAGAGAGAGAGAGAGAGAGAGAGAGAGAGAGAGAGAGAGAGAGAGAGAGAGAGAGAGAGAGAGAGAGAGAGAGAGAGAGAGAGAGAGAGAGAGAGAGAGAGAGAGAGAGAGAGAGAGAGAGAGAGAGAGAGAGAGAGAGAGAGAGAGAGAGTACATGATGTGAGTACATCACTACTGGGCACCGCACTTATTAGACCAGTCGAACTATTAGCATGACTATATTTGTTGCATCTGGTATATTATTACTAGAAGTATTCGTTAGGTTCTTGATAGTGTGAAACGGCCTGGTCAGTATGGAGAATGAGAGAGAGAGAGAGAGAGAGAGAGAGAGAGAGAGAGAGAGAGAGAGAGAGAGAGAGAGAGAGAGAGAGAGAGAGTACATGATGTGAGTACATCACTACTGGGCACCGCACTTATTAGACCAGTCGAACTATTAGCATGACTATATTTGTTGCATCTGGTATCTGGTATCTCCCCCCCCCCCCGAATGTTCCACTTTCTCTTCCTGATTTTAGACACCTGTTGGACACCTTACCTGAGCCTGTGCTTCTGTTCGGTAATTTTAATTGTGGGTACACCCTCTGGGGCGATGTTGTCAACCCGAGGCCACCTTCTTGAACCTTATCCTTTCCTCTTCTTTGTCCCTACTGAATGTTGGCGAACCAACTCATGTTGACTCGTACCTTTTCCTGTCTTGACCTTTTTCTCTGTTCATCTTCTCTTTATTTGCATTTCACATAGAAGGTTCTTGATGGCCTCAATAACAGTGAACATTTCCCCATCCTTGTCACCTTTTCTCTTATTACCCTCTCCTCTCCTCTCCTCCCCTAGGTGGCAGTTTGCCAAGGCTGACTGGCACCTCTTCACCCTCCATGCTACTCTTCCCGACCTCTCTGCTCTGCCAGTCACTTGAGCCCTCTTCTTTTTAATGACACCATATTAGATGCTGTCCTCTGCTCTATTTCTCGCTCTATCTCCCTGGGAACACGGAGGTGCGTTCCTTGGTGGAATTCAAACTGTACTGAGGCTGTCTGCTGGAAGAAACATCGGCGCCGACAGATGTTCAATTCTTTTATGATGTTATGGAATGCACCTGCGATGGCCCTTACGGCCATCCGTACGTCTTAGGATGAGAGTTGGAAATCTTATGTCTCCACCATTATGGGTGTCACTCCTCTTCCTCAGATTGGGAAAAAATCCATAAGATAGCAGGTAAGTTTATTCCAGATATGTTGCCAGTCCTTTGCTTCCATGGTTGTGTTGTGGCGGAGCTGGTGTTGGGTGCATGTTGAGTGGGAACTGGGTTCACACTTTTCAACTGTTAGCTCCGGTTCTCATCTTCTTCTTCCCTCTTTCCTTATTCAAAAGCCTCTTCTTAAAACTTGTCCCTTAGATTTTTGCACCCATCTACAGCTGCCCTATAATATTCCTTCTCTTTCTCATAACTTCAGTCTGCCCTGACCCTCTGCGGTTCTACGGCAGCGGGCTCAGATGACATTCATTATGAGATGCTTCACCATCTCCCTTCATGTACGTTTCAATATTTGCTGAACGTTTATTACCGTATCTGGGAGGAGGAGTCAGTCCCCGAGGATTGGCTCGAAGCTGCTGTTCTTCCTGTTCGAAAACCAGGTTCTCAAGGAACATGCTCCAATCATTTCTACCCCATTGCCCTAACGAGTTGGATCTGCAGACTATTTGAACGTTTGGTCAATGTCCGTCTGATGTGGTTCTTAGAACACTGTCACCACCTCTCTTCTTCTCAATTTGGCTACTATAAGTGCTATTGCAAATTGGCTCTCAGTGTTGACGAGCTTACACTCTGCTTTTGAGGTGATGACTCGTCGTATCTCCAACAGCTTCAACTTGCGATTGATGCCGTGTCGTCTTGGGCCACCAATCATGGCTTCAGGTTCTCTACAACTAAGACTTGTATTGTGACCTTTACTCAGAAGCAGGTCGTTCTTCGTCCCCCTTTGTCGCTTTATGGTGATCCTCTTTTGTTTAAAGATTCTGCTAAACTTTTGGAGATCATTTTTGGCACTCATTTGTGTTAGTCACCCCATATCTCTTACTACCAATTTCAATGCTCAAAGGACCTTAACTTACTTAAGGTCTTGTCCCATACTTCCTGGGGAGCTGATAAGCGCATGCTCTTCTCTTTACATTCCTCTCTTGTGCTCTCTAAACTTGATTATGGCTCTCCTGCTTACTCGTCTGCCTCTCCCTCAACTGTTCGTCGTCTTGATGCTCTGCACCATACTGGGCTCCGCCTCAGCTCTGGTGTCTTTCGTTCGTCTCCTACCCTGAGCCTGTATGATGAAACTGGCGTCCTGTGTCTACAGGATCGCCGTGATCGTTACTGTCTTCGCTACTTTGCACGGTCCCTACAACACCCTCACTCTCGCGTTTGTCATACTGTGACCATTTCTCCTCCTGTCGGTCCTGTTCTTTTTCACCACCTTCCTTTTTTCGCTTTGATGTCTCATTTGCAAGATTCTCTCTCGGTTCGTGTCACCAAGATTTCTCCTCGTGTCTCTCCATCCTTGCCCCAACGAGGAGTCCCACTTTCAATGACCCACATGGCGAAGGTCATGTGGGTCAACATGGGTCAACATCACCCAGCCAACAGTTCTGAAACACCTTTTCCTTACACATTTTTCATCACACTCCCGCTTCATTCCCATCTTCACAGACGGGTCTAAGCCTGTTCACGGTGAAGGATACTCCGTTGTGTTTCCTGACCACATCTGACCGCAGGCGACATCAGGTGTCGCCTGCCTCCAGAGATTACATCTTTACGGCAGATCTTTATGCAATTTTGCAGTGCTCTTCCTCAATTGCTTTCTTCATGCCCTTGTCATTGTAGCTGATTATGGTAACAATCTGCGTGCTCATATGGGTAGCGTGTCCCCGTGGCCTTCCTCCTCCCACCGAAACCAGTGGTGGGAAACGGCTCTGGCGAGGTTACTTATAGGCCATACATGTTTATCTCATGGGCACTTAATGGAGCGCCGCCCTGCTCCTTATTGTCCAAACTGTATTGTCCCTCTTATGGTCGTGCACATCCTTGATGAATGTCCGGACTTCCAGGACGTGAATGTGTGTGTCTTGCTTCTGGACCGTCCCTGGCGGTCACTTGTCCCTCGATAGTATCTTTGGTGAGTCGGATACCTTTGGTATTACTGAACTTATGCGCTTTTGTTCTCGTATTGGCATCCTTAGTGATATTTAGCGCCTCTTGATTATATGCGACTTTAATGGTTGCAGTCTCTGGCTACAACCAGGGATAATTACTTCCATAATGACTTCTTTTGATAATTACATAATCCAACCACCTCTACTCGAATCACAACTCTGTAAATGCCAGAACTACAAATACAAATTATTGGCAACAAAACCTGAACACTTGACGTAACTTAGGCCTAACTATTAATGAAATTTTAATGTACAATAATATTAATATATGAGAACACAAACCTTTTTTTTTAATACACAATAGTTAAAATTTATGAATGTCTCTTGGGGGACGGCCGCCACTTTAACGAGCCTAGCCTGATGATAGGTTGTGTTGTAACAACTCCCTGGGGGTCCTGGGGAGCTTCTTGGGGTCCAGCTGGGGTCTGGAGGACCCCAGAGGCCAGGTGTGGTTGTGCAAGCCCTTGTGTTTTGACACTTAACAAATGTTCCCGTGTGGAAGGTTGTTGTTTCTCTTCACTTTATGGAGTGTCACCTGGAGTGTGGAGTGTCAACTGGAGTGTGGAGTGTCAACTGGAGTGTCACCTGGAGTGTGACGTGTCACCTGGAGTGTCACCTGGAGTGTGACGTGTCACCTGGAGTGTGACGTGTCACCTGGAGTGTGACATGTCACCTGGAGTGTGGCGTGTCACCTGGAGTGTGGCGTGTCACCTGGAGTGTGGCGTGTCACCTGGAGTGTGGCGTGTCACCTGGAGTGTGGAGTGTCACCTGGAGTGTGGAGGGTCACCTGGAGTGTGGAGTGTCACCTGGAGTGTGGCGTGTCACCTGGAGTGTGGAGTGTCACCTGGAGTGTGGAGTGTCACCTGGAGTGTGACGTGTCACCTGGAGTGTGGCGTGTCACCTGGAGTGTGGCGTGTCACCTGGAGTGTGGAGTGTCACCTGGAGTGTCACCTGGAGTGTCACCTGGAGTGTGACGTGTCACCTGGAGTGTGGAGTGTCACCTGGAGTGTGGCGTGTCACCTGGAGTGTGGAGTGTCACCTGGAGTGTCACCTGGAGTGTGACGTGTCACCTGGAGTGTGGCGTGTCACCTGGAGTGTGGCGTGTCACCTGGAGTGTGGAGTGTCACCTGGAGTGTGGAGTGTCACCTGGAGTGTCACCTGGAGTGTGACGTGTCACCTGGAGTGTGACGTGTCACCTGGAGTGTGGCGTGTCACCTGGAGTGTGGAGTGTCACCTGGAATGTGGAGTGTCACCTGGAGTGTGGCGTGTCACCTGGAGTGTGGCGTGTCACCTGGAGTGTGGAGTGTCACCTGGAGTGTGGAGTGTCACCTGGAGTGTGGAGTGTCACCAGGAGTGTGGAGTGTCACCTGGAGTGTCACCTGGAGTGTGGCGTGTCACCTGGAGTGTGGCGTGTCACCTGGAGTGTGGAGTGTCACCAGGAGTGTGGAGTGTCACCTGGAGTGTGGAGTGTCACCTGGAGTGTGACGTGTCACCTGGAGTGTGGAGTGTCACCTGGAGTGTGGAGTGTCACCTGGAGTGTCACCTGGAGTGTGGCGTGTCACCTGGAGTGTGGCGTGTCACCTGGAGTGTGGAGTGTCACCTGGAGTGTGGAGTGTCACCTGGAGTGTGGAGTGTCACCTGGAGTGTGGAGTGTCACCTGGAGTGTGGAGTGTCACCTGGAGTGTGACGTGTCACCTGGAGTGTGACGTGTCACCTGGAGTGTGGAGTGTCACCTGGAGTGTGGAGTGTCACCTGGAGTGTGGAGTGTCACCTGGAGTGTGGAGTGTCACCTGGAGTGTGGCGTGTCACCTGGAGTGTGGGGTGTCACCTGGAGTGTGGAGTGTCACCTGGAGTGTGGAGTGTCACCTGGAGTGTGGGGTGTCACCTGGAGTGTGGAGAGTCACCTGGAGTGTCACCAGGAGTGTGACGTGTCACCTGGAGTGTGGAGTGTCACCTGGAGTGTGGAGTGTCACCTGGAGTGTGGCGTGTCACCTGGAGTGTGGAGTGTCACCTGGAGTGTGGCGTGTCACCTGGAGTGTGGGGTGTCACCTGGAGTGTGGAGTGTCACCTGGAGTGTGGAGTGTCACCTGGAGTGTGGAGTGTCACTTGGAGTGTGGAGTGTCACTTGGAGTGTGGAGTGTCACTTGGAGTGTGGAGTGTCACTTGGAGTGTGGAGTGTCACCTGGAGTGTCACCTGGAGTGTGGAGTGTCACCTGGAGTGTGAAGTGTCACCTGGAGTGTGGCGTGTCACCTGGAGTGTGGAGTGTCACCTGGAGTGTGGAGTGTCACCTGGAGTGTGCAGTGTCACCTGGAGTGTGGAGTGTCACCTGGAGTGTCACCTGGAGTGTGGAGTGTCACCTGGAGTGTCACCTGGAGTGTGGAGTGTCACCTGGAGTGTGGGGTGTATAGCAGCCACCCTGGTTGTGGGGGCTGTGGGAAATTTTTACCCACCATATCTAATAATCATCTAAGAAATGTATAATTTCTATATCATATCTAAATCATATCAAAATCATATCTAAAATGTATCAAAATCATATAATGAATCTTTAAAGATTCATTATATAGCTTGATCCTGGATGACAATGGCACCATGAACACGTACTCAACAGGGGCCCTTTTGATGCCTACGTGACTTTGTACATGATCTCTCAAGGATCCAGAAGCTTCTAGAAGGACTTCTTAATTAAAAAACTATTGGAACATTGATTCAACATCCGGTAGGATTAAAAATCGAATCCTTAATAAGATTCAGTGGTACTTTCAAATACTACTTATAATCTTTAAATCTTATATCTAATTATATAATAATCACATCTTATCTTAATCATAAGTCTAGACTGTAAAAATAATCAATCAATATTCATAGAAGGCTACCGTGCACAGAGAGCATGGCAGGGCGATGGGGGGAGTGAAGCGCCCACCAACAAAGCCCAGCGGCACTCCGCGTTTGTTTACAAATGAGTGAACAAGTGACTGATCCTTAGCGAACATTACCAGCTCAAGGACTCCTTATCTAATATTTTTTATCGCCAGTGAATACTCTCTAGAACTGGGGGAGTACCTGGACAATATCTACAAGGAAAATCCGTGAACATTCACATAAAATAGAGTGTATAGTGGAGATCAGTGACACGGTTTCCTCCACCTTCATTCATAAACTTTTATCTCGAATCATTCTTCTGCAACTGCAGGATAATCACGTAGCAACGCTACTAGATCATCATACAGCAACGCTGTAGCAAAATATCGTGCCTAAACTCAACAAAAGAGAGTTAATCAGTCTGGCAAACTTGTCAGACAGGCACCCCGACTGGCAGAGAAGTATATTGAAGGTTATTTGGTATATGATTGGCCAATTGTATGCTTGTGTAGCTTTAATATCCTATAAATCTGTCTGTTGGTTAAAAAGCGAGGCAAAGCCTCATTCATCGGTACGTTTATTAAAATTGTAGTGTAGCTGTGAATCTTATCCAAACACTGAACCTCATGAGTGTCCATTCTGTCAGAAAAGAATTCAGCCTCAATAAGTAAAAACCTCACAAGTGTCCATAGCGTTGGAAGAGATTCACTCAAGCTAACTGTATCATATAAATTGAATATGTCTGCATATATATTTGAATATATAAATTAAGTTATCAATTGTTTGCTTAGTTAATTTTTAAGTTATCATATAAGTTCATTTAATTGAATATAATTTCTAGTACTTGACAGTATTTAGACTACATTTAAGGTCATTTATTATACTTTTACAATTTAATTTGTTGTTTATAGTATAAGTACATATTGGCTGTTAAGTTATGGTACTAGGTTAGACTATGTATGTTTAAATCTCTGATTTAAACAGAGCCAGTGTTCAGTCAGATAACTGAATTTATCAAATCTTATCCTTGTATAAAATACAAGCTGATGTGAGATCCCTGTCTACAGGTGGATTGGAACTTCTATCAACTAAGTCATTCACCCCACCTGTCCCTTACAGCCCACAGTTTGTCATTAGGAAAAGAGGATCTAGGATTTACAACCCTAGCTAGAGATTTTAGTTGAATTAATTTGCAGACAGTAAATTTTTAATTTAGTTCAGTACAAGTCCCTGGTAGTCTCCTCTTATATCAATCCCAGCAGGTTTTTCCCACATTAATGGTCCTTCGAACCTAGATAATAATGGTCTTTTGTACCTAGATATTTATGATCATTCGTTTACCGAATATTTCAATGCCAAATACATAAGAAACTTCTTGATTTTGCATTGGAATAATTCTTACATATTCTAGCCTAACCTAGCTATCAGCCAATATTTATCATAGCTATATATCTAAGTAAACATATTGTTTGCAGTGGCTTAAGCCACCATATCCATTAACTAGTAAGCATTCATAGCATACTAATATTGTTTTGTGTTAAGAAACCACAGTACTTAATTATATCAGTGTCAAAGACACTGCACTGCATCTTAATCATAAATACCAATTATCTACCTCATTGTGGTAACATTACATATATATTTAAGTGTATTATCTAGCATTATCTCTAATCTACTGATTTTCAGAGCTGCTCATTACATAATATTCTTTAAAAAAGTGTTATCATCACTGTAAGAGCATTCCTTACAATCTAACTATAATCAACTGTACAATACCCTATTACAGGTAAAACCAGTAGACATTCTACTGTATTTTATCTAACTATTATTATGGTAACAGATTTTGTAATAACTTTGCAAAAATAGTGCCATTTACTATTTTTAAAAAATTATTACAAGATTTACCAACTTGGTGCATTCGTGCATTCGGGTCACAAATCAAATTATTACAGTACTTTTGGTAATTGAACACCTGCTACAACCAGATTCCAGGGAGGAAATGAAGGACGATCTTTGGAATCATTACCTAAGTAGACAGGAAAGCTCATTTATCAAAATACATTAACATCATACATATTTATCAGAAAAAAGAGAAAAATCTCGGAATCTCCGAAACTCGGAAAAGGTCAAAATGGCTAACAGTATTCCACCAGCAGCTGAAACAGGAAATAGGAGGACACTTAATGGTCTGCAAGATCACCTAACTCAACTGATTGACAAATGTCAAAAGTTGGCTAGACAACCATCTCCTGATTTAATAATTCTGAATACCAGAGTAAAAGCAGCTGTGGATAAGTATGAACAAATCAAACGCCATGCAGAGATTTATCTAACAGAAATGGCTAATGCAGATTTAACCCGAAGGGAACTTCAGGAAATTGTCGTTGAAATGACAATGTATGAAGATAAAATCCAAGATCAACTTGATCCTTTAATCAAACAAATATCTCAAGCAGGAACCCAATCCAATGTGAGCTCATCCACTCAACAGAGCAATGCAACTATCACACATATAGCCGCAGAGCTCCCAAAGGTACAATTACCATATTTTGAGGGCAAGGATGAAGACGATTGGGATACCTTCTGGAGACACTTTGATTCTATAATAAACTCCAAGCCCTCTCTCAAAAAGGCGACAAAGTTTCAATATTTGCAAGGCCAGTTACGGGGAGAGGCAAGGCAGGTCATTGCTAATTTGTCATTAACAGATGATGATTACGACCATGCCTTACAGTTGTTACAAGATAACTACAGTGATAAGGAGACTGCAATTGCACGTCTCTCATACAAATTATTGGATTTACCCTCTCCAAATAAAAGTTATGAGTCACTACAATCATTTCGATTGTCTATAGAATCAATCATCAAAGCCCTCAGTACAAAAGTACCTGTAGGTGATGCAGAGTGGCTTATAAAGTTAATCATTCAAAGGAAACTTCCAAATGAGGTCATAGACAGCCTATGCACTCATTATAACACCAACATCTTATCACAAAGCCAAATCATTGATGGACTTCGAGCTTACGTACAAAGATTACGAAGCCGAGGAAAACTTAGATCTCAAGAAAAAATCCCCAAAAGTGAATCCACGGACAAAAATAAAAATGTCCAGAATGGCAGTCAAAAATCAAGGCAACAAAACTCCTCTTCTGCAAAGTGGAAACAGGATAATGTTGGCTCTTATGCTATATCCCCCACAGTTAACAGAACTGTAGGAAACCAAGCTCCTAAGACAGATAAGACAAAAGGAGCTACAAGTGCCCCAAAATGTTTATTCTGTCAAGAAGCACGTAGCATTTATCAATGCACAGTTTATGAAGGCCGTGCCAGTCGAATCGATCGACTGAAATCTCTCAACAGGTGCATCCGTTGTCTACGGAAGCACGATACAAGTGAGTGTAACACTCCATTGCAAAACTGCCAATATTGTCATAAAAGTGTACATCACACAGCACTCTGTAGTGATATTAACACTCAATCCAGATCACAGACTTCCAATAATCAACCTGCATCTCAGGCAAAGCCCAAAGATGATAATACCACAACAGCCGTACAATTCTGTACAGTAATGAGCAATGTCAACGACTTGGATACAGAAATTGTTACAACAGCCATATTGTCTACTGCACAGCTAGAACTATGCAATCAAGGAATTTGTATTCCAACTAGAGGCTTTTTTGATCAAGGGTCACAGAAAACCTTTATCAGTAAAAAGATGGCAGAAGATTTACAACTTAAATCTTCAAAGCAAGTATCTACATCTATATCAGGGTTTTTTACTAATTCTGGTCGTAGAACCTTTCCAGTAGTAAAACTCAATGTCTGTCTTGGCACATCACAAAGGACAGTAGAAGCCATAGTAGTTGATAAAATTCCTACTGAAATGGAAGTGACTGGTCTGACAGCCACAATTAAATTCCTAAAAGAAAAAGGAATACAATTAGCAGATCCTCTGCTTGATTCTGACTACATAGGGGATATCGGAATCCTGATTGGAGCTGACTACTATCATCGATTCATTCTGGGATCAGAAGAATCTATGGGTATGAATATACTCAAATCAGCAGGAGGCATATTGATGACAGGACCTATACTAGATCTTGAACCTTCAACTCCTGAAAAATCACATCATACAGAAACTGTAATAGTGGCATGACTAGGCAAGGAACAGTCACCACTTAAAATCCCCCACATGATTGATGATGGATTAGAATCTGTACATCAATTGTGAGAACTTGATGCCATAGGAATAATTCCTGAACAACCAAGTCCTGATGATGTCTGTGCATACAATCAATACTTAGAAACTGTACAGTACCATGATGGACAGTACTGGGTAAGGCTACCATGGAAAATCAACCATAAAACCTTACCTACCAATTATCACATGGCTTATAGTCAATTTAAATCACAATTAGCAAAGCTAAGAAAAAGGCCTGAGCATTTAAAACTCTATCATGAGATTATTGCTCAACAATTAAAGAATAAATTCATCGAAGTCGTGAAACATGACAATAAGCAAACAGGCCATTTTTTACCACACATGGCTGTAAAGAGAGAATCAAAAACGACTCCTTTACGGATAGTTTTTAATTGTAGCTCTAAATCTGGACCCCAAGGAACCAGTCTAAATGATTGTTTGCAAACAGGTCCAAGTCTAACTCAGAAATTGTATGACATACTGTTGAAGTTTAGACTTAACAAATATGCGTATTCAGCAGATATAAGTAAGGCCTTTCTAAGAGTTGGCTTACAGGAAGAAGATAGAGACTTCACTAAGTTTCTATGGGTAGAGAACCCAGAAGATGTCAATAGTCCTGTAGTGACTTTCAGATTCTCATCAGTTCTTTTTGGCGCGACAAGCAGTCCATTTCTATTGCAAGCAACTCTAGATACTCATCTGAAGAAATCATCAAGTCCCTGTAAGACTGAAATCAGTCAAAATCTATATGTAGATAATTTTCAAGGGACAGTTAACAGTACTACTGAACTGTTACAATTATATCAAGAGGCCAACAAGGAGCTACAAGGTGCCAACATGCCACTACAATCTTGGGCCTCTAATAATGCAACATTGAATAATCAAATAGCAAGAGATTACCCTGAATATCACGTACCAGAATCACAAAAGGTGTTAGGTATGGATTGGGATTTAATCTCGGACACAATATCGATCAAATCTGTGCCAGTAAATTACAACATCACTACAAAAAGGGATTTGCTTTCACAAGTTAGCAAAGTATTCGACCCACTAGGTCTACTAAATCCTTTGACTATCAAGTGGCGTTTATTAGTGCAAGAAGCATGGAAAGCTAAGGTTGGTTGGGATGATCCACTACCAATCCAGTTACAAAAAGCTTGGATGGAAGTGGCTCAAGAACAAACTTTAGTTGAAAAGATAATCTTTCCGAGACACATAGTCGAGGAAAATGAAGAAGTATCACTACATGTATTCGCAGACTCGTCAGCCAAAGCTTTTGGAGCTTGTGCTTATTTAGTGACTTCTAATCAATCATATCTTATCACCTCTAAGGCCAGAGTCGCTCCATTAAAAAAAGAGGACTTTGCCTCAGATGGAACTAACAGCACTGCTAACTGGCACACGCTTAGCAGTACATATCAAACAAGTCTTGTCTACCATGAACATCAAAGATGTCATTATATGGTCTGACAATGAAGTTGTCTTACAATGGGTACGAAACGACAACTGTCCAACTCCATATGTAAAAAATCGCGTCTCGGAAATTAAAGAAATTTCCGCAGGCTTTCAATTGTTGCATGTACCAACAAAGGATAATCCAGCTGATCTCTTATCAAGAGGTATGACATTTAAACAGTTTGCAAAGGCAGATATTTGGTTTCATGGGCCTCGATGGTTAGTGAATGGTAGTTGGCCTGAACAAAAGCCACACGTCATTACGACACAAACCATAACTACCACCAGGCAGCAAGCTCAAATATCAGTCTTGGATTGTACTCGTTACTCCTCGCTCATCAAATTAATCAATGTAACACTGAACGTGTTTCATTATCTCAGGAAAAAAGGTATAAAATACACTTTTCCAGATGCACTTATCTATTGGGTAAGACAAGCCCAGAGAGAAACTTATGGGAATAACTATGAAAATCTTCCGCATAAGTTAAAACACAATCTCGGTCTGTGGATAGACCAAGAAAATCACAACATTCTGCGTTGTGGAGGGAGACTTAAACACGCAGATATCAATCTAGATACGGTGCATCCATGGCTTTTACCAAAAAATCATTGGATCACAAGGTTGATTGTGTTGCATACACATCAACAAATCATCAAACATGGAGGAGTGTTAGACACACTCACACAAATCAGACAGCAGTACTGGATTCCTCAGGGAAGACAGTCAGTCAAATCAATCTTGAAGAATTGCATGATATGCCGAAGGTACGATGCAAGAACTTGCTCTTATCCAGGGCCACCACCCCTACCAAAGGAACGAGTGGTCCATCTACAACCTTTCGAAACGACAGGAGTAGATTATACAGGAGCAATATATCTAACAGGGACTGCAGATAAGCAACCTATCAAGGCATACATCTGTCTGTTCACCTGTGCTACCACCAGGGCAGTACATCTAGAGGTAACACCCGATATGACTGCTCAATCATTTATTCAAGCTTTCCGCAGATTCGCAGCACGCCGATCATGCCCTAAGCTGATGATTTCAGATAACGGAGCAAACTTGGTAGCTGGAGAAGCATGTCTACGGGAAATCTGTTCCCATCCTGCAGTTACTTCCACACTGGAACAGCGTCATTGCAGATGGAAATTTATCCCTCCGAGAGCCCCATGGCACGGAGGATTTTATGAACGGTTAATAGGAACTGTAAAAAGATCCTTGAGAAAATCTCTACACCGTCAGAAAATCAATCTTCAAGAACTCCAGACAGTAATCACGGAAATAGAATCAAGGGTGAATAACCGGCCGTTGACTTACTTGTCTGAGGATCCTACTCAACATGAGCCATTAAGTCCTGCCCACCTAATGTATGGAAGACTTCTGACTCCAGTACCATCTCTAGTGGATGATGAGATCAGAGATCCCTCATATGTGGGTCAGAGCGAGTTGGTTCAGGGGTATAAACATCTGTCCAGCATAATCCAAAAATGGAATGATGTTTGGACAAAAGAATATCTTACATCTCTACGAGAACATCACTATGGGGCCAATGTCCCACATAATATATCTAATCTCCAACCTGGCGATATTGTCTTGGTAGACAGTGATGGCCCTAGGGCTGACTGGCCATTAGGTAAAGTTGTCTCAGTCCATCCAGATAGTCAGGGGATTTTGAGAATAGTCAAAATCCTGTCTAAAGGAACAACTTCCCTGAAGACATTGGACAAACTCATCCACATGGAATCAGTGAGCCAGCTGCAGTTAGATCCTGAGAGACCTCAAGACACTCTAACTCCACAAGACCCACAGACTCCTAACAGACACAATCGTCCACAACGGACAGCAGCAGAAAAGTGCAAGCAAAATCTGCACTTGTATTATCAATCCAATGGAGAGTAAATAAATACATATGGTTACTATTGTCCTAAGTATTGGACTCTGTGCCAGTTCTCTCCCTCTGGAAGATGTGGGAAATTTTTACCCACCATATCTAATAATCATCTAAGAAATGTATAATTTCTATATCATATCTAAATCATATCAAAATCATATCTAAAATGTATCAAAATCATATAATGAATCTTTAAAGATTCATTATATAGCTTGATCCTGGATGACAATGGCACCATGAACACGTACTCAACAGGGGCCCTTTTGATGCCTACGTGACTTTGTACATGATCTCTCAAGGATCCAGAAGCTTCTAGAAGGACTTCTTAATTAAAAAACTATTGGAACATTGATTCAACATCCGGTAGGATTAAAAATCGAATCCTTAATAAGATTCAGTGGTACTTTCAAATACTACTTATAATCTTTAAATCTTATATCTAATTATATAATAATCACATCTTATCTTAATCATAAGTCTAGACTGTAAAAATAATCAATCAATATTCATAGAAGGCTACCGTGCACAGAGAGCATGGCAGGGCGATGGGGGGAGTGAAGCGCCCACCAACAAAGCCCAGCGGCACTCCGCGTTTGTTTACAAATGAGTGAACAAGTGACTGATCCTTAGCGAACATTACCAGCTCAAGGACTCCTTATCTAATATTTTTTATCGCCAGTGAATACTCTCTAGAACTGGGGGAGTACCTGGACAATATCTACAAGGAAAATCCGTGAACATTCACATAAAATAGAGTGTATAGTGGAGATCAGTGACACGGTTTCCTCCACCTTCATTCATAAACTTTTATCTCGAATCATTCTTCTGCAACTGCAGGATAATCACGTAGCAACGCTACTAGATCATCATACAGCAACGCTGTAGCAAAATATCGTGCCTAAACTCAACAAAAGAGAGTTAATCAGTCTGGCAAACTTGTCAGACAGGCACCCCGACTGGCAGAGAAGTATATTGAAGGTTATTTGGTATATGATTGGCCAATTGTATGCTTGTGTAGCTTTAATATCCTATAAATCTGTCTGTTGGTTAAAAAGCGAGGCAAAGCCTCATTCATCGGTACGTTTATTAAAATTGTAGTGTAGCTGTGAATCTTATCCAAACACTGAACCTCATGAGTGTCCATTCTGTCAGAAAAGAATTCAGCCTCAATAAGTAAAAACCTCACAAGTGTCCATAGCGTTGGAAGAGATTCACTCAAGCTAACTGTATCATATAAATTGAATATGTCTGCATATATATTTGAATATATAAATTAAGTTATCAATTGTTTGCTTAGTTAATTTTTAAGTTATCATATAAGTTCATTTAATTGAATATAATTTCTAGTACTTGACAGTATTTAGACTACATTTAAGGTCATTTATTATACTTTTACAATTTAATTTGTTGTTTATAGTATAAGTACATATTGGCTGTTAAGTTATGGTACTAGGTTAGACTATGTATGTTTAAATCTCTGATTTAAACAGAGCCAGTGTTCAGTCAGATAACTGAATTTATCAAATCTTATCCTTGTATAAAATACAAGCTGATGTGAGATCCCTGTCTACAGGTGGATTGGAACTTCTATCAACTAAGTCATTCACCCCACCTGTCCCTTACAGCCCACAGTTTGTCATTAGGAAAAGAGGATCTAGGATTTACAACCCTAGCTAGAGATTTTAGTTGAATTAATTTGCAGACAGTAAATTTTTAATTTAGTTCAGTACAAGTCCCTGGTAGTCTCCTCTTATATCAATCCCAGCAGGTTTTTCCCACAGGGGCTGCTATGCACCCCAACACCGGCAAGGTCTGGTAGTGAGGGGCTGCTATACACCCCAACACCGGCCAGGTCTGGTAGTGGGGGCTGCTATACACCCCAACACCGGCCAGGTCTGGTAGTGGGGGGGGCTGCTATACACCCTAACACCGGCCTGGTCTGGTAGTGAGGGGCTGCTATACACCCCAACACCGGCCAGGTCTGGTAGTGGGGGCTGCTATACACCCCAACACCGGCCAGGTCTGGTAGTGGGGGGGCTGCTATACACCCTAACACCGGCCTGGTCTGGTAGTGAGGGGCTGCTATACACCCCAACACCGGCCAGGTCTGGTAGTGGGGGCTGCTATACACCCCAACACCGGCCAGGTCTGGTAGTGGGGGACTGCTATACACCCCAACACCGGCCAGGTCTGGTAGTGGGGGGCTGCTATACACCCCAACACCGGTCAGGTCTGGTAGTGGGGGGCAGCTATACACCCTAACACCGGCCTGGTCTGGTAGTGGGGGCTGCTATACACCCCAACACCGGCCAGGTCTGGTAGTGGGGGGGCTGCTATACACCCTAACACCGGCCAGGTCTGGTAGTGGGGGGGCTGCTATACACCCCAACACCGACCTGGTCTGGTAGTGGGGGGGCTGCTATACACCCCAACACCGGCAGGTCTGGTAGTGGGGGCTGCTATACACCCCAACACCGGCCAGGTCTGGTAGTAGGGGGCTGCTATACACCCCAACACCGGCCAGGTCTGGTAGTGGGGGGCTGCTATACACCCTAACACCGGCCAGGTCTGGTAGTGGGGGGGCTGCTATACACCCTAACACCGGCCTGGTCTGGTAGTGGGGGGGCTGCTATACACCCCAACACCGGCCAGGTCTGGTAGTGGGGGGGCTGCTATACACCCCAACACCGGCCAGGTCTGGTAGTGGGGGGCTGCTATACACCCTAACACCGGCCAGGTCTGGTAGTGGGGGGGCTGCTATACACCCCAACACCGGCCTGGTCTGGTAGTGGGGGGGCTGCTATACACCCTAACACCGGCCAGGTCTGGTAGTGGGGGGGCTGCTATACACCCCAACACCGGTCAGGTCTGGTAGTGGGGGGGCTGCTATACACCCCAACACCGGCCAGGTCTGGTAGTGGGGGGGCTGCTATACACCCTAACACCGGCCAGGTCTGGTAGTGGGGGGGCTGCTATACACCCCAACACCGGCCTGGTCTGGTAGTGGGGGGGCTGCTATACACCCTAACACCGGCCAGGTCTGGTAGTGGGGGGGGCTGCTATACACCCCAACACCGGCCAGGTCTGGTAGTGGGGGGCTGCTATACACCCCAACACCGGTCAGGTCTGGTAGTGGGGGGCTGCTATACACCCCAACACCGGCCAGGTCTGGTAGTGGGGGGCTGCTATACACCCCAACACCGGTCAGGTCTGGTAGTGGGGGGCTGCTATACACCCCAACACCGGTCAGGTCTGGTAGTGGGGGCTGCTATACACCCCAACACCGGCCAGGTCTGGTAGTGGGGGGCTGCTATACACCCCAACACCGGCCTGGTCTGGTAGTGGGGGGCTGCTATACATCCCAACACCGGCCAGGCCTGGTAGTGGGGGGCTGCTATACACCCCAACACCGGCCAGGTCTGGTAGTGGGGGGCTGCTATACACCCCAACACCGGCCTGGTCTGGTAGTGAGGGGCTGCTGTACACCCCAACACCGGCCTGGTCTGGTAGTGGGGGGCTGCTATACACCCCAACACCGGCCTGGTCTGGTAGTGAGGGGCTGCTGTACACCCCAACACCGGCCTGGTCTGGTAGTGAGGGGCTGCCATAGACCCCAACATCGGCCAGGTCTGCTAGTGGGGGCTGCTATACATCCCAACACCGGCCTGGTCTGGTAGTGGGGGGCTGCTATACATCCCAACACCGGCCAGGTCTGGTTGAGGGGGGCTGCTATACACCCCAACACCGGCCAGGTCTGGTAGTGGGGGGCTGCTATACACCCCAACACCGGCCAGGTCTGGTAGTGGGGGGCTGCTATACACCCCAACACCGGCCTGGTCTGGTAGTGAGGGGCTGCTATACACCCCAACACCGGCCAGGTCTGGTAGTGGGGGGCTGCTATACATCCCAACACCGGCCAGGTCTGGTTGAGGGGGGCTGCTATACACCCCAACACCGGCCAGGTCTGGTAGTAGGGGGCTGCTCTACACCCCAACACCGGTCAGGTCTGGAAGTGGGGGCTGCTATACACCCCAACACCGGCCAGGTCTGGTAGTGGGGGGCTGCTATACACCCCAACACCGGTCAGGTCTGGTAGTCGGGGCTGCTATACACCCCAACACCGGCCAGATCTGGTAGTGGGGGGCTGCTATACACCCCAACACTGGCCAGGTCTGGTAGTGGGGGCTGCTATACACCCCAACACCGGCCAGGTCTGTTAGTGCGGGGCTGCTATACACCCCAACACCGGCCAGGTCTGGTAGTGGGGGGCTGCTATACACCCCAACACCGGCCAGGTCTGGTAGTGGGGGGCTGCTATACACCCCAACACCGGCCAGGTCTGGTAGTGGGGGGCTGCTATACACCCCAACACCGGCCAGGTCTGGTAGTGGGGGGCTGCTATACACCCCAACACTGGCCAGGTCTGGTAGTGAGGGGCTGCTATAAACCCCAACACCGGCCAGGTCTGGTAGTGGGGGGCTGCTATACACCCCAACACCGGCCAGGCCTGGTAGTAGGGGCTGCTATACACCCCAACACCGGCCAGGTCTGGTAGTGGGGGGCTGCTATACACCCCAACACCGGCCAGGTCTGGTAGTGGGGGGCTGCTATACACCCCAACACCGGCCAGGTCTGGTAGTGGGGAGCTGCTATACACTCCAACACCGGCCAGGTCTGGTAGTGGGGGACTGCTATACACCCCAACACCGGCAGGTCTGGTAGTGGTGGGCTGCTATACACCCCAACACCGGCCTGGTCTGGTAGTGAGGGGCTGCTACACACTGAAGAAAAACTTCATGAATATCCTCCTCCATATATGAAAATGAATATCTGGGCTCCAGCGCGTTATTTGTAGTGGGGATCCCTTCCCGCTGTCCGGTATTACTGAACATTTCTCTCAACCGTCCCACGGAGACGGTACTCACGTTGTTGTACTTGCGCGGTTGAGCGCTGGCTCTCTGGTCCCGCCTCTCAACTGTCAATCAACTGGTGTAAAGGTTCCTGAGCCTACTGGGCTCTATCATATCTACATTTGAAACTGTGAATGGAGTCAGCCTCCACCACATTCCTTCTTAATGCATTCTACCTGTTAACTACTCTGACACTGTGTTACGAACCCGGATCCAGCGTCCGAGCACGGAGCAGTAACGACCACGCCATCTGTTGGCCAGCTCCCGAAACCCCCGCCAAACGGACGACGACACCTGGTGAGGACAAGGTGTACCAGCCACAAGGGCCAGTTTCCAGTCCTGTGCAGCTCTACACCGCCGCCACTGACCTCTGGTGAGGTGGTGCTCCGACGACAGCGCCATCTATGGACTGGATACGTCAGGTGTTTGTGCCCGAGCCCGTAAGTGAGGTGTTTTAGTGTCCCAGTTATTGATGACGTGTCTGCTTACAGAGCCGACCTGGGACTGCTGTGATGGAAGTGGGGTCAGTCTACCCGAGGCAGCCAGTCTCCATACCTTGAACCTTGCTGCAGCTGTTGTGAAGTCGTCCCCCCGGAAGAACACTGTGGTGTGTTAGCCTGCCAGTGGAGTGGCAGTAAAAGGATTTACCCGGGACCGACTGTTGGAGACGATCATCCACTGGGGTACTGAAGACAGGAGAGTGATTTGTGGTGTCACACGAGGCTCCTGTCTAGGGCGTTCCCCTTTTATCGTTCGTGGAGTGGCCGTACCAGCCTTGTTGGCTCAGAACCTGCCAGCAGACCAGCTGGACGTGTGGTTGACGGCCTCCACGGCGGTGCCCCCCAGTGGACATGTGTTTTGGCTGACCTGTGGCCAGGGTAGGCTCAGCTTCTTTGAAGAATTCGTTGTGTGGCCACGAAGAAAGCACCAAGGACTCAGCGCCTAGCTTCTGAATCCAGAGTCTTCAGCAGAAGTCTACATTGTGAAGAATCCCCTTGTCAAGTGTTAATATCCCTCCCCCTTGTGCACTCGTTTATTTTATATATTTAATCGGTGATGGTGAAAATTATAATATTAAGTTCTTAGCTTTCTTTCCCTACTCCCTTTAAGTTACTTGCGTCACGGATCTCATCCCTTGATAGCCACTACTGGCTTGGGAACGGATATATATATCTGACTCTAACAACATCAGTGAGAACCCCGTTGCGTCCCGAGAGGGCCGTAACACACTGAAAAAGTTCTTTCTAAAGTCCCTGTGTCTCTTTTGGTTACTCAGTTTCTACCTGTGTCCCTTTGTTCGCTTACCACCCGTGTTAAACAATTTATCATTATCTACCACCCTGTCTTGTCTCTCACAGCTACGTGACCATTACGACAAAATCACTGAGGCATTAGAAGAAAAACAGAATGCAAATGTTGTATACACAGACTTTGCAAAGGCATTCGACAAATGTGGCAATGGAATAATTGCACACAAAATGAGGTCAATGGGTATAACTGGTAAAGTAGGACGCTGGATAATCAGTTTCCTGTCGAATATAACACAAAGAGTAACAGTCAATCAAATAAAATCGAGTCCAAATGCAGTTAAAAGCTTTGTACCTCAAGGTACAGTCCTTGCACCACTGCTGTTCCCTATTTTCAAATCAGATTAAGACAAAAATACAAATCACAGCTTCGTGTCATCCTTTAAAGATGATACAAAAATCAGCATAAGAATTACCTCTGCTGAAGACATTGAAAAACTACAAACAGATTTTATCAAAGTTTTCGACTGGGCAGCAGAAAATAACATGATGTTTAACAGTGATAAATTCCAGGTACTCAGATACGGCAAAAATGAGGATCTAAAACATAATACAGGGTACAAAACACAATCGAATCTGCTCATAGTAGGAATTCAGCATGTCAAGGATTTGGGAATAATGATGTCCGACGACCTAACGTTTAGGGAGCATAACCAAGCAAGTTTTGCGTCAGCCAGAAAAATGATAGGATGGATTACGAGAACTTTCAAATCCAGAGATCCCATCACAATGGTTGTGCTCTTCAAATCACTTGTGTTGTCCCGTCTTGAGTACTGCTCAGTACTCACTTTCCCCTTCAGAGCAGGAGAGATTGCTGAAAAAGAGGGAATACAGAGAACATATACAGTACGCATAGACGAAATAAAGTGGTCTTATAAAGACCACGATCCCAATAAATTATTGGGATCGCCTCAAAGCTCTCCAAATGTACTCACTAGAAAGGAGACGAGAGAGATATCAAATAATATACACGTGGAAAATACTGGAGGGACAGGTTCCAAATCTACACAGTAAAATAACAGCGTACTGGAGTGAACGACATGGAAGAAAATGAAGAATAGAACCAATGAAGAGCAGAGGTGCCATAGGCACAATCAGAGAACACTGTATAAACATCAGAGGTCCGCGGTTGTTCAACGTCCTCCTAGCGAGTATAAGAAATATTGCCGGAACAACCGTGGACATCTTCAAGAGAAAACTAGATTGTTTCCTCCAAGGAGTGCCGGACCAACCAGGCTGTGGTGGGTATGTGAGCCTGCGGGCCGCTCCAAGCAACAGCCTGGTGGACCAAACTCTCACAAGTCAAGCCTGACCTCAGGCCGGGCTTGGGGAGTAGAAGAACTCCCAGAACCCCATCAACCAGACATCAACCAGGTATCAACCCTGTGCGCCTGACAGCCGAGTGAACAGCGCTTCGGATTCGTAGTCCTGAGGTTCCAGGTTCGATCCCCGGTGGAGGCGGAGACAAATGGGCAAAAAGTTTCTTTCACCCCGATGTCCCTGTTACCTAGCAGTAAATAGGTACTTGGGAGTTAGACAGCTGCTTCCTGGGGGGGATAACAAAAAGGAAGCCTGATTGAGGACCGGGCCACGGGGACACTAAACCCCAAAATCATCTCAAGATCATCTCAAGATAACCTTGTCGATTCCTCTTAGAATTTTGTAGGTAGTAATCATGTCTCCCCGAGCTCTCCTATCTTCCAGCGACGTTAGGTTCATTTCATGCAGCCTTTCCTCGTAACTCATGCCTCTTAGTTCTGCGACTAGCCTAGTGGCATACCTTTGGTATGTTAGCCAGCCTTGCATACGCTACCAATGTTATTCTTTTTATGTGGCTTCAGGAGACAGGTGTAATATCAATTCCTTGATCTTTCTCTCTATCCGTTTCATGGAGGACTTCATCTCCCATTTGGTATCCTGTGTCTGGCCTCCTTTTTCCACTGCCTAGTTTCATTACCTCATATTTGCTCGGGTTGAACTGTCGTAGCCATTTGTTGGACCATTCATTTTGTCTAGGTCATTTTGTAGCCTCATACTATCTTCCTCTGACTTAATCCTCCTCATAATTTTTGTATCATCAACAAATATTGAGAGGAACGAGTCTATTCCCTCTGGGAGATCATTCACATATATCAGAAATAGTATAGGTCCAAGGACTGATCCTTGATGAGTCCTTGGACCTCTACTATTTCTGACCTGATCTCTCCACTGGTGGCCCATAGCCAATCTGAGACCTCGTCCCTCACAGACAGATGGGAACTTGTTGTCTTCTGTTGCTTAGGTACTCCTTATCCAATGAAGTTCCTTCCTTTTGACTCCTGCCTGCATCTCCAGCTTTTGCAATAGTCTCTAGTGTGGTACTGTGTCAAAGGCTTTCTGGCAATCCAAAAATATGCAGTTTACCCACCCCTCTCTTTATTGCCTGATCGTAGAATTCAATTAATCCTGTGAGGCATGACTTGCCATCCCAGAAACCATGTTGGTGTTGTGTCACAAAGTTCCTTCGCTCCAAATGTTCCACTAGCTTTTTTCGCACCATCTTCTCCATTAACTTGCATGGTATGCAAATTAGGGACACTGGCCTGTAGTTCAGTACCTCCTGTCTATCACTTTTTGTATATTGGGACTACGCTTGCCATCTTCCAAATTTTTGGCAGTTCACCTATTACCAGTGATTTGTTATACACTATGGAGAGTGGTAGGCACAGTGCTTCTGCGCCTTCCTTTAGTATCCAAGGGGGAGGTTCCATCTGGACCTATATATAGCCTTTGTCGCATACAACTCTAGCAAAAGCTTCCTCACCTCCCCACTGGTAATCCCAAACTCCTCTAATGGAGCCTGGTTATCTATTCCCTCTCTTATCTCCGGACCTTCTCCTTGTTCTAATGTGAAGACCTCCTGGAATTTCTTATTGCGTTCCTCACACACTTCCTTGTCGTTTGTTGTGAATCTGTCGGCCCCCATCCTCAGTTTTAGTACCTGTTCCTACACTGTTGTTTTCCTCCTGATGTGGCTGTGCAGTAATTTAATTAGGTTGTGTCTTTGCTTTGCTTGCTGTCATTTTCATATTGCCTTTCTGCCTCTCTTCTCACACTGACGTATTCATTTCTGGCACTCTAGTACCTTTCTCTGCTCTCCAGTGTCCTATTATTTCTAGCTTCTGCATGCCCTTGCACTTAGTTGCGTTACTAGCTAACATCTCTGATTAAACCATGGATTTCTCATCTGCATTTCATTTTTTTTTCCTTTTGGACTGGAACGAACTTCTCTGTTGCTTAATTACACTTCTGCGTGATGATGTCCATCATGCCTTGTGCCATCTTTCCTCCGAGCTATGTTTCCCAAGTTATATCTGTTAGGAATTTTCTTATCTCATCATAGTTTCCCTTTCGGAATGTCAGCTTTTTTTTCCAGGGCCCTTCCTTGAGTACATTAATCCTTCTTCTACCAAATACTCAAACATCAGTACACTGTGATCACTCATTCCCACAGAGGCTTCGAAACCAATTTCCCTTATGTCGGAGTCATTTAAAGTGAAGACTAAGACGAGTCTCGCAGGTTCATCGTTGCCTCTCATTCTTGTGGGTTCCCTGACATGCTGACTTAAAAAGTTTCTTGTCGCCACTTCCAGCAGTTTAGCTCTCCATTCTTCCTCACCTTCATGCAGTTCCTTGTTTTCCCAGTCTATCCTTCTGTGATTGAATTTCCCCATGATGAGCAGATGGGATCTATTTCTACAGGCAGCAGAGATTGCCCTCTCAATTATAGTGTTAACTGACATATTCAGTTGCTCTTGACTGGGTCTTCTGTCGTTTGGGGTTATATATCACTGCTACTACTACTCTTGGTCCTCCCATCGTCATGGTATATGGTATATAGTCACTGAACCCCTCACAGCCTGGGATAACCATCTCCTCTAAACTCCACTCCTCTCTTATAAGTAGGGCCTCCTCCCCTTCCTTCCCTCTCTCTGCTGATTACAGTCTATTCCTAGGGAAACACCGCTTCCGTTATAATTCATGAGTGTTTTGTTTCTGTGAGTCCAGTTACATCCGGGTTCCCTTCTTGTGCTCTTACCCTAAGTTCACTTGTCTTGCTTCCAATCCCATCAATGTTCGAGTACATTACCTTGAAACTGACTCTCTGCTTTCCACCTTCAGTTTCTGTTGGTTCCACTGGTGTAAGGGGGCAAGGGGTGTCCAAGGTGGGAGGGCCTAGGAATCTTGAGGTTATCTTGAGATGATTTCGGGGCTTTTTAGTGTCCCCGCGGCCCCGGTCCTCGACCAGGCCTCCACCCCCAGGAAGCAGCCCGTGACAGCTGACTAACACCCAGATACCTATTTTACTGCTAGGTAACAGGGGCATAGGGTGAAAGAAACCCTTCCCGTTGTTTCTCGCCGGCGCCCGGGATCGAACCTGGGACCACAGGATCACAAATCCAGTGTGCTGTCCGCTCGGCCGACCGGCTCCCTAAGAGATCGAACTGGTGACCGCGTGAACACCGGGTCCATTCTCCCAATCTGACCATGACGCTTCCTAAAGGTGATCCTAAAGGAATCACCTTCCTGAAGGAAGGTGATCTGGGGGATCTGGCGTGAGAGGGGGTTGGGAGGATCCTGTACGGGGAAGCTAGGAAGGTCTGGGGTGGTGTAGCGGAGGGGGTCTGGGGTTGGGGGCCAATTTGGGATTGGGATGGGGGAGGAAATGGGGAAAGTGAAAGGAAGGGGTGGGAGGTCATTGGAGCATGAAGGGGAGGTTGGGAAAGGGGAGGGGAGGGAAGGGGGGAGGTTGGGGTGAGGCAGTAGGGAGGGATGGGGGTGGGTGGTAATAGGATGGAGAGCTTGGGGTGGGGATACTGGGGAGGGCATGGACTGGAGAAACAGGGGAGAGCACGGGATGTGGGGACAGGGAGGGCCTGGGGTGAGGGGGGGGGATAGGTTGGGGAAGGAAGGCATTGAGGGAAACATAGGGGGGGGTTGGTCAAGGAGCACTGGTGGGGGGGGGGCTTGGACTGGGGAGGGTCTCCACTAGTCGGGGGGGGGCTTGGACTGGGGAGGGTCTCCACTAGTCGGGGGGGGGGGGGGGGCTTGGACTGGGGAGGGTCTCCACTAGTCGGGGGGGAATGATGGTTTGTTGGAGGTTTCTGTTATATTCCTCCCTGGGGACGCTGGCCTGCTGGTGAAGGGATTCCCACTCCCCTCTGAGGTTGCTGGGGATACTGGTGTCACCCCACTCAGGGTGGGGTGACACCGTCCCAGGGAGGATCCTACACCTGCATGACTGTGACCCTGGAGGAGGAGTAGGCCACACTGGTGTTACTGTGACCCTGGAGCAGCCCACACTGGTGTTACTGTGACCCTGGAGCAGCCCACACTGGTGTTACTGTGACCCTGGAGCAGCCCACACTGGTGTTACTGTGACCCTGGAGCAGCCCACACTGGTGTTACTGTGACCCTGGAGCAGCCCACACTGGTGTTACTGTGACCCTGGAGCAGCCCACACTGGTGTTACTGTGACCCTTGAGGAGGAGCAGCCCACACTGGTGTTACTGTGACCCTGGAGCAGCCCACACTGGTGTTACTGTGACCCTGGAGCAGCCCACACTGGTGTTACTGTGACCCTGGAGGAGGAGCAGCCCACACTGGTGTTACTGTGACCCTGGAGCAGCCCACACTGGTGTTACTGTGACCCTGGAGCAGCCCACACTGGTGTTACTGTGACCCTGGAGGAGGAGCAGCCCACACTGGTGTTACTGTGACCCTGGAGCAGCCCACACTGGTGTTACTGTGATCCTGGAGGAGGAGCAGCCCACACTGGTGTTACTGTGACCCTGGAGGAGGAGCAGCCCACACTGGTGTTACTGTGACCCTGGAGCAGCCGACACTGGTGTTACTGTGACCCTGGAGCAGCCCACACTGGTGTTACTGTGACCCTGGAGCAGCCCACACTGGTGTTACTGTGACCCTTGAGGAGGAGCAGCCCACACTGGTGTTACTGTGACCCTGGAGCAGCCCACACTGGTGTTACTGTGACCCTGGAGCAGCCCACACTGGTGTTACTGTGACCCTGGAGCAGCCCACACTGGTGTTACTGTGACCCTGGAGCAGCCCACACTGGTGTTACTGTGACCCTGGAGCAGCCCACACTGGTGTTACTGTGACCCTGGAGCAGCCCACACTGGTGTTACTGTGACCCTTGAGGAGGAGCAGCCCACACTGGTGTTACTGTGACCCTTGAGGAGGAGCAGCCCACACTGGTGTTACTGTGACCCTGGAGCAGCCCACACTGGTGTTACTGTGACCCTGGAGGAGGAGCAGCCCACACTGGTGTTACTGTGACCCTGGAGCAGCCCACACTGGTGTTACTGTGACCCTGGAGCAGCCCACACTGGTGTTACTGTGACCCTGGAGCAGCCCACACTGGTGTTACTGTGACCCTGGAGGAGGAGCAGCCCACACTGGTGTTACTGTGACCCTGGAGCAGCCCACACTGGTGTTACTGTGACCCTGGAGGAGGAGCAGCCCACACTGGTGTTACTGTGACCCTGGAGGAGGAGCAGCCCACACTGGTGTTACTGTGACCCTGGAGGAGGAGCAGCCCACACTGGTGTTACTGTGACCCTGGAGCAGCCCACACTGGTGTTACTGTGACCCTGGAGCAGCCCACACTGGTGTTACTGTGACCCTTGAGGAGGAGCAGCCCACACTGGTGTTACTGTGACCCTGGAGCAGCCCACACTGGTGTTACTGTGACCCTGGAGCAACCCACACTGGTGTTACTGTGACCCTGGAGGAGGAGCAGCCCACACTGGTGTTACTGTGACCCTGGAGCAGCCCACACTGGTGTTACTGTGACCCTGGAGGAGGAGCAGCCCACACTGGTGTTACTGTGACCCTGGAGCAGCCCACACTGGTGTTACTGTGACCCTGGAGCAGCCCACACTGGTGTTACTGTGACCCTGGAGCAGCCCACACTGGTGTTACTGTGACCCTGGAGCAGCCGACACTGGTGTTACTGTGACCCTGGAGCAGCCGACACTGGTGTTACTGTGACCCTGGAGCAGCCCACACTGGTGTTACTGTGACCCTGGAGCAGCCCACACTGGTGTTACTGTGACCCTGGAGCAGCCCACACTGGTGTTACTGTGACCCTTGAGGAGGAGCAGCCCACACTGGTGTTACTGTGACCCTGGAGCAGCCCACACTGGTGTTACTGTGACCCTGGAGCAGCCCACACTGGTGTTACTGTGACCCTGGAGCAGCCCACACTGGTGCTACTGTGACCCTGGAGGAGGAGCAGCCCACACTGGTGTTACTGTGACCCTGGAGGAGGAGCAGCCTACACTGGTGTTACTGTGACCCTGGAGCAGCCCACACTGGTGTTACTGTGACCCTGGAGCAGCCCACACTGGTGTTACTGTGACCCTGGAGCAGCCCACACTGGTGTTACTGTGACCCTGGAGCAGCCCACACTGGTGTTACTGTGACCATGGAGCAGCCCACACTGGTGTTACTGTGACCCTGGAGGAGGAGCAGCCCACACTGGTGTTACTGTGACCCTGGAGCAGCCCACACTGGTGTTACTGTGACCCTGGAGCAGCCCACACTGGTGTTACTGTGACCCTGGAGCAACCCACACTGGTGTTACTGTGACCCTGGAGGAGGAGCAGCCCACACTGGTGTTACTGTGACCCTGGAGCAGTCCACACTGGTGTTACTGTGACCCTGGAGCAGCCCACACTGGTGTTACTGTGACCCTGGAGGAGGAGCAGCCCACACTGGTGTTACTGTGACCCTGGAGCAGCCCACACTGGTGTTACTGTGACCCTGGAGGAGGAGCAGCCCACACTGGTGTTACTGTGACCCTGGAGCAGCCCACACTGGTGTCACTGTGACCCTGGAGGAGGAGCAGCCCACACTGGTGTTACTGTGACCCTGGAGGAGCCCACACTGGTGTTACTGTGACCCTGGAGGAGGAGCAGCCCACACTGGTGTTACTGTGACCCTGGAGCAGCCCACACTGGTGTTACTGTGACCCTGGAGCAGCCCAAACTGCTGTCACTGTGACCCTGGAGGAGGAGCAGCCCACACTGGTGTTACTGTGACCCTGGAGCAGCCCACCCTGGTGTTACTGTGACCCTGGAGGATCCCACACTGGTGTTACTGTGACCCTGGAGGAGGAGCAGCCTACACTGGTGTTACTGTGACCCTGGAGCAGCCCACACTGGTGTTACTGTGACCCTAGAGCAGCCCACACTGGTGTTACTGTGACCCTGAAGGAGCCCACACTGGTGTTACTGTGACCCTGGAGCAGCCCACACTGGTGTTACTGTGACCCTGGAGCAGCCCACACTGGTGTTACTGTGACCCTGGAACAGCCCACACTGGTGTTACTGTGACCCTGGAGGAGCCCACACTGGTGTTACTGTGACCCTGGAGGAGGAGCAGCCCACACTGGTGTTACTGTGACCCTGGAGCAGCCCACACTGGCGTTACTGTGACCCTGGAACAGCCCACACTGGTGTTACTGTGACCCTGGAGCAGCCCACACTGGTTTTACTGTGACCCTGGAGGAGCCCACACTGGTGTTACTGTGACCCTGGAGCAGCCCACACTGGTGTTACTGTGACCCTGGAGCAGCCCACACTGGTGTTACTGTGACCCTGGAGCAGCCCACATTGGTGTTACTGTGACCCTGGAGCAGCCGACACTGGTGTTACTGTGACCCTGGAGCAGCCCACACTGGTGTTACTGTGACCCTGGAGCATCCCACACTGGTGTTACTGTGACCCTGGAGCAGCCCACACTGGTGTTACTGTGACCCTGGAGCAGCCCACACTGGTGTTACTGTGACCCTGGATGAGGAGCAGCCCACACTGGTGTTACTGTGACCCTGGAGGAGGAGCAGCCCACACTGGTGTTACTGTGACCCTGGAGGAGCCCACACTGGTGTTACTGTGACCCTGGAGGAGGAGCAGCCCACACTGGTGTTACTGTGACCCTGGAGCAGCCCACACTGGTGTTACTGTGACCCTGGAGCAGCCCACACTGGTGTTACTGTGACCCTGGAGGAGCCCACACTGGTGTTACTGTGACCCTGGAGGAGGAGCAGCCCACACTGGTGTTACTGTGACCCTGGAGCAGCCCACACTGGCGTTACTGTGACCCTGGAACAGCCCACACTGGTGTTACTGTGACCCTGGAGCAGCCCACACTGGTGTTACTGTGACCCTGGAGGAGCCCACACTGGTGTTACTGTGACCCTGGAGCAGCCCACACTGGTGTTACTGTGACCCTGGAGCAGCCCACACTGGTGTTACTGTGACCCTGGAGCAGCCCACATTGGTGTTACTGTGACCCTGGAGCAGCCGACACTGGTGTTACTGTGACCCTGGAGCAGCCCACACTGGTGTTACTGTGACCCTGGAGCAGCCCACACTGGTGTTACTGTGACCCTGGAGCAGCCCACACTGGTGTTACTGTGACCCTGGAGCAGCACACACTGGTGTTACTGTGACCCTGGATGAGGAGCAGCCCACACTGGTGTTACTGTGACCCTGGAGGAGCCCACGCTGGTGTTACTGTGACCCTGGAGCAGCCCACACTGGTGTTACTGTGACCCTGGAGCAGCCCACACTGGTGTTACTGTGACCCTGGAGGAGGAGCAGCCCACACTGGTGTTACTGTGACCCTGGAGCAGCCCACACTGGTGTTACTGTGACCCTGGAGCAGCCCACACTGGTGTTACTGTGACCCTGGAGGAGGAGCAGCCCACACTGGTGTTACTGTGACCCTGGAGGAGGAGCAGCCCACACTGGTGTTACTGTGACCCTGGAGGAGGAGCAGCCCACACTGGTGTTACTGTGACCCTGGAGGAGGAGCAGCCCACACTGGTGTTACTGTGACCCTGGAGGAGGAGCAGCCCACACTGGTGTTACTGTGACCCTGGAGGAGGAGCAGCCCACACTGGTGTTACTGTGACCCTGGAGCAGCGCACACTGGTGTTACTGTGACCCTGGAGGAGGAGCAGCCTACACTGGTGTTACTGTGACCCTGGAGGAGGAGCACCCCACACTGGTGTTACTGTGACCCTAGAGCAGCCCACACTGGTGTTACTGTGACCCTGGAGCAGCCCACACTGGTGTTACTGTGACCCTGGAGCAGCCCACACTGGTGTTACTGTGACCCTGGAGCAGCCCACACTGGTGTTACTGTGACCCTGGAGCAGCCCACACTGGTGTTACTGTGACCCTGGAGGAGCCCACACTGGTGTTACTGTGACGCTGGAGGAGGAGCAGCCCACACTGGTGTTACTGTGACCCTGGAGGAGCCCACGCTGGTGTTACTGTGACCCTGGAGCAGCCCACACTGGTGTTACTGTGACCCTGGAGGAGGAGCAGCCCACACTGGTGTTACTGTGACCCTGGAGGAGCAGCAGCCCACACTGGTGTTACTGTGACCCTGGAGGAGGAGCAGCCCACACTGGTGTTACTGTGACCCTGGAGCAGCCCACACTGGTGTTTTTGTGACCCTGGAGCAGCCCACACTGGTGTTACTGTGACCCTGGAGGAGGAGCAGCCCACACTGGTGTTACTGTGACCCTGGAGGAGGAGCAGCCCACACTGGTGTTACTGTGACCCTGGAGGAGGAGCAGCCCACACTGGTGTTACTGTGACCCTGGAGGAGGAGCAGCCCACACTGGTGTTACTGTGACCCTGGAGGAGCCCACTCTGGTGTCACCAGCTCAACGGGAAAACAATTCGTGGTTCAGAGCCGCAACATTGAGGTGACGTGCATTATTGCGACGCGGGATTACCACCGCTTTCACACCCGACACACACCTGCGTCCACACCTCCCACACACACACACATGCACAGGTACACATGCACAAACACCCGCCATATAAACTCAGGATCAACTGCTGGACCTTTCACGTGCGTGCGATTTTATTGTTTGTAATCTAGGAACAGAAGGTTCGATCCCACCTTACTGCCTTAATATTTGCACGTTCTTGTGATGTCTGTGATGTGTGACTGGTTGTAAATGTGAGGGTGTTGCTATGTTGGTGTTTAAGGGGGGGGGGGGGTATATTGGGAATGGAACTATCAAGGGGAATCGCCAAGCCATTATGATTAGATAGCACTGGGAAGGGGTCAGGATAAGGATTTGTGATGGGACGAGGGAAGGAATGGTGCCCAACCATTTGGACGGTCGGGGAATGAAACGCCGACCTGCATGAAGCGAGACCGTCGCTCTACCGTCCAGCCCAAGTGGTTGGACAAGGAAGTGACAGGTTTGGGAGTGCCGAGTGTCTTAATATATACCTGTCGACGGGTCCGTCCGTTGTGGACCGTTATCATGTGTAAACATTGGGAGAGAAACGTTACTATATGAGGCATGAAGGTCACGAATAGGGAGAAGGTGATAACTAGATTAACGAAGGAATGTGAATTATGTAAACAGCATAATGGCGAAGAGAAAGAGGTGGAATAAAGACCGATGAGATAGAGACAGGAGAGAGAGAGAGAGAGGAAACAGGCCCCACGCAGGGCTAAAGATTGGGTCAGGTCGCGTTGGTTTAGAAAGCTGGAGCATCAACATCTCTCTCATGTCTGTGCAATGTTAGCTTCCTCAAAGTGGACCTTGATACACTCGAGTTGGATCTTGAGACGTGTCTGGTTAGAGAAACTAGGTCCATTTCTTACGCAGCTCTAGGTTCACAGCTACAGGTTCACAGCTACAGGGCCACAGCTACAGGTCCACAGCTACAGGTCCACAGCTACAGGTCCACAGCTGCAGGTCCACAGCTGCAGGTCCACAGCTGCAGGTCCACAGCTGCAGGTCCACAGCTGCAGGTCCACAGCTGCAGGTCCACAGCTGCAGGTCCTGGAGATAGTTGTACTCACTTGGTTCTACTCACCTAGTTGCACTCACCTCACCTGACAAGGGGCCTGACAGCTGAGTGGACAGCACTTCGGATTCGTAGTCCCGAGGTTCCGGGTTCGGTCACTGGTGGAGGCGGAAACAATTGGAGTTTCTTTCACCCTGATGCTGCTGTTCACCTACCAGTAAATAGGTACCTGGGAGTTAGACAGCTGCTACGGGCTGCTTCCTGGGATGTGTGTGGGAAAAAAAGATCAGTTAATTAATTGACAGTTAAGAGGCGGGCCCAAAGACCCAGAGCTCAGTCCCCGCAAGCTCAATTAGGTGAGTACCTAGTTGTGCTTGCGGGGGTTGAGCTTCGGTTCTTTGGTCCCGCCTCTCAACTGTCAATCAACTGGTGCATAGATTCCTGAGTACAGATTCGTTGTGTCCTCAACCGAACCCCTCATATCCCCGTCTGTCACATCTCTGTCCTGTGGACGGGTCCTCTGGACGGGTCCTGTAGACGAGTTCTCTGGTCGGGTCCTCTGGACGGGTCCTTTGGACGGGTCCTCTGGACGGGTCCTGTAGACGGGTCCTTTAGACGGGTCCTGTGGACGGGTCCTGTGGACGGGTCCTGTGGACGGGTCCTGTGGACGGGTCCTGTAGACGGGTCCTGTGGACGGATCCTGTGGACGGGTCCTGTAGACGGGTCCTGTGGACGGGTCCTGTGGACGGGTCCTGTGAACAGGTCCTGTGGACGGGTCCTGTGGACGGGTCCTGTGGACGGGTCCTGTAGACGGGTCCTGTGGACGGGTCCTGTTGACGGGTCCTGTAGACGGGTCCTGTGGACGGGTCCTGTGGACGGGTCCTGTGGACGGGTCCTGTGGACGGGTCCTCTGGACGGGTCCTGTGGACGGGTCCTGTGGACGGGTCCTTTAGACGGGTCCTCTGGACGAGTCCTCTGGACGGGTCCTGTGGACGGGTCCTGTGGACGGGTCCTTTAGACGGGTCCTGTAGACGAGTCCTCTGGTCGGGTCCTCTGGACGAGTCCTCTGGACGGGTCCTGTGGACGGGTCCTGTGGACGGGTCCTTTAGACGGGTCCTGTAGACGAGTCCTCTGGACAGGTCCTGTAGACGAGTCCTCTGGACGGGTCCTCTGGACGGGTCCTCTGGACGGGTCCTCTGGACGGGTCCTGTGGACGGGTCCTTTAGACGAGTCCTCTGGACAGGTCCTGTAGACGAGTCCTCTGGACGGGTCCTCTGTATTTCTCTAACTTGAGTCAAGTTAACTTGATGATCAAAGTTTGTTGTCGACTAATTATTAAAAGTCGTCGTCGGTGCCTCTTGTGAAGGTCGCCGCGTCGGGCCGTGTGACTGTGGACGTCTCGGGCGTCAGTTACGGTCCTGCTCACTAGATGGTGCTGCGTGTCTCATGGCCAGCACTGCTCCCAGGTCTGTGATGTTTACACACACACACACACACACACTCACACACTCACACTCACACACACACTCACACTCACACTCACACTCACACTCACACACTCACACACTCACACACACACACACACACACACACTCACACACACTCACACACACTCACACACACACACACACACACACACACACACACACACTCACACACGCACTCACACACACTCACACACACACTCACACACACTCACACACACTCACACACACACTCACACACACACACACTCACACACGCACTCACACACACTCACACACACTCACACACACTCACACACACACTCACACACACACTCACACACACACTCACACACTCACACACTCACACACACACACTCTCTCTCTCTCTCTCTCTCTCTCTCTCTCTCTCTCTCTCTCTCTCTCTCTCTCTCTCTCTCTCTCTCTCTCTCTCGCTCTCTCTCTCGCTCTCTCTCGCTCTCTCTCGCACTCTCTGTCTCACTCTTAACACTATTAATATAATTCCATATGTAAAAAGGTTTGTGTAAGTGTAAGTAGCCCAACAACTCACATATATCAAGCAGAGTGTTTCATTTGAATATTTTATACAGCGCTGCGGTTTATGGTGGCCGGTGTCTTCAGGCGGAGACTGTGTCCTCGCTCACTCTCACTCGTACTCAACATCGGACTACATTATAATAAACCATATTTTTCTTATAATTTTGCCCCGAGGGGCGAGTTTATTGGGCAGCGTCACTCATCCTGTGAGTGGACACACCGCCATAGTGACAGTATTGGGCAGCGGCACTCATCCTGTGAGTGGACACACCGCCATAGTGACAGTATTGGGCAGCGCCACTCATCCTGTGAGTGGACACACCGCCATAGTGACAGTATTGGGCAGCGCCACTCATCCTGTGAGTGGACACACCGCCATAGTGACAGTATTGGGCAGCGCCACTCATCCTGTGAGTGGACACACCGCCATAGTGACAGTATTGGGCAGCGCCACTCATCCTGTGAGTGGACACACCGCCATAGTGACAGTATTGGGCAGCGTCACTCATCCTGTGAGTGGACACACCGTCATAGTGATAGTATTGGGCAGCGCCTCTCATCCTGTGAGTGGACACACCGCCATAGCAGCATGTACAACACTCCCCAATAGGAAGAAAACCCGCTGGGTTGTTCATCCTGTCACTTGTACCCAGACACAGCTGGGACTTGCTTAACTGTCTCAAGTGAACAGATTCTCAAACAAGAAGATTAACATCTGTCCACTCTTAAAAGCTTACGTTATCTTGCGGGTGCAAAATGGGGGAATCTTTTAAGAACATTTGACAATATTTGACAAATAGTGTTTTCCTAACTCAAACAATGTGGGGTTTATTATTCTATACATATTTCTAATGTCTCTCAGGTGTTCACATTCTCTCAGGTAGTGGTCAAGGCGGTGTCCATCTCACTCACCACAGATTCTGCAACTCCTCTGCTCATCTGTTATTTCCATTCTGAATCTCTATGGATATTTGTATCCCAGACGGATTCTCACTATTACTGATTCTCTCCCTCGTCCTCCTCTTCGGCCATAATGATTGGGATTGCCAGCTGCAACCATGTTGTACCATCGTACAGATTCACTGGTTTGTGCTTCTATCTTCACTGTTACCTTGTCACGGTGATGTTGCCTCATGAGAGGCCTTTGGCACCAGGTTCCAACCTGTTGGGTACATTTCCTTCCACCTAATTTCTCTATTCACCTAGCACTAAAATAGGTACCCAATGAGATAGGGAGCTGTTGTGGTGTGCACCGTAGGGAGGGGCAGTAGTAAGGGGACCTGTGTAAGGTCCAGTATAAGCCTCGTGTCGAGCACAAACATCACGCCTCACACAACAACCTGCTTGATCACTTCCATTACGTATGTCAATATTATTGAGGTCATAGTGTTTCCAACGCAGTCTTATTAAATGATAATGCTCCTAAAATATTGATCCTGTTAATCAGTCATTAAATATCCTGCCCAACTTCGACCGTGTAATCTCAGGTGTGTGTGCCAATGTATTTTTATCATACACCATTAATACAAATCCCTAAAGTATATATATACTATTTATAAGTATTAATGTCCGGTTAGTCTCGGGTAACACGTTCTCTATATGCTGTTAAACAGTTAATTAATTGGAAAGAGAAATAACGCAGTAATTAGGTCGTTATGGGCTTGTTGAATGTGACTCTCAATCACCGAGAGTAATTACGTCTTTAAATGAGTTATTTCCCATCAGGAAACTATAAGGTTTGTCCTGTTTGATTAATTGTTTAATATACTCAAAACAATAACTATAATTTAAGATTTTATTAACAGTTAACTTCATTTTTATTTATAAGTTTTATCGCCACAACTTGTGTTATATATTTTATTATTAGTAGAATTGTCATTATAATTGTCTTTATTTATATATGTATTGTAATATCTTATAAAATATCCTTTGACAATACAAGTTAAATAATGTGTTAATTTTATGTATTGAAGATTTTCTGAACAAATAATTCAAACTCTTAAAAACTAAATTATATCTGTAAAATAAAGTGTCTGATTGTCCGAGTTCTGAGGGCGGGCTGTTTGGGGCTAGTTCACCAGACGTTTCACCATGAGGCAAGGGCGGTATGGGAGTGTCATAGGACGGTTGGAGTTGGCCACAGTGCCGCCCTTGAAGAAGGCTCACTTCCTAAACCGAAGCACGGCGACTTTTACCACACCTGAAATGGGAGTTTTGTGACCAGAGTTTTTGTAACTGTTGTTTCAGCTGTTCATTACATCTTACAATGTAATCACAACCTTTCTTGTTAGGTTGTTACAACGGCGCTTCAGGATAACAGTTGTACAAATAATGTTGTAGTTATGGTGTGTGTTTGCTGGGGTTGTATGTTCTTAGGAGGAGAGGTTGGGTTATCTTGAGATGATTTCGGGGCTTTTAGTGTCCCCGCGGCCCGGTCCTCGACCAGGCCTCCACCCCCAGGAAGCAGCCCGTGACAGCTGACTAACACCAAGGTACCTATTTTACTGCTCGGTAACCGGGGTATAGGGTGAAAGAAACTCTACCCGTTGTTTCTCGCCGGCGCCTGGGATCGAACCCAGGACCACAGGATCATAAGTCCAGCGTGCTGTCCGCTCGGCCGACCGGCTCCGAGGTCTGGGAGGGGAAAACAGGAGAGAGAGAGAGAGACCCGGGCACCGTCGGAAACCCAATCTATACTATTGTGTATATATATATATATATATATATATATATATATATATATATATATATATATATATATATAAAGTTTTAGCAAAACTGTAAATTTCCATAACATTGTGTCGCCATAGTTCTATTACAGTGCCTGAGACCCTGTAGTAGTCATGTTAACTTTGTTCTTGCCGGGTGGGGCCCCTAGCCAGGCCGGGTGGGGCTCCTCGCCAGGCCGGGTGGGGCTCCTCGCCAGGCCGGGTGGGGCCCCTAGCCAGGCCGGGTGGGGCCCCTCGCCAGGCCGGGTGGGGCCCCTAGCCAGGCCGGGTGGGGCCCCTCGCCAGGCCGGGTGGGGCCCCTAGCCAGGCCGGGTGGGGCCCCTCGCCAGGCCGGGTGGGGCCCCTAGCCAGGCCGGGTGGGGCCCCTAGCCAGGCCGGGTGGGGCCCCTCGCCAGGCCGGGTGGGGCCCCTAGCCAGGCCGGGTGGGGCCCCTAGCCAGGCCGGGTGGGGCCCCTCGCCAGGCCGGGTGGGGCCCCTAGCCAGGCCGGGTGGGGCCCCTAGCCAGGCCGGGTGGGGCCCCTCGCCAGGCCGGGTGGGGCCCCTAGCCAGGCTGGGTGTGGTGGGCTCCATGTTGTTAGGCCCAACCATTCCCGGGGCCCAGTAGTGGACACATACCGAGATCTGTCAATTTATGTCAGTGTTTGACCCATAAAACAGACAACAATTGACAATAAATCTTCCATGAGGCATCAACGAAGCTTCCCGTCCTCATCAACGAGGACCATATGCTCGTTAATCCAGCCGCCAAACCCGATGTTCGTGAATTAAAAACGGTTTACACACTGCTCTCAACCGCTGACTGAGCTACCCTTCTCGAGCAGTGCTTCCCTGGCGTCCGCTGCTCCACTCGGTGTAACTCCCCCACCTCAACCACTCTCCCGCCACCACAACAACCTAACCCAAGCCTAACAGTGCACTGAACTCTAATGCATAATAATATTAATTTATATATGAGAACAAAATTGTTATTATTACACAGTGCGTTATTATAATTGATGACTGCGTCTCGGGGGGACGGCCGCCGCTCTAACGAGCCTGGCCTGAGGACGGGTCGTGTGTAAACACTTCACCAACATAATATATTATCGCCAACATTATAAACAGTTGACTGTGCACAAAATTCATATATACAATAATATTAATTTATTTATAATAAATGCCGTAATTTGAATACACTCTTAAAATTAATTACTGCGTCTTGAGGCTCGGTCGCCGCTTGAACGATGCTAGCCTCATGACATGTTGATGAGTAGAGTGCTCATCAGTCATAAACAGGTTGGGGGGGGGGGTTAGTGGCCGGATTAACAAGCAGATGTTACTGTGTTTGTTTATGAGGACGTGTTCTTAAGTGCTTCATCTTATTCAGCATTATTCTTGAAGATACGATCATGAGACATTTCCCCCACGTCACCGGGAGGGTTAATCACCCCGGCCTCGCGAATAGTACGTCGTATTTTGACGTATAAATCCCCTAAGGCCCAAAACTAATGTATTTAAAATCATTGCGCCTTGTGAAATTTTGGTGATGTCCCGTTTTTTATACTTGGGTCCAGGGTTAGGTTCGGTGTGGTGGCGGGGGGGAGGGGGGAGGTTAGTACATCAGTTTAGTGACATTGTGAAGGTTGGATAGGACGTCATGGAAGATCCCCCAAGGTGCTGGCAAGATCCCCCAAGATACGAGCAAGATCTCCAAGGAGCTGGCAAGATCCCCCAAGGTGCTTACATGACTAGTTTCATGGAGACCAATGACCTCCACTACCCAGTCTAACATGGATTTAGAGCGGGAAGATCATGCCTCTCACACCTACTTGACCAATATGACAAAATCACCGAGGCATTAGAGGAAAAACAGAATGCAGGTGTGGTATACACGGACTTCCCAAAGGCATTCGATAAATGTGACCATGGAGTGATAGCACACAAAATGAATCAATGGGAATAACTGGTAAAGTAGGACGCTGGACGCCGTTTTCTGTCGAACAGAACACAGAGAGTAACAGTCAACTATATAAAATAGAGTCCGAGCGCAGTTAAAGGCTCTGTACCTCAGGGTACAGTCCTTGTACCACTGCTTTTCCTTATTCTCAAATCAGATATATAGACAAAAATACAAGTCACAGCTTCGTATCATCCTTTGCAGATGACACAAATATAAGCATGAAAATTACATCTGCTGAAGACATTGAAAAATTACAAGCAGATATTAATAAAGGTTTCGACTGGGCAGCAAAAAATAACATTATTTTTAACAGTGATAAATTCCAGGTACTCAGATACGGTAAAAATGAGGACCTTCAACATAATACAGGGTACAAAACACAATCAAATCTGCCCATAGTAGGAAAACAGCATGTCAAGGATTTTGGGAATAATGATGTCTGACGACCATAACGTTTAGGGAGCATAACCAAGCAATTAATGCGTCAGCCAGTATTTTCTGACGCAATATAAACATCAGAAGTTCAGTAGAACTTCTGGCTTCAACTCTTTTGACCATGTCGAAGCTCAGTCGAATAAGGCAGCGTCTGGGATGCTCTCGGACATAGATTCGATTCCTCGTCACGGCCCTTGTGGATTTGTTCATTTGATGCATCACGATATTGTGATTTCTATGTGTAAGGTGATGTTATATATATATATTCTCGTCATATAATAATTAATATGAATAGAGTTCATATAGACGAGAAGTGGAGGTAGAATTTCATTTCTCCATGATAACTCTGGGATAACAGGGATTACTGTTATCTTGTGAGCTTCATTTAATAACTTGAATTAATGTGATCACTGTTTTATATAGTATCAGTCAATAATTCTTAGCAAAGAATACTGATACGTAGTGAGAATAGAATTTGATTCTCTGGTATGTAGGTATTATCTTTCCCTCTGCTAAGTGATTGGACGCACCCACGCCATCAAGTACAAATATTTGGCAAAATAATTTGCGCAGTAGGAAAGGATTTAATATAATTAATCTACAAGTTAGTAATATTAGTAAATTACTATGTTAATACAAGAATCATTTATTATAATATTGAAATGAAGAATAAGTGTTGGATATTTCCAGCAACGTTTCGAGGTATGCCAACGGACTATTCCCAGAGGTGAGAAGTATGAGCTACAAGCAGAGCAGAAAGAAGGGAGATATGATCACTACATACATAATTCCGAGTGGAATCTGCAGGGCAGACCAGGACAGACTGGCATGGAGATAAGTTCGAACCAGAGGCCACAAATGGAAACTTTCGTAGTACCCAAATGAGCCACAAGGGACGTATGAGGCATTATTAAAGTGAAGAAATACTATACTGTAAGAAATTAAATAATGAAGACAGACGTTCCACACAGCAGCACATGTATAACTTGCACAATACAATAGGCTTCGGAACCCTATACATTACTCCATTAAGGGATGGGAGGCGGGACCTGCAAGCCACAGTACATTTCCTCCCGCAAGTACATGCAGAAGAGTACTATGGCGCAGCATGTACTATAGTACATAAGAGGATTATACCAGTGGGAGTGTCACCCCTCCTCCACCGGGGCACATAACTCACAGCTAAAAAACAAGAGAGAAGCTTGGTGGACCAGTTGGCTCGGTCCAGCTTACAATCCCACGATACAATCCTCCCCCAGAATATAACACCCAACACTCACCAGAAAGCACAGTGCTGTTATAATGGTGTCCACCGCGGGCTTACAATGACACGCCGCGGGTGTTTAAACGAGACTCTGTAAGTTACACACTCTGTATTTCATGAGCTGCTGGATGATAGAACGATGCCCGGTACTCAGGGCTGGCACTGAGGGCTGGCACTCAGGGCTGGCACTGAGGGCTGGCACTCAGGGCTGGATCTCAGGGTTGGCACTCAGGGCTGGCACTCAGGGCTGAAACTCAGGGTTGGCACTCAGGGCTGGCACTCAGGGCTGGATCTCAGGGTTGGCACTCAGGGCTGGATTTCAGGGTTGGCACTCAGGGCTGGCACTCAGGGCTGGATCTCAGGGTTGGCACTCAGGGCTGGCACTCAGGGCTGGATCTCAGGGTTGGTACTCAGGGCTGGCACTCAGGGCTGGATCTCAGGGTTGGCACTCAGGGCTGGCACTCAGGGCTGGCACTCAGGGCTGGCACTCAGGGCTGGCACTCAGGGCTGGCACTGAGGGCTGGCACTCAGGGCTGGATCTCAGGGTTGGCACTCAGGGCTGGCACTCAGGGCTGAAACTCAGGGTTGGCACTCAGGGCTGGCACTCAGGGCTGGATCTCAGGGTTGGCACTCAGGGCTGGATCTCAGGGTTGGCACTCAGGGCTGGCACTCAGGGCTGGATCTCAGGGTTGGCACTCAGGGCTGGCACTCAGGGCTGGATCTCAGGGTTGGCACTCAGGGCTGGCACTCAGGGCTGGATCTCAGGGTTGGCACTCAGGGCTGGCACTCAGGGCTGGATCTCAGGGTTGGCACTCAGGGCTGGCACTCAGGGCTGGCACTCAGGGCTGGATCTCAGGGTTGGCACTCAGGGCTGGCACTCAGGGCTGGATCTCAGGGTTCTCACTCAGGGCTGGCACTCAGGGCTGGATCTCAGGGTTGTCACTCAGGTCTGTCACTCAGGGCTGGCACTCAGGGCTGGCACTCAGGGCTGGCACTCAGGGCTGGCACTCAGGGCTGGTGGGCCAACACTGCCACTCAGTATAAAGAGACTATGAGGTTGGCCTTCAAGAACATGAATTCCGTCCCTCACACCACCAGACCTAAAGGCTCACATGACTGTATATTTGCAGTGCTCTGATGGAAGGCTTGACCTAGTCCTTCCTCAGAGTTCACACCTGGGGCGTGTAGGTGACTAGGAGAGGGGTCACCTGGCTGCCCCAGGTACCTACGGGATGACCTCTTCCTGACCAGTGACCTTCTCCCACTGTGGTGGACCTTGTGTTTTGCTCCCATCAACACTCTTATGTAAACAAAGATTTATTTATACTGATGCTTTCCGGCCTGAGATTATCTGTGATTGTTCACTAATTAGACCTGATTGTTTTTTAAATGTTATTTATATATACAAGAGTTTTTACAATCTTGTACAGCCACTAGAATGCATAGTATTTCGGCCAGGTTCTTAATTTTAATTTCCCTCGGAATACGACTCGCTAAATCGTTTAACCACCAGGTACCCATTCACTCCTGGGTAAAAAGAGGCGCACTGTTAAGGATTGGCGCCTAGTCAATCATTCCCCGGCGAGGATACGAATCCCGGCCAGGTTACAATCCTCCCCGGCCAGGATATTTGGAGAAATGTTTTGACAAGAGAGAGGTGGAGCCAAGGTCACGTTTATGCGAGTTGCATGATGATTTAGCTGCAGTATTTCTCTCTTACGTGGCTCACAAACAACTCATCTCTGTCATGATGAGTTATGGTCGTGGAAGATGGTAACCATTTGAAACAATATCATTGTTTTATAAGGTTGTTGCTGCCTACCTTGTATGTGAAGTTGACGTGATGAATCAACATCACGAATGAACATTGAAGCTCGCGATGAACAGACAGCATACCGGAAAATTCCTCCTGTCTTACCTGGGGCCACAGAAGACTTTAGTGCAGCTGCAGTGTGTTAGTGTGGAGGTCAGACAGGTGTGTAGCCTGCCACTGACACACACTTTACACTTAGTGTTTCTGTAGAACATAACAGCTGCAGCAGGAACAGCAGCAGCAACGCCGCCAGTGGAGCAGGAGCGGTGCTGACAGGAGGAGGAGACTATGGACCAGGAAGGAGCGAGGAGCAGAAGCAGCCAGGGTAGCGGGTCTGGCCAGACATGTACTGAGATTATCACCTGGACCCTTGCTGGTGTGACTGGCCGACCCTCGCCTAGTTCCTGGCACCTGCAGTGGTGGCCACGGCCCCTACACTGTCTCCCAGGGTGGCCACGGCCCCTACACTGTCTCCCAGGGTGGCCACGGCCCCTACACTGTCTCCCAGGGTGGCCACGGCCCCTACACTGTCTCCCAGGGTGGCCACGGCCCCTACACTGCCTCCCAGGGTGGCCACGGCCCCTACACTGCCTCCCAGGGTGGCCACGGCCCCTACACTGCCTCCCAGGGTGGCCACGGCCCCTACACTGACTCCCAGGGTGGCCACGGCCCCTACACTGCCTCCCAGGGTGGCCACGGCCCCTACACTGCCTCCCAGGGTGGCCACGGCCCCTACACTGACTCCCAGGGTGGCCACGGCCCCTACACTGCCTCCCAGGGTGGCCACGGCCCCTACACTGCCTCCCAGGGTGGCCACGGCCCCTACACTGCCTCCCAGGGTGGCCACGGCCCCTACACTGCCTCCCAGGGTGGCCACGGCCCCTACACTGCCTTCCAGGGTGGCCACGGCCCCTACACTGCCTCCCAGGGTGGCCACGGCCCCTACACTGCCTCCCAGGGTGGCCACGGCCCCTACACTGCCTCCCAGGGTGGCCACGGCCCCTACACTGCCTCCCAGGGTGGCCACGGCCCCTACACTGCCTCCCAGGGTGGCCACGGCCCCTACACTGCCTCCCAGGGTGGCCACGGCCCCTACACTGCCTCCCAGGGTGGCCACGGCCCCTACACTGCCTCCCAGGGTGGCCACGGCCCCTACACTGCCTCCCAGGGTGGCCACGGCCCCTACACTGCCTCCCAGGGTGGCCACGGCCCCTACACTGCCTCCCAGGGTGGCCACGGCCCCTACACTGCCTCCCAGGGTGGCCACGGCCCCTACACTGCCTCCCAGGGTGGCCACGGCCCCTACACTGCCTCCCAGGGTGGCCACGGCCCCTACACTGCCTCCCAGCGTGGCCACGGCCCCTACACTGTCTCCCAGGGTGGCCACGGCCCCTACACTGACTCCCAGGGTGGCCACGGCCCCTACACTGCCTCCCAGGGTGGCCACGGCCCCTACACTGACTCCCAGGGTGGCCACGGCCCCTACACTGACTCCCAGGGTGGCCACGGCCCCTACACTTTCTCCCAGGGTGGCCACGGCCCCTACACTGTCTCCCAGGGTGGCCACGGCCCCTACACTGTCTCCCAGGGTGGCCACGGCCCCTACACTGTCTCCCAGGGTGGCCACGGCCCCTACACTGACTCCCAGGGTGGCCACGGCCCCTACACTGCCTCCCAGGGTGGCCACGGCCCCTACACTGTCTCCCAGGGTGGCCACGGCCCCTACACTGACTCCCAGGGTGGCCACGGCCCCTACACTTTCTCCCAGGGTGGCCACGGCCCCTACACTGTCTCCCAGGGTGGCCACGGCCCCTACACTGTCTCCCAGGGTGGCCACGGCCCCTACACTGTCTCCCAGGGTGGCCACTGCCCCTACACTGACTCCCAGGGTGGCCACGGCCCCTACACTACCTCCCAGGGTGGCCACGGCCCCTACACTGTCTCCCAGGGTGGCCACGGCCCCTACACTGTCTCCCAGGGTGGCCACGGCCCCTACACTGTCTCCCAGGGTGGCCACGGCCCCTACACTGTCTCCCAGGGTGGCCACGGCCCCTACACTGTCTCCCAGGGTGGCCACTGCCCCTACACTGACTCCCAGGGTGGCCACGGCCCCTACACTGTCTCCCAGGGTGGCCACTGCCCCTACACTGACTCCCAGGGTGGCCACGGCCCCTACACTGACTCCCAGGGTGGCCACGGCCCCTACACTGTCTCCCAGGGTGGCCACGGCCCCTACACTGTCTCCCAGGGTGGCCACGGCCCCTACACTTTCTCCCAGGGTGGCCACGGCCCCTACACTCCCAGGGTGGCCACGGCCCCTCTCTCCCAGGGTGGCCACGGCCCCTACACTGACTCCCAGGGTGGCCACGGCCCCTACACTTTCTCCCAGGGTGGCCACGGCCCCTACACTGTCTCCCAGGGTGGCCACGGCCCCTACACTGTCTCCCAGGGTGGCCACGGCCCCTACACTGTCTCCCAGGGTGGCCACTGCCCCTACACTGACTCCCAGGGTGGCCACGGCCCCTACACTACCTCCCAGGGTGGCCACGGCCCCTACACTGTCTCCCAGGGTGGCCACGGCCCCTACACTGTCTCCCAGGGTGGCCACGGCCCCTACACTGTCTCCCAGGGTGGCCACGGCCCCTACACTGTCTCCCAGGGTGGCCACGGCCCCTACACTGTCTCCCAGGGTGGCCACGGCCCCTACACTGTCTCCCAGGGTGGCCACGGCCCCTACACTGTCTCCCAGGGTGGCCACGGCCCCTACACTGTCTCCCAGGGTGGCCACGGCCCCTACACTGTCTCCCAGGGTGGCCACTGCCCCTACACTGACTCCCAGGGTGGCCACGGCCCCTACACTGTCTCCCAGGGTGGCCACTGCCCCTACACTGACTCCCAGGGTGGCCACGGCCCCTACACTACCTCCCAGGGTGGCCACGGCCCCTACACTGTCTCCCAGGGTGGCCACGGCCCCTACACTGTCTCCCAGGGTGGCCACGGCCCCTACACTTTCTCCCAGGGTGGCCACGGCCCCTACACTGTCTCCCAGGGTGGCCACGGCCCCTACACTGACTCCCAGGGTGGCCACGGCCCCTACACTTTCTCCCAGGGTGGCCACGGCCCCTACACTGTCTCCCAGGGTGGCCACGGCCCCTACACTGTCTCCCAGGGTGGCCACGGCCCCTACACTGTCTCCCAGGGTGGCCACTGCCCCTACACTGACTCCCAGGGTGGCCACGGCCCCTACACTACCTCCCAGGGTGGCCACGGCCCCTACACTGTCTCCCAGGGTGGCCACGGCCCCTACACTGACTCCCAGGGTGGCCACGGCCCCTACACTTTCTCCCAGGGTGGCCACGGCCCCTACACTGTCTCCCAGGGTGGCCACGGCCCCTACACTGTCTCCCAGGGTGGCCACGGCCCCTACACTGTCTCCCAGGGTGGCCACGGCCCCTACACTGACTCCCAGGGTGGCCACGGCCCCTACACTCCCTCCCAGGGTGGCCACGGCCCCTACACTGTCTCCCAGGGTGGCCACGGCCCCTACACTGTCTCCCAGGGTGGCCACGGCCCCTACACTGTCTCCCAGGGTGGCCACGGCCCCTACACTGTCTCCCAGGGTGGCCACGGCCCCTACACTGTCTCCCAGGGTGGCCACTGCCCCTACACTGACTCCCTGGGTGGCCACGGCCCCTACACTGTCTCCCAGGGTGGCCACTGCCCCTACACTGACTCCCAGGGTGGCCACGGCCCCTACACTACCTCCCAGGGTGGCCACGGCCCCTACACTGTCTCCCAGGGTGGCCACGGCCCCTACACTGTCTCCCAGGGTGGCCACTGCCCCTACACTGACTCCCAGGGTGGCCACGGCCCCTACACTACCTCCCAGGTGGCCACGGCCCCTACACTACCTCCCAGGTGGCCACGGCCCCTACACTACCTCCCAGGTGGCCACGGCCCCTACACTGTCTCCCAGGGTGGCCACGGCCCCTACACTGTCTCCCAGGGTGGCCACGGCCCCTACACTGACTCCCAGGGTGGCCACGGCCCCTACACTACCTCCCAGGGTGGCCACGGCCCCTACACTGTCTCCCAGGGTGGCCACGGCCCCTACACTGTCTCCCAGGGTGGCCACGGCCCCTACACTGTCTCCCAGGGTGGCCACGGCCCCTACACTGTCTCCCAGGGTGGCCACTGCCCCTACACTGACTCCCAGGGTGGCCACGGCCCCTACACTGTCTCCCAGGGTGGCCACTGCCCCTACACTGACTCCCAGGGTGGCCACGGCCCCTACACTACCTCCCAGGGTGATCACGGCCCCTACACTGTCTCCCAGGGTGGCCACGGCCCCTACACTGTCTCCCAGGGTGGCCACGGCCCCTACACTGACTCCCAGGGTGGCCACGGCCCCTACACTGTCTCCCAGGGTGGCCACGGCCCCTACACTACCTCCCAGGGTGGCCACGGCCGCTACACTGCCTCCCAGGGTGGCCACTGCCCCTACACTGTCTCCCAGGGTGGCCACGGCCCCTACACTACCTCCCACCTGTGCACTCACCGTCTTGTGCTTGCGGGGGTTGAGCTGTCAATCAATTGGTGTACAGATTCATGTGTGTGTGTGTGTGTGTGTGTATTTACTACTTTATTTCAGCATAATCGACTTATTAACTCTTGGATCCTGCCTTATTTACCAATTTATGTTCCCTATATTATGTCTACTACATATTTCTAACACACACACACACACACACACACACACACACACACACACACACACACACACACACACACACACACACACACTTCCTGCTAAAGTTCAACTCAGGAAAGTGTAAGGTAATGAAATTAGGCGAAGGGAGCAGGAGGCTGAACACAAGGTATCATCTGGGACGTGAAATCCTGCAAGAGTCAAATAGAGAGAAAGATCTGGGGGTCGATATCACACCGAACCTGTCCCCAGAGACCCACATCAAAAGAATATCATCAGCGGCATATGCCAGACTGGCCAACATAAGAACTGCCTTCAGAAACTTGTGTAAGGAATCGTTCAGGACCCTGTATACCACTTATGTAAGACCAATCCTGGAGTATACAGCTCCAGCCTGGAGTCCATACCTAGTTAAACACAAGACAAAGTTAGATAAGATTCAGCGGTATGCCACCAGGCTCGTCCCGGAACTGAGAGGATTGAGCTACGAGGAAAGGCTAAAGGAGCTGAACCTCACATCCCTGGAAAACAGAAGAGTAAGGGGAGACATGATAACCACCTACAAAATTCTCAGGGGAATTGACAGGGTGGACAAAGACAAACTCTTCAGCACGGGTGGGACACGAACAAGGGGACACAGGTGGAAACTTAGTACCCAGATGAGCCACAGAGACGTTAGAAAGAATTTTTCAGTGTCAGAGTAGTTAATAAATGGAATGCACTAGGAAGTGATGTGGTGGAGGCTGACTCCATACACAGTTTCAAATGTAGATATGATAGAGCCCAGTAGGCTCAGGAATCTGTACACCAGTTGATTGACAGTTAAGAGGCGGGACCAAAGAGCCAAAGCTCAACCCCCGCAAGCACAATTAGGCGAGTACAATTAGGTGAGTACACACACACACACACACAGCAAAAAGTAAAAGCAACTGAGTAAAAGAACATGGAGAAACCACAGAAATAACAGAACACCAGAGAGCAGGGAGAGATACCAGAGGGCCAGAAATGAGTACCTCAGAGTAAAGAGGAAAGCAGAGAGACAGTTTGAAAATGACATCGCGAGTAAAGCCAAGACCGAACCAACACTGCTCCACAGCCACATCAGGAGGAAAACAGCAGTGAAGGAACAAGTGATGAAGCTGCGAAAAGGGGAGAACAGTTACACAGAGAATGACAAGGAGTGTGAAGAACTCAACAAGAGATTCCAGGAGGTCTTCACAATAGAACAAGGAGAAGCCCCTGCACTAAATGAGGAGGAGGCAAACCAAGCAACCTTGGAGGAATTTGACCTCACCAGTGATGAGGTCAAAAGGTGTCTGCTGGAGCTGGATGTGACAAAGGCTGTTGGGCCTGATAGAATCTCACCATGGATACTAAAGGAAGGTGCAGAAGCACTAAGTGTGTGTCTCTGTATGGTGTATAACAGGTCACTGGAAACAGGAGACCTACCAGAAAGTTGGAAGACAGCTAACGTGGTCCCAATATACAAGAAGGGCGACAGGCAAGAGACACTGAACTACAGGCCAGTTTCCCTAACTTGTATACCATGCAAGGTGCTGGAGAAGATTGCGAGGAAAAGGCTCGTAGAGCATCTGGAGGGAAATAACTTTGTAACACACCACCAACATGGGTTCAGAGATGGTAAATCGTGCTTCACAGGTTTAATAGAATTCTATGACCAGGCAACAAAAATTAGGCAGGAAAGAGAAGGGTGGGCCGACTGCGTTTTCCTGGACTGCCAAAAGGCCTTTGACACAGTACCCCATAAAAGGCTGTTAAAAAAGTTGGAGCAACAGGCAGGAGTAAAAGGGAAGGTGCTCCAGTGGATAAGGGAGTACTTAAGCAACAAGAAACAGCGAGTAACGGTGAGGGGGAAGACATCAGAGTGGCGAGATGTCACCAGCGGGGTCCCACAGGGGTGACTTGAACAGTACTTGAACCCATCCTGTTTCTAATATATGTAAACGATCTTCCGGAGGGTATAGACTCGTTCCTCTCAATGTTTGCTGATGATGCAGAAATTATGAGAGGAATCAAAACGGATGAAGAGAGACAGAGACTACAGGATGACCTGGATAAACTGGAGGAATGGTCTAGAAAATGGCTGCTAAAGTTCAAATCAGGAAAGTGTAAGGTAATGAAATTAGGCGAATGGAGCAGGAGGCTGAACACAAGGTATCATCTGGGACGTGAAATCCTGCAAGAGTCAAATAGAGAGAAAGATCTGGGGGTCGATATCACACCGAACCTGTTCCCAGAGACCCACATGAAAAGAATATCATCAGCGGCATATGCTAGACTGGCCAACATAAGAACTGCCTTTAGAAACTTGTGTACGGAATCGTTCAGGACCCTGTATACCACTTATGTAAGACCAATCCTAGAGTATGCAGCTCCAGCCTGGAGTCCATACCTAGTTAAACACAAGACAAAGTTAGAGTAGATCCAGCGACATGCCACCAGGCTCGTCCCGGAACTGAGAGGAATGAGCTACGAGGAAAGGCCAGAGGAGCTGAACCTCACATCCCTAGAAAACAGAAGAGTAAGGGGAGACATGATAACCACCTACAAAATTCTCAGGGGAATTGACAGGGTGGACAAAGACAAACTCTTCAGCACGGGAGGGACACGAACAAGGGGACACAGGTGGAAACTTAGTACCCAGATGAGCCACAGAGACGTCAGAAAGAATTTTTTCAGTGTCAGAGTAGTTAATAAATGGAATGCACTAGGAAGTGATGTGGTGGAGGCTGACTCCATACACAGTTTCAAATGTGTATGGGGCCTTACTCTTCTATTTTCCAGGGATGTGAGGTTCAGCTCCTTTAGCCTTTCCTCTTAGCTCATTCCTCTCAGTTCCGGGACTAGTCTGGCGGCATACCTTTGAATCTTCTCTAACTTTGTCTTGTGTTTAACTAGATATGGACTCCAGGCTGGAGCTGCATACTCTAGGATTGGTCTGACAAAAGTGGTATACAGGGTCCTCAACGATTCCTTACACAAGTTTCTAAAGGCAGTTCTTATGTTGGCCAGTCTAGCATATGCCGCTGATGATATTCTTTTCATGTGGGCCTCTGGGAACAGGTTCGGTGTGATATCAACCCCCAGATCTTCCTCTCTATCTGACTCTTGCAGGATTTCATCTCCCAGATGGTACCTTGTGTTCAGCCTTCTGCTCCTTTCTCCTAATTTCATTACTTTACACTTTCTTGAGTTGAACTTTAGCAGCCATTTTCTAGACCAATCCTCCAGTTTATCCAGGTCGTCCTGTAGTCTCTGTCTATCTTTATTCGTCTTGATTCTTCTCATAATTTTGCATCATCAGCAAACATTGAGAGAAATGAGTCTATACCCTCCGGAAGATCGTTCACATATATTAGAAACAGGATGGGTCCAAGTACTGAGCCCTGTGGGACCCCGCTGGTGACATCTCGCCACTCTGATGTCTCCCCCCTCACCGTTACTCGCTGTTTCCTGTTGCTTAAGTACTCCCTTATCTTTGTGTGTGTGTGTGTGTGTGTGTGTGTGTGTGTGTGTGTGTGTGTGTGTGTGTGTGTGTGTGTGTGTGTGTGTGTGTGTGTGTGTGTGTGTGTGCGTGTGCGTGCGTGTGCGTGCGTGTGCGTGCGTGCACGAAATACATACAGTAAGCAAACTGGATATTTCTGGCAGTACGTGATTTTAAAACATCTACTTACACATTCCTAATAGTTACCTCTCAATTCTGCGAGTTTTTCACATTACCGACATAGTGGTGTGAAGTGTGTGAATAATTGTGTTTACTAGTTGTGTTTTTACGGGGGTTGAGCTTTGCTCTTGCGGCCCGCCTCTCAACTGTCAATCAACTGTTTACTAACTACTATTTCTTTTTTTTTTTCTTTTTTTTTCCCCACACCACACACACATTGTGTTTACACTTGGTGAGCCTTGCTTCATGAGGCGGCCTGACCTGCCAGAGGGACTTGTAGCCCAGCCCAGGCCTCGTAGTGCTGACGTCTAGACGTGTGGGGTGGTGGGGGGTGGTGATGGTAGGGGTGGCAGCAGCAGTGTGTAGGGGTGGTGGTAGGGGTGGCAGCAGTACAGTGTGCGGGTGGTGGTAGGGGTGGTGGTAGGGGTGGCAGCAGTACAGTGTGGGGGTGGTGGTAGGGGTGGTGGTAGGGGTGGCAGCAGTACAGTGTGGGGGTGGTGGTAGGGGTGGCAGCAGTACAGTGTGGGGGTGGTGGTAGGGGTGATGGTAGGGGTGGCAGTAGCACAGTGTGGGGGTGGTGGTAGGGGTGATGGTAGGGGTGGCAGCAGCACAGTGTGGGGGTGGTGGTAGGGGTGATGGTAGGGGTGGCAGCAGCACAGTGTGGGGGTGGTGGTAGGGGTGGTGGTAGGGGTGGTGGTAGGGGTGGCAGCAGCACAGTGTGGGGGTGGTGGTAGGGGTGGCACAGGAGGATAATAACACAGTAGTCACCTCAGCATAAGGCATGAGTCTGGGACCAGCTGTGGCCACTGGCGGGACCCATATTATCTCCGCCACACACAATAAATGTAATTAAAGCCCAGTTATCCCGTATGCAGAATCATTTAATCAGCGTAGTTTATTTGCGTCTGGTCTTCACAATACTTGTCAAAGGTCTTTGTGCATGGCGCACGGGCTTAGCCTCGGGGCCCGGCTCAGTGCTGGCCCGCCCGCCTGGCCACCTGCTGGACGGGTCAGCCTCACTGTGCCCTCGCCTATCACTGCTCCCCTGGCAGTGACTGTGGTGGAGTGAGCTCAAGCTCTTGGTGCCCAGCCTACTGGCCTTGTTGTTAATCGTGCGTTGTAATTTAGGTGTTCTGTCCTTCATATTCTCTGTCAAATCTGGCCATAAAGTTGTGGGTGGAGGTGGCTTCCACAACTTCTTCTTTCAGTGCATTCCACTTGTCGACCAGCCGTACAAGGTACGAGTATTTCCTTACATTCTTTGGCTCATTTCAAATACCAACCTAAGTCCTGTTGTCTACTTACTATAAATTTAAAGAGGCTGTCCTTGTCCACCTTGTCTATTCCCCTCAGTATGTTGTGATCATATCCCCTCTCTTCAGTTCCTTAGGGTTGAGTGATCTAGTCACATTAGTCTGTTCTCATATCTTAGTCCTCTTAGGTCTGACCCCAACCTTGTTGTAAACCTTTGTACTCTTTCCCTTGTGGTTTTATGCTTAAACGTTTGTGGCTTCCATGACGGTGCTGTGTAGTCCACTATTCGTCAAATGTTGTATATATTGCCTTGCAATAGTCTTGATTTAGGTTTCTTAAATGATTTTCTTGTGTGTGTGTCAGCGTCACATATGCTGCTAGTGTTATTCTGTTGGTGTGTGCTCGCAGTGTTAGCGTTGGGAATATATCCAATATGTCAAATATGTCAATCTTTCTCATTCCAGTAGCTGCCTTTTCCTTATGGGATATATACCTCGTGGTCTCGTCTCTCTCTTTCCCATCTTCATTACCTTACACTTCTTGGGTCTGAATTCTAACAAACATAAACTTGCCCACTCTTGGAGGTTGTCAAGGTCCTGCTGTAACTTCCTGCAGTTCTCTATTCTTACATTCCTGGTCATGAGAGCTTCACCAGCAAACATTGACGTGTCTGAGCTCACTCCCTCGGGCGTGGCGCTCACATAAATCAGCAGTGGTGCCAGGACTGGACCTTGTGGGACCCCGCTTGTTACAGTCCTCCAGCTTGATACCTTCTCTCTGACAGTTACTCTTTGCTTCCTGTCCTTCAGGTACTCCCTTACCCAGTCTAGTGTTGTCCCAGTTGTCCCAGCCTGGTTCCCCACTTTGTACACCAGTCTTCCATGGGGAACAGTTAGATGCTTTCTGACAATCTAGGAAAATAGTCTAGCGAGCCTTTTCTTTCATGTCCTACTTGTGAAGCCCTGACTTGTTCTAGTTCAAACTCGTTCAAGTTTGTCATGTACGATTTTCAATTTTAAAATTGTTGCTGTCATATTCATATTCAGTTGGTTGTCTCCAGGTGGTCCCCCGTCTCCACCTGTCCTCTTCAGCCAGCACTTCTCCAGGTGGTCCCCCGTCTCCACCTGTCCTCTTCCTCCAGCACTTCTCCAGGTGGTCCCCCGTCTCCACCTGTCCTCTTCCTCCAGCACTTCTCCAGGTGGTCCCCCGTCTCCACCTGTCCTCTTCCTCCAGCACTTCTCCAGGTGGTCCCCCGTCTCCATCTGTCCTCTTCATCCAGCACTTCTCCAGGTGGTCCCCCGTCTCCACCTGTCCTCTTCAGCCAGCACTTCTCCAGGTGGTCCCCCGTCTCCACCTGTCCTCTTCAGCCAGCACTTCTCCAGGTGGTCCCCCGTCTCCACCTGTCCTCTTCAGCCAGCACTTCTCCAGGTGGTCCCCCGTCTCCACCTGTCCTCTTCAGCCAGCACTTCTCCAGGTGGTCCCCCGTCTCCACCTGTCCTCTTCAGCCAGCACTTCTCCAGGTGGTCCCCCGTCTCCACCTGTCCTCTTCAGCCAGCACTTCTCCAGGTGGTCCCCCGTCTCCACCTGTCCTCTTCAGCCAGCACTTCTCCAGGTGGTTCCCCGTCTCCACCTGTCCTCTTCATCCAGCACTTCTCCAGGTGGTCCCCCGTCTCCACCTGTCCTCTTCATCCAGCACTTCTCCAGGTGGTCCCCCGTCTCCACCTGTCCTCTTCAGCCAGCACTTCTCCAGGTGGTCCCCCGTCTCCACCTGTCCTCTTCAGCCAGCACTTCTCCAGGTGGTCCCCCGTCTCCACCTGTCCTCTTCAGCCAGCACTTCTCCAGGTGGTTCCCCGTCTCCACCTGTCCTCTTCATCCAGCACTTCTCCAGGTGGTCCCCCGTCTCCACCTGTCCTCTTCATCCAGCACTTCTCCAGGTGGTCCCCCGTCTCCACCTGTCCTCTTCATCCAGCACTTCTCCAGGTGGTCCCCCGTCTCCACCTGTCCTCTTCATCCAGCACTTCTCCAGGTGGTCCCCCGTCTCCACCTGTCCTCTTCATCCAGCACTTCTCCAGGTGGTCCCCCGTCTCCACCTGTCCTCTTCAGCCAGCACTTCTCCAGGTGGTCCCCCGTCTCCACCTGTCCTCTTCAGCCAGCACTTCTCCAGGTGGTCCCCCGTCTCCACCTGTCCTCTTCAGCCAGCACTTCTCCAGGTGGTTCCCCGTCTCCACCTGTCCTCTTCATCCAGCACTTCTCCAGGTGGTCCCCCGTCTCCACCTGTCCTCTTCATCCAGCACTTCTCCAGGTGGTCCCCCGTCTCCACCTGTCCTCTTCATCCAGCACTTCTCCAGGTGGTCCCCCGTCTCCACCTGTCCTCTTCAGCCAGCACTTCTCCAGGTGGTCCCCCGTCTCCACCTGTCCTCTTCAGCCAGCACTTCTCCAGGTGGTCCCCCGTCTCCACCTGTCCTCTTCAGCCAGCACTTCTCCAGGTGGTCCCCCGTCTCCACCTGTCCTCTTCATCCAGCACTTCTCCAGGTGGTCCCCCGTCTCCACCTGTCCTCTTCATCCAGCACTTCTCCAGGTGGTCCCCCGTCTCCACCTGTCCTCTTCAGCCAGCACTTCTCCAGGTGGTTCCCCGTCTCCACCTGTCCTCTTCATCCAGCACTTCTCCAGGTGGTCCCCCGTCTCCACCTGTCCTCTTCATCCAGCACTTCTCCAGGTGGTCCCCCGTCTCCACCTGTCCTCTTCATCCAGCACTTCTCCAGGTGGTCCCCCGTCTCCACCTGTCCTCTTCAGCCAGCACTTAACACACAGCACTTGTAACTTACACTCATCTGGAATAAAGTGGCTCCTGTCTGTCACTACTTTTTTTAATATTGGGGCAGGTTTTTTTCTAGAATTGTGGGAGATTTCTTCTTTCAAGCGTTTTATTATATATTTGAGAGAGCGAGTGACAGTTGTTCAGCCTCCGCCGCCTCCTCCAGGGCCACGGTGAGTCTCCACCTCCTCCAGGGCCGCGGTGAGTCTCCACCTCCTCCAGGGCCACGGTGAGTCTCCACCTCCTCCAGGGCCACGGTGAGTCTCCACCTCCTCCAGGGCCGCGGTGAGTCTCCACCTCCTCCAGGGCCACGGTGAGTCTCCACCTCCTCCAGGGCCGCGGTGAGTCTCCACCTCCTCCAGGGCCACGGTGAGTCTCCACCTCCTCCAGGGCCACGGTGAGTCTCCACCTCCTCCAGGGCCACGGTGAGTCTCCACCTCCTCCAGGGCCACGGTGAGTCTCCACCTCCTCCAGGGCCACGGTGAGTCTCCACCTCCTCCAGGGCCGCGGTGAGTCTCCGCCTCCTCCAGGGCCACGGTGAGTCTCCGCCTCCTCCAGGGCCTCGGTGAGTCTCCGCCTCCTCCAGGGCCACGGTGAGTCTCCGCCTCCTCCAGGGCCACGGTGAGTCTCCGCCTCCTCCAGGGCCGCGGTGAGTCTCCACCTCCTCCAGGGCCACGGTGAGTCTCCACCTCCTCCAGGGCCACGGTGAGTCTCCACCTCCTCCAGGGCCACGGTGAGTCTCCACCTCCTCCAGGGCCACGGTGAGTCTCCGCCTCCTCCAGGGCCACGGTGAGTCTCCGCCTCCTCCAGGGCCACGGTGAGTCTCCACCTCCTCCAGGGCCACGGTGAGTCTCCACCTCCTCCAGGGCCACGGTGAGTCTCCGCCTCCTCCAGGGCCGCGGTGAGTCTCCACCTCCTCCAGGGCCACGGTGAGTCTCCACCTCCTCCAGGGCCACGGTGAGTCTCCACCTCCTCCAGGGCCACGGTGAGTCTCCACCTCCTCCAGGGCCACGGTGAGTCTCCGCCTCCTCCAGGGCCACGGTGAGTCTCCGCCTCCTCCAGGGCCACGGTGAGTCTCCACCTCCTCCAGGGCCACGGTGAGTCTCCACCTCCTCCAGGGCCACGGTGAGTCTCCGCCTCCTCCAGGGCCACGGTGAGTCTCCGCCTCCTCCAGGGCCACGGTGAGTCTCCACCTCCTCCAGGGCCACGGTGAGTCTCCGCCTCCTCCAGGGCCACGGTGAGTCTCCACCTCCTCCAGGGCCACGGTGAGTCTCCGCCTCCTCCAGGGCCACGGTGAGTCTCCACCTCCTCCAGGGCCACGGTGAGTCTCCACCTCCTCCAGGGCCACGGTGAGTCTCCACCTCCTCCAGGGCCACGGTGAGTCTCCGCCTCCTCCAGGGCCACGGTGAGTCTCCGCCTCCTCCAGGGCCACGGTGAGTCTCCGCCTCCTCCAGGGCCGCGGTGAGTCTCCACAACACTTGTCTTCTCTAGTTCTTCCAGGTAGATATTTTTTACTTCTGCGTGTGTAATTTACTATTTGCAATTTTTGCCTCCAGAATCGAGCTATTAGCTCTTGGACCCCGCCTTTCTAACCAGTCTGTTTTTCCTCTATTATATCTACTACATATATTTCTCTCAAACAAACACTCCCAACCACATCCCCAATAAGCAGTCCGTCGCAGCTGTCTAACTACAGGGTACTTATTTACTGCTAGGTGAACAGGTGCATCAGGGCGAAAGAAACTCTGCTCATTTTTTCCGCGTCCACCGGGAATCGAACTCGGGGCATTAGGATTACTACCCCCAGGCGCTGTCCACTCAGCCACGAGGCTTCTGTGTACTCATCTACTTATGCTTGCGGGGGTTGAGCTCTTATCTTTGGTCCCGCCTCTCAACTGTCAATCAACTGGTGTACAGATTCCTGAGCCTACTGGGCTCTATCACATCTACATTATAAACTGTGTATGGAGTCAGCCTCCACCACATCACTGCCTAAAGCATTCCACCTGTTAACTACTCTGACACTGAAACAGTTCTTTCTAACGTCCCTGTGGCTCATGTGGGTACTCAGTCTCCACCTGTGTCTTGTGGGGTGTATTCCGTGTGGAGGAACTTCAAGTATATGGTGCGACTTCAAGTAGCAGAGGTACTTGGTGCAACTGTTTTGTCGTTGCTCCAAGCAACAGTAATATTGATGAGGCCGCAGGAGTACTTGCCTAATATGAGGACCCATTGTTGGATGGTGTTAGTGGTGGGCCTGAGGACGGGTGGTGGGCCTGAGGACGGGTGGTGGGCCTGAGGACGGGTGGTGGGCCTGAGGACGGGTGGTGGGCCTGAGGACGGGTGGTGGGCCTGAGGACGGGTGGTGGGCCTGAGGACGGGTGGTGGGCCTGAGGACGGGTGGTGGGCCTGAGGACGGGTGGTGGACCTGAGGACGGGTGGTGGGCCTGAGGACGGGTGGTGGGCCTGAGGACGGGTGGTGGGCCTGAGGACGGGTGGTGGGCCTGAGGACGGGTGGTGGGCCTGAGGACGGGTGGTGGGCCTGAGGACGGGTGGTGGGCCTGAGGACGAGTGGTGGGCCTGAGGGCGGGTGGTGGACCTGAGGACGGGTGGTGGGCCTGAGGACGGGTGGTGGACCTGAGGACGGGTGGTGGACCTGAGGACGGGTGGTGGACCTGAGGACGAGTGGTGGGCCTGAGGACGGGTGGTGGACCTCAGGACGAGTGGTGGGCCTGAGGACGGGTGGTGGACCTGAGGACGGGTGGTGGACCTGAGGACGGGTGGTGGACCTGAGGACGGGTGGTGGGCCTGAGGACGGGTGGTGGACCTGAGGACGGGTGGTGGACCTGAGGACGAGTGGTGGGCCTGAGGACGGGTGGTGGACCTCAGGACGGGTGGTGGGCCTGAGGACGGGTGGTGGACCTGAGGACGGGTGGTGGACTTGAGGACGGGTGGTGGGCCTGAGGACGGGTGGTGGACCTGAGGACGAGTGGTGGGCCTGAGGACGGGTGGTGGACCTCAGGACGAGTGGTGGGCTTGAGGACGGGTGGTGGACCTGAGGACGGGTGGTGGGCCTGAGGACGGGTGGTGGACCTGAGGACGGGTGGTGGACCTGAGGACGAGTGGTGGGCCTGAGGACGGGTGGTGGACCTCAGGACGAGTGGTGGGCCTGAGGACGGGTGGTGGACCTCAGGACGGGTGGTGGGCCTGAGGACGGGTGGTGGGCCTGACGACGGGTGGTGGACCTGAGGACGAGTGGTGGGCCTGAGGACGGGTGGTGGACCTGAGGACGGGTGGTGGGCCTCAGGACGAGTGGTGGGCCTGAGGACGGGTGGTGGACCTGAGGACGGGTGGTGGACCTGAGGACGGGTGGTGGACCTGAGGACGGGTGGTGGGCCTGAGGACGGGTGGTGGACCTGAGGACGGGTGGTGGGCCTGAGGACAAGTGGTGGGCCTGAGGACGGGTGGTGGGCCTCAGGACGGGTGGTGGGCCTCAGGACGGGTGGTGGGCCTCAGGACGGGTAGTGGTCCTGAGGACGGGTGGTGGGCCTGAGGACGGGTGGTGGGCCTGAGGACGGGTGGTGGACCTGAGGACGGGTGGTGGGCCTCAGGACGAGTGGTGGGCCTGAGGACGGGTGGTGGACCTGAGGACGGGTGGTGGACCTGAGGACGGGTGGTGGGCCTGAGGACGGGTGGTGGACCTGAGGACGGGTGGTGGGCCTCAGGACGGGCGGTGGGCCTCAGGACGGGCGGTGGGCATCAGGACGGGCGGTGGGCCTCAGGACGGGTGGTGGGCCTCAGGACGGGTGGTGGGCCTCAGGACGGGTGGTGGTCCTGAGGACGGGTGGTGGGCCTGAGGACGGGTGGTGGGCCTGAGGACGGGTGGTGGGCCTGAGGACGGGTGGTGGGTCTCAGGACGGGTGGTGGGCCTGAGGACGGGTGGTGGGCCTGAGGACGGGTGGTGGGCCTGAGGACGGGTGGTGGGCCTGAGGACGGGTGGTGGGTCTCAGGACGGGTGGTGGGCCTCAGGACGGGTGGTGGGCCTCAGGACGGGTGGTGGGTCTCAGGACGGGTGGTGGGCCTGAAGACGGGTGGTGGGCCTGAAGACGGGTGGTGGGCCTCAGGACGGGTGGTGGGCCTCAGGACGGGTGGTGGGCCTCAGGACGGGTGGTGGGCCTCAGGACGGGTGGTGGGCCTCAGGACGGGTGGTGGGCCTCAGGATGGGTGGTGGGCCTCAGGACGGGTGGTGGGCCTCAGGACGGGTGGTGGGCCTCAGGACGGGTGGTGGGCCTCAGGACGGGTGGTGGGCCTCAGGACGGGTGGTGGGGCTGTGGACGAGTGGTGGGCCTCAGGACGGGTGGTGGGCCTGAGGACGAGTGGTGGGCCTGAGGACGAGTGGTGGGCCTGAGGACGGGTGGTGGGCATGAGGACGAGTGGTGGGCCTCAGGACGGGTGGTGGGCCTCAGGACGAGTGGTGGGCCTCAGGACAAGTGGTGGGCCTCAGGACGGGTGGTGGGTCTCAGGACGAGTGGTGGGCCTGAGGACGGGTGGTGGACCTCAGGACGAGTGGTGGGCCTGAGGACGGGTGGTGGACCTCAGGACGGGTGGTGGGCCTGAGGACGGGTGGTGGGCCTGAGGACGGGTGGTGGACCTGAGGACGAGTGGTGGGCCTGAGGACGGGTGGTGGACCTGAGGACGGGTGGTGGGCCTCAGGACGAGTGGTGGGCCTGAGGACGGGTGGTGGACCTGAGGACGGGTGGTGGACCTGAGGACGGGTGGTGGACCTGAGGACGGGTGGTGGGCCTGAGGACGGGTGGTGGACCTGAGGACGGGTGGTGGGCCTGAGGACAAGTGGTGGGCCTGAGGACGGGTGGTGGGCCTCAGGACGGGTGGTGGGCCTCAGGACGGGTGGTGGGCCTCAGGACGGGTAGTGGTCCTGAGGACGGGTGGTGGGCCTGAGGACGGATGGTGGGCCTGAGGACGGGTGGTGGACCTGAGGACGGGTGGTGGGCCTCAGGACGAGTGGTGGGCCTGAGGACGGGTGGTGGACCTGAGGACGGGTGGTGGACCTGAGGACGGGTGGTGGGCCTGAGGACGGGTGGTGGACCTGAGGACGGGTGGTGGGCCTCAGGACGGGCGGTGGGCCTCAGGACGGGCGGTGGGCCTCAGGACGGGTGGTGGGCCTCAGGACGGGTGGTGGGCCTCAGGACGGGTGGTGGTCCTGAGGACGGGTGGTGGGCCTGAGGACGGGTGGTGGGCCTGAGGACGGGTGGTGGGCCTGAGGACGGGTGGTGCGTCTCAGGACGGGTGGTGGGCCTGAGGACGGGTGGTGGGCCTGAGGACGGGTGGTGGGCCTGAGGACGGGTGGTGGGCCTGAGGACGGGTGGTGGGACTCAGGACGGGTGGTGGGCCTCAGGACGGGTGGTGGGCCTCAGGACGGGTGGTGGGTCTCAGGACGGGTGGTGGGCCTGAAGACGGGTGGTGGGCCTCAGGACGGGTGATGGGCCTCAGGACGGGTGGTGGGCCTCAGGACGGGTGGTGGGCCTCAGGACGGGTGGTGGGCCTCAGGACGGGTGGTGGGCCTCAGGATGGGTGGTGGGCCTCAGGACGGGTGGTGGGCCTCAGGACGGGTGGTGGGCCTCAGGACGGGTGGTGGGCCTCAGGACGGGTGGTGGGCCTCAGGACGGGTGGTGGGGCTGTGGACGAGTGGTGGGCCTGAGGACGGGTGGTGGGCCTGAGGACGAGTGGTGGGCCTGAGGACGAGTGGTGGGCCTGAGGACGGGTGGTGGGCATGAGGACGAGTGGTGGGCCTCAGGACGGGTGGTGGGCCTCAGGACGAGTGGTGGGCCTCAGGACAAGTGGTGGGCCTCAGGACGGGTGGTGGGTCTCAGGACGAGTGGTGGGCCTCAGGACGGGTGGTGGGCCTGTGGACGGGTGGTGGGCCTCAGGACGAGTGGTGGGCCTGAGGACCGGTGGTGGGCCTGAGGACGGGTGGTGGGCCTGAGGACGGGTGGTGGGCCTGAGGACGAGTGGTGGGCCTGAGGACGAGTGGTGGGCCTGAGGACGAGTGGTGGGCCTGAGGACGAGATGTGGGCCTCAGGACGAGATGTAGGCCTCATGACGGGTGGTGGGCCTGAGGACGGGTGGTGGGCCTGAAAACGGGTGGTGGGCCTGAGGACGGGTGGTGGGCCTGAGGAAGGGTGGTGGGCCTGAGGACGGGTGGTGGGCCTGAAAACGGGTGGTGGGCCTGAAAACGGGTTTTAGGCCTGAGGACGAGTGGTGGGCCTGAGGACGGGTGGTGGGCCTGAGGACGGGTGGTGGGCCTGAAAACGGGTGGTGGGCCTGAGGACGAGTGGTGGGTCTGAAAACGGGTGGTGGGCCTGAGGACGAGTGGTGGGCCTGAGTACGGGTGGTGGGCCTGAGGACGGGTGGTGGGCCTGAGGACGAGTGGTGGGCCTGAGGACGAGTGGTGGGCCTGAAGACGGGTGGTGGGCCTGAGGACGAGTGGTGGGCCTGAGGACGGGTGGTGGGCCTGAAAACGGGTGGTGGGCCTGAGGACGAGTGGTGGGCCTGAGGACGGGTGGTGGAGCTTAAGACGGGTGGTGGGCCTGAGGACGAGTGGTGGGCCTGAGGACGGGTGGTGGGCCTGAAAACGGGTGGTGGGCCTGAGGACGAGTGGTGGGCCTGAGGACGGGTGGTGGGCCTGAAAACGGGTGGTGGGCCTGAGGACGAGTGGTGGGCCTGAGGACGGGTGGTGGGCCTGAGGACTGGTGGTGGGCCTGAGGACGAGTGGTGGGCCTGAGGACGGGTGGTGGAGCTTAAGACGGGTGGTGGGCCTGAGGACGAGTGGTGGGCCTGAGGACGGGTGGTGGGCCTGAAAACGGGTGGTGGGCCTGAGGACGAGTGGTGGGCCTGAGGACGAGTGGTGGGCCTGAGGACGAGTGGTGGGCCTGAGGACGAGTGGTGGGCCTGAGGACGAGTGGTGGGCCTGAGGACGGGTGGTGGGCCTGAGGACTGGTGGTGGGCCTGAGGACGAGTGGTGGGCCTGAGGACGGGTGGTGGGCCTGAGGACGGGTGGTGGGCCTGAGGACGAGTGGTGGGCCCGAGGACGGGTGGTGGGTCTGAGGACTGGTGGTGGGCCTGAGGACGAGTGGTGGGCCTGAGGACGAGTGATGGGCCTGAGGACGAGTGGTGGGCCTGAGGACGAGTGATGGGCCTGAGGACGAGTAGTGGGCCTGAGGACGAGTGGTGGGCCTGAGGACGAGTGGTGGGCCTGAGGACGAGTGGTGGGCCTGAGGACGAGTGGTGGGCCTGAAGACGGGTGGTGGGCCTGAGGACGAGTGGTGGGCCTGAGGACGGGTGGTGGGCCTGAAGACGGGTGGTGGGCCTGAGGACGAGTGGTGGGCCTGAGGACGGGTGGTGGAGCTTAAGACGGGTGGTGGGCCTGAGGACGAGTGGTGGGCCTGAGGACGGGTGGTGGGCCTGAAAACGGGTGGTGGGCCTCAGGACGGGCGGTGGGCCTCAGGACGGGTGGTGGGCCTCAGGACGGGTGGTGGGCCTCAGGACGGGTGGTGGTCCTGAGGACGGGTGGTGGGCCTGAGGACGGGTGGTGGGCCTGAGGACGGGTGGTGGGTCTCAGGACGGGTGGTGGGCCTGAGGACGGGTGGTGGGCCTGAGGACGGGTGGTGGGCCTGAGGACGGGTGGTGGGCCTGAGGACGGGTGGTGGGTCTCAGGACGGGTGGTGGGCCTCAGGACGGGTGGTGGGCCTCAGGACGGGTGGTGGGTCTCAGGACGGGTGGTGGGCCTGAAGACGGGTGGTGGGCCTCAGGACGGGTGGTGGGCCTCAGGACGGGTGGTGGGCCTCAGGACGGGTGGTGGGCCTCAGGACGGGTGGTGGGCCTCAGGACGGGTGGTGGGCCTCAGGACGGGTGGTGGGCCTCAGGACGTGTGGTGGGCCTCAGGACGGGTGGTGGGCCTCAGAACGGGTGGTGGGCCTGAGGACGAGTGGTGGGCCTGAGGACGGGTGGTGGGCATGAGGACGAGTGGTGGGCCTCAGGACGGGTGGTGGGCCTCAGGACGAGTGGTGGGCCTCAGGACGAGTGGTGGGCCTCAGGACGAGTGGTGGGCCTCAGGACGGGTGGTGGGTCTCAGGACGAGTGGTGGGCCTCAGGACGGGTGGTGGGCCTGTGGACGGGTGGTGGGCCTCAGGACGAGTGGTGGGCCTGAGGACGGGTGGTGGGCCTGAGGACGGGTGGTGGGCCTGAGGACGGGTGGTGGGCCTGAGGACGAGTGGTGGGCCTGAGGACGAGTGGTGGGCCTGAGGACGAGTGGTGGGCCTGAGGACGAGATGTGGGCCTCAGGACGAGATGTAGGCCTCATGACGGGTGGTGGGCCTGAGGACGGGTGGTGGGCCTGAAAACGGGTGGTGGGCCTGAGGACGGGTGGTGGGCCTGAGGACGGGTGGTGGGCCTGAGGACGGGTGGTGGGCCTGAAAACGGGTGGTGGGCCTGAAAACGGGTTTTGGGCCTGAGGACGAGTGGTGGGCCTGAGGACGGGTGGTGGGCCTGAGGACGGGTGGTGGGCCTGAAAACGGGTGGTGGGCCTGAGGACGAGTGGTGGGCCTGAAAACGGGTGGTGGGCCTGAGGACGAGTGGTGGGCCTGAGGACGGGTGGTGGGCCTGAGGACGGGTGGTGGGCCTGAGGACGAGTGGTGGGCCTGAGGACGAGTGGTGGGCCTGAAGACGGGTGGTGGGCCTGAGGACGAGTGGTGGGCCTGAGGACGGGTGGTGGGCCTGAAGACGGGTGGTGGGCCTGAGGACGAGTGGTGGGCCTGAGGACGGGTGGTGGAGCTTAAGACGGGTGGTGGGCCTGAGGACGAGTGGTGGGCCTGAGGACGGGTGGTGGGCCTGAAAACGGGTGGTGGGCCTGAGGACGAGTGGTGGGCCTGAGGACGGGTGGTGGGCCTGAAAACGGGTGGTGGGCCTGAGGACGAGTGGTGGGCCTGAGGACGAGTGATGGGCCTGAGGACGAGTGGTGGGCCTGAGGACGAGTGGTGGGCCTGAGGACGAGTGGTGGGCCTGAGGACGAGTGGTGGGCCTGAAGACGGGTGGTGGGCCTGAGGACGAGTGGTGGGCCTGAGGACGGGTGGTGGGCCTGAAGACGGGTGGTGGGCCTGAGGACGAGTGGTGGGCCTGAGGACGGGTGGTGGGCCTGAGGACTGGTGGTGGGCCTGAGGACGAGTGGTGGGCCTGAGGACGGGTGGTGGGTCTGAGGACTGGTGGTGGGCCTGAGGACGAGTGGTGGGCCTGAGGACGAGTGATGGGCCTGAGGACGAGTGGTGGGCCTGAGGACGAGTGGTGGGCCTGAGGACGTGTGGTGGGCCTGAGGACGAGTGGTGGGCCTGAGGACGAGTGGTGGGCCTGAGGACGAGTGGTGGGCCTGATGACGGGTGGTGGGCCTGAGGACGAGTGGTGGGCCTGAGGACGGGTGGTGGGCCTGAAGACGGGTGGTGGGCCTGAGGACGAGTGGTGGGCCTGAGGACGGGTGGACGTGGAGCTTAAGACGGGTGGTGGGCCTGAGGACGGGTGGTGGGCCTGAGGACGAGTGGTGGGCCTGAGGACGGGTGGTGGGCCTGAAAACGGGTGGTGGGCCTGAGGACGAGTGGTGGGCCTGAGGACGGGTGGTGGGCCTGAAAACGGGTGGTGGGCCTGAGGACGAGTGGTGGGCCTGAGGACGAGTGGTGGGGCTGAGGACGAGTGGTGGGCCTGAGGACGAGTGGTGGGCCTGAGGACGAGTGGTGGGCCTGAGGACGAGTGGTGGGCCTGAGGACGGGTGGTGGGCCTGAGGACTGGTGGTGGGCCTGAGGACGAGTGGTGGGCCTGAGGACGGGTGGTGGGCCTGAGGACGGGTGGTGGGCCTGAGGACGAGTGGTGGGCCTGAGGACGGGTGGTGGGCCTGAGGACTGGTGATGGGCCTGAGGACGAGTGGTGGGCCTGAGGACGAGTGGTGGGCCTGAGGACGAGTGATGGGCCTGAGGACGAGTGGTGGGCCTGAGGACGAGTGGTGGGCCTGAGGACGAGTGGTGGGCCTGAGGACGGGTGGTGGGCCTGAGGACGAGTGGTGGGCCTGAGGAAGGGTGGTGGGCCTGAGGACGGGTGGTGGGCCTGAGGACGAGTGGTGGGCCTGAGGACGGGTGGTGGGCCTGAGGACGGGTGGTGGGCCTGAGGACGGGTGGTGGGCCTGAGGACGGGTGGTGGGCCTGAGGACGGGTGGTGGGCCTGAGGACGGGTGGTGGGCCTGAGGACGGGTGGTGGGCCTGAGGACGAGTGGTGGGCCTGAGGACGAGTGGTGGGCCTGAGGACGAGATGTGGGCCTCAGGACGAGATGTGGGCCTCAGGACGGGTGGTGGGCCTGAGGACGAGTGGTGGGCCTGAGGACGGGTGGTGGGCCTGAGGACGGGTGGTGGGCCTGAGGACGGGTGGTGGGCCCGAGGACGAGTGGTGGGCCCGAGGACGAATGATGAGCCTGAGGACGAGTGATGGGCCTGAGGACGGGTGGTGGGCCTGAGGACGAGTGATGGGCCTCAGGACGGGTGGTGGTCCTCAGGACGAGTGGTGGGCCTGAGGACGGGTGGGTGGTCGGCCTGAGGACGGGTGGTGGGCCTGAGGACGGGTGGTGGGCCATAGGACGGGTGGTGGGCCATAGGACGGGTGGTGGGCCTGAGGACGAGTGGTGGGCCTGAGGACGGGTGGTGGGCCCTGAGGACAGGTGGTGGGCCTGAGGACGGGTGGTGGGCCATAGGACGGGTGGTGGGCCTGAGGACGGGTGGTCGGCCTGAGGACGGGTGGTAGGCCTGAGGACGGATGGTGGGCCTGAGGACGGGTGGTGGGCCTGAGGACGAGTGGTGGGCCCGAGGGACGGGTGGTGGGCCCGAGGACGGGTGGTGGGCCCGAGGACGGGTGGTGGGCCCGAGGACGGGTGGTGGGCCTGAGGACGGGTGGTGGGCCTGAGGACGGGTGGTGGGCCTGAGGACGAGGACGGGTGGTGGGCCTGAGGACGGGTGGAGGCCTGAGGACGGTGGTGGGCCTGAGGACGGGTGGTGGGCCTGAGGACGAGTGGTGGGCCTGAGGACGGGTGGTGGGCCTGAGGACGGGTGGTGGGCCTGAGGACGAGTGGTGGGCCTGAGGAAGGGTGGTGGGCCTGAGGACGGGTGGTGGGCCTGAGGACGAGTGTGGTGGGCCTGAGGACGGGTGGTGGGCCTGAGGACGGGTGGTGGGCCTGAGGACGGGTGGTGGGCCTGAGGACGGGTGGTGGGCCTGAGGACGGGTGGTGGGCCTGAGGACGGGTGGTGGGCCTGAGGACGGGTGGTGGGCCTGAGGACGAGTGGTGGGCCTGAGGACGAGTGGTGGGCCTGAGGACGAGAGGTGGGCCTCAGGACGAGATGTGGGCCTCATGACGGGTGGTGGGCCTGAGGACGAGTGGTGGGCCTGAGGACGGGTGGTGGGCCTGAGGACGGGTGGTGGGCCTGAGGACGGGTGGTGGGCCCGAGGACGAGTGGTGGGCCCGAGGACGAATGATGAGCCTGAGGACGAGTGATGGGCCTGAGGACGGGTGGTGGGCCTGAGGACGAGTGATGGGCCTCAGGACGGGTGGTGGTCCTCAGGACGAGTGGTGGGCCTGAGGACGGGTGGTCGGCCTGAGGACGGGTGGTGGGCCTGAGGATGGGTGGTGGGCCCGAGGGCGGGTGGTGGGCCCGAGGACGGGTGGTGGGCCCGAGGACGGGTGGTGGGCTCGAGGACGGGTGGTCGGCCTGAGGACGGGTGGTGGGCCTGAGGACGGGTGGTGGGCCATAGGACGGGTGGTGGGCCATAGGACGGGTGGTGGGCCTGAGGACGAGTGGTGGGCCTGAGGACGGGTGGTGGGCCTGAGGACAGGTGGTGGGCCTGAGAACGGGTGGTGGGCCATAGGACGGGTGGTGGGCCTGAGGACGGGTGGTCGGCCTGAGGACGGGTGGTAGGCCTGAGGACGGATGGTGGGCCTGAGGACGGGTGGTGGGCCTGAGGACGAGTGGTGGGCCCGAGGACGGGTGGTGGGCCCGAGGACGGGTGGTGGGCCCGAGGACGGGTGGTGGGCCCGAGGACGGGTGGTTGGGCCCGAGGACGGGTGGTGGGCCCGAGGACGGGTGGTAGGCCTGAGGACGGATGGTGGGCCTGAGGTCGGGTGGTGGGCCTGAGGTCGGGTGGTGGGCCTGAGGTCGGGTGGTGGGCCTGAGGACGGGTGGTGAGCCTGAGGACGGGTGGTGGGCCTGAGGACGGGTGGTAGGCCTGAGGACGGATGGTGGGCCTGAGGTCGGGTGGTGGGCCTGAGGTCGGGTGGTGGGCCTGAGGTCGGTTGGTGGGCCTGAGGACGGGTGGTGAGCCTGAGGACGGGTGGTGAGCCTGAGGTCGGGTGGTGGGCCTGAGGACGGGTGGTGGGCCTGAGGTCGGGTGGTGGGCCTGAGGACGGGTGGTGAGCCTGAGGTCGGGTGGTGGGCCTGAGGTCGGGTGGTGGGCCTGAGGTCGGGTGGTGAGCCTGAGGTCGGGTGGTGGGCCTGAGGACGGGTGGTGGGCCTGAGGTCGGGTGGTGGGCCTCAGGACGGAATGTGGGCCTGAGGACGGGTTTTGGGCCTCAGGACGAGTGGTGGGCCTGAGTACGAGTGGTGGGGCTGAGGACGGATGGTTGGCCTCAGGACGGGTTTTGGGCCTCAGGACTGGTGGTGGGCCTGGGGATGGGTGGTGGGCCTGAGGACGGGTGGTGGGCCTGAGGATGAGTGGTGGTCCTGAGGACGGGTGGTGGGCCTCTGGAATAGTGGTGGGCCTGTGGACGAGTGGTGGGCCTGAGGACGAGTGGTGGGCCTGAGGACGAGTGGTGGGCCTTAGTACGAGTGGGGATCCTGAGGACGGGTGGTGAGCCTGAGGACGGGTGGTGGGCCTGAGGACGAGTGGTGGGCCTGAGGACGAGTGGTGGGCCTGAGGACTAGTGGTGGGCCTGAGGACGAGTGGTGGGCCTCAGGACGGGTGGTGGGCCTGAGGACGAGTGGTGGGCCTGAGGACAGGTGGTGGGCCTGAGGACGGGTGGTGGGCCTGAGGACGGATGGTGGGCCTGAGGACGAGTGATGGGCCTGAGGACGAGTGGTGGGCCTGAGGACGAGTGGTGGGCCGGAGGACGAGTTTTGGGCCTGAAGACGAGTGGTGGGCCTGAGGACGAGTGATGGGCCTGAGGACGAGTGGTGGGCCTGAGGACGAGTGGTGGGCCTGAGGACGAGTGGTGGGCCTGAGGACGAGTGATGGGCCTGAGGACGAGTGGTGGGCCTAAGGACGAGTGGTGGGCTTAAGGACGAGTGGTGGGCCTGAGGACGGGTAGTGGGCCTGAGGACGAGTGGTGGCCTGAGGACGAGTGGTGGGCCTGAGGACGGGTAGTGGGCCTGAGGACGAGTGGTGGCCTGAGGACGGGTGGTGGGCCTGAGGACGGGTGGTGGGCTTGAGGACGAGTGGTGGGAATCAGGACGAGTGGTGGGCGTGAGGACGGGTGGTGGGCCTGAGGACGAGTGGTGGGTTTCAGGACAAGTGGTGGGCCTCAGGACGAGTGGTGGGCCTGAGGACGAGTGATGGGCCTGAGGACGCAACCCGCTTTCGCACAAGACAGTACATATATGACTTATTGTTTATAGACACTATTTGACTGATTAATAAATACATATGTGGTATATGCCAAGTTACATATTGTTTTTAAGGTATAAACTCTTCCTATAGATTTGCTTATCAGCAGTTTTAATATTAGGAATTTCTTTTTCAGTTTTATTAAACAATAGAAATTTTATTCAATATATGACAATATCCTGAGTTATTTTACAATTTATTAAAATATTTTGGTTCTTTTTATTATTTTTTTTTAAACTGTAATATCAATATAAGTATAGGTTAAATACTAATTGTAATTAAGAAGCAATAAGATGTTTATCCAAACATACTAAGAAGGTTAGGTGAGGTCGGTGTTTTCTATTTAGCTTTTTAAGGTAAACTAAAATATTCACAATAAATTAGTATGTCACATATGCACTTATTAATAAGCTAATATTGACTATAAGCAAGTGCGAGAATGGGTTGAAGGACGAGTAGTGGGCTTCAGGATGGGTGGTGGGCCTCGTTATTTGAACTCGTAACCTCGAATTTGTTACAAAAATTGTATTTTTGTATCAAATGTTTGTCTGTAGACAACTTGTTTTGCACTTGATTTGGTGAGAATTTCTACAAGGAGAGCAACCCGTCCTCCGAATTGACAGCACGATTTAATACTAAGTGTAATAAGTACACTTTCTTACTGTCATAAACAGTGGATAATTACACTTATGGGGCTGTTACATTGACCCAACTCCCTCCCACGATTTGATTCTCCTCGTTTTCTGTTAAGACACTCAGAATTTTAGGATGAAGTTTTCAATTTCAGTTTGCTATACACAAGTTTTAAATATCAGGAATTTCTTTTTCAGGTTTATTAAATAATATAGATTTTATACAAAATTTTTAAAATATCCTGAGTTTCTTTACAATTTATTGATATATTTTAGTTTTGTTTAATTAGTTTTATAAAACTATAATATCAGTATAGCTATAGATTAAGTACTAATTGTAATTAAGAAGCAATAAAATTATTATCTTCAAAAACTGAGACGGTTAGGTGAGGTTGTGGTTTTCTATCCAGTTTTTCAGGTAAACTCAAATATTCACAATATATTTGACAGTACGATTTAATACTAAGTGAAAATAAGTACAATTCCTAACTGCTATGAACAGTACATAATTGCACTTATTTGTCTCCTTACATTTACCACCCCATTTTTGGAGGACGGGCTGAGGAGAGAGAGAGAGAAACAATTGCAGGTAGGTCAACAACAGGATTAATATCATAAAGGGGAGCTAGAAGGCGGTCACCACATAGTAAGGAGAGAGTCATGGCGGCTCCGTGGAGGTGTACCCATGATAATAGGCCAGTTCCCAGCCCATTCCCCTAACAGTGTGACATTTAGCCCCTTTCTCGTTTAGTCATTATGTGGGCCTTATTGACTCGACTAGTCACTATGTGGGCCTTATTGACTCGTCTAGTCACTATGTGGGATTTATTGACTCGTCTAGTCACTATGTGGGCCTTATTGACTCGTCTAGAGTCACTATGTGGGCCTTATTCACTCGTCTAGTCACTATGTGGGGCTTATTGACTCGTCTAGAGTCACTATGTGGGCCTTATTCACTCGTCTAGTCACTATGTGGGCCTTATTGACTCGTCTAGTCACTATATGGGCCTTATTGACTCGTCTAGTCACTATGTGGGCCTTATTGACTCGTCTAGTCACTATGTGGGGCTTATTGACTCGTCCAGTCACCATGTGGGCCTTATTGACTCGTCCAGTCACCATGTGGGCCTTATTGACTCGTCTAGAGTCACTATGTGGGCCTTATTGACGTCTAGTCACTATGTGGGGCTTATTGACTCGTCTAGTCACTATGTGGGCCTTACTGACTCGTCTAGTCACTATGTGGGCCTTATTGACTCGTCTAGACACTATGTGGGCCTTATTGACTCGTCTAGTCACTATGTGGGCCTTATTGACTCGTCTAGTCACTATGTCGGCCTCATTGACTCGTCTAGTCACTATGTGGGACTTATTGACTCGTCTAGAGTCACTATGTGAGCCTTATTGACGTCTAGTCACTATGTGGGGCTTATTGACTCGTCTAGTCACTATGTGGGCCTTATTGACTCGTCTAGTCACTATGTGGGCCTTATTGACTCGTCTAGACACTATGTGGGCCTTATTGACTCGTCTAGTCACTATGTGGGCCTTATTGACTCGTCTAGAGTCACTATGTGGGCCTTATTGACTCGTCTAGAGTCACTATGTGGGGCTTATTGACTCGTCTAGTCACTATGTGGGCCTTATTGACTCGTCTAGTCACTATGTGGGCCTTATTGACTCGTCTAGTCACTATGTGGGCCTTATTGACTCGTCTAGACACTATGTGGGCCTTATTGACTCGTCTAGTCACTATGTGGGCCTTATTGACTCGTCTAGTCACTATGTGGGCCTTATTGACTCGTCTAGACACTATGTGAGCCTTATTGACTCGTCTAGTCACTATGTGGGCCTTATTGACTCGTTTAGTCACTATGTGGGCCTTATTGACTCGTCTAGTCACTATGTGGGCCTTATTGACTCGTCTAGAGTCACTATGTGGGCCTTATTGACTCATCTAGTCACTATGTGGGCCTTATTGACTCGTCTATTCACTATGTGGGCCTTATTGACTCGTCTAGTCACTATGTGGGCCTTATTGACTCGTCTAGAGTCACTATGTGGGCCTTATTGACTCGTCTAGAGTCACTATGTGGGGCTTATTGACTCGTCTAGTCACTATGTGGGCCTTATTGACTTGTCTAGTCACTATGTGGGCCTTATTGACTCGTCTAGTCACTATGTGGGCCTTATTGACTCGTCTAGACACTATGTGGGCCTTATTGACTCGTCTAGTCACTATGTGGGCCTTATTGACTCGTCTAGTCACTATGTGGGCCTCATTGACTCGTCTAGTCACTATGTGGGACTTATTGACTCGTCTAGAGTCACTATGTGGGCCTTATTGACTCGTCTAGTCACTATGTGGGCCTTATTGACTCGTCTAGTCACTATGTGGGCCTTATTGACTCGTCTAGAGTCACTATATGGGCCTTATTGACTCGTCTAGTCACTATGTGGGCCTTATCGACTCGTCTAGTCACTATGTGGGCCTTATTGACTCGACTAGTCACTATGTGGGCCTTATTGACTCGTCTAGTCACTATGTGGGCCTTATCGACTCGTCTAGAGTCACTATGTGGGCCTTATTGACTCGTTTAGTCACTATGTGGGCCTTATTGACTCGTCTAGTCACTATGTGGGCCTTAATTGACTCGTCTAGAGTCACTATGTGGGCCTTATTGACTCATCTAGTCACTATGTGGGCCTTATTGACTCGTCTAGTCACTATGTGGGCCTTATTGACTCGTCTAGAGTCACTATGTGGGCCTTATTGACTTGTCTAGAGTCACTATGTGGGGCTTATTGACTCGTCTAGTCACTATGTGGGCCTTATTGACTTGTCTAGTCACTATGTGGGCCTTATTGACTCGTCTAGTCACTATGTGGGCCTTATTGACTCGTCTAGTCACTATGTGGGTCTTATTGACTCGTCTAGTCACTATGTGGGCCTCATTGACTCGTTTAGTCACTATGTGGGACTTATTGACTCGTCTAGAGTCACTATGTGGGCCTTATTGACTCGTCTAGTCACTATGTGGGCCTTATTGACTCGTCTAGTCACTATGTGGGCCTTATTGACTCGTCTAGAGTCACTATATGGGCCTTATTGACTCGTCTAGAGTCACTATATGGGCCTTATTGACTCGTCTAGTCACTATGTGGGCCTTATCGACTCGTCTAGTCACTATGTGGGCCTTATTGACTCGACTAGTCACTATGTGGGCCTTATCGACTCGTCTAGAGTCACTATGTGGGCCTTATTGACTCGTTTAGTCACTATGTGGGCCTTATTGACTCGTCTAGAGTCACTATGAGGGCCTTATTGACTCGTCTAGAGTCGCTCTGTGGGCCTTATTGACTCGTCTAATTACTATGTGGGCCTTATTGACTCGTCTAGTCACTATGTGGGCCTCATTGACTCGTCTAGTCACTATGTGGGACTTATTGACTCGTCTAGAGTCACTATGTGGGCCTTATTGACGTCTAGTCACTATGTGGGCCTTATTGACTCGTCTAGTCACTATGTGGGCCTTATTGACTCGTCTAGACACTATGTGGGCCTTATTGACTCGTCTAGTCACTATGTGGGCCTTATTGACTCGTCTAGACACTATGTGGGCCTTATTGACTCGTCTAGTCACTATGTGGGCCTTATTGACTCGTTTAGTCACTATGTGGGCCTTATTGACTCGTCTAGTCACTATGTGGGCCTTATTGACTCGTCTAGAGTCACTATGTGGGCCTTATTGACTCGTCTAGAGTCACTATGTGGGGCTTATTGACTCGTCTAGTCACTATGTGGGCCTTATTGACTCGTCTAGTCACTATGTGGGCCTTATTGACTCGTCTAGTCACTATGTGGGCCTTATTGACTCGTCTAGTCACTATGTGGGCCTTATTGACTCGTCTAGACACTATGTGGGCCTTATTGACTCGTCTAGTCACTATGTGGGCCTTATTGACTCGTCTAGTCACTATGTGGGCCTTATTGACTCGTCTAGACACTATGTGGGCCTTATTGACTCGTTTAGTCACTATGTGGGCCTTATTGACTCGTCTAGTCACTATGTGGGCCTTATTGACTCGTCTAGAGTCACTATGTGGGCCTTATTGACTCATCTAGTCACTATGTGGGCCTTATTGACTCGTCTAGAGTCACTATGTGGGCCTTATTGACTCGTCTAGTCACTATGTGGGCCTTATTGACTCGTCTAGTCACTATGTGGGCCTCATTGACTCGTCTAGTCACTATGTGGGACTTATTGACTCGACTAGTCACTATGTGGGCCTTATTGACTCGTGTAGTCACTATGTGGGCCTTATCGACTCGTCTAGAGTCACTATGTGGGCCTTATTGACTCGTTTAGTCACTATGTGGGACTTATTGACTCGTCTAGAGTCACTATGAGGGCCTTATTGACTCGTCTAGTCACTATGTGGGACTTATTGACTCGTCTAGTCACTATGTGGGACTTATTGACTCGTCTAGTCACTATGTGGGCCTTATTGACTCGTCTAGTCACTATGTGGGCCTTATTGACTCGTCTAGACACTATGTGGGCCTTATTGACTCGTCTAGTCACTATGTGGGCCTTATTGACTCGTCTAGTCACTATGTGGGCCTCATTGACTCGTCTAGTCACTATGTGGGACTTATTGACTCGACTAGTCACTATGTGGGCCTTATTGACTCGTCTAGTCACTATGTGGGCCTTATCGACTCGTCTAGAGTCACTATGTGGGCCTTATTGACTCGTTTAGTCACTATGTGGGCCTTATTGACTCGTCTAGAGTCACTATGAGGGCCTTATTGACTCGTCTAGAGTCGCTCTGTGGGCCTTATTGACTCGTCTAATCACTATGTGGGCCTTATTGACTCGTCTAGTCACTATGTGGGCCTCATTGACTCGTCTAGTCACTATGTGGGACTTATTGACTCGTCTAGAGTCACTATGTGGGCCTTATTGACGTCTAGTCACTATGTGGGGCTTATTGACTCGTCTAGTCACTATGTGGGCCTTATTGACTCGTCTAGTCACTATGTGGGCCTTATTGACTCGTCTAGACACTATGTGGGCCTTATTGACTCGTCTAGTCACTATGTGGGCCTTATTGGCTCGTCTAGTCACTATGTGGGCCTTATTGACTCGTCTAGTCACTATGTGGGCCTTATTGACTCGTCTAGAGTCACTATGTAAACGTTATTGACTCGTCTAGTCACTATGTGGGCCTTATTGACTCATCTAGTGTCACTATGTGGGCCTTATTGACTCGTCTAGAGTCACTATGTAAACCTTATTGACTCGTCTAGTCACTATGTGGGCCTTATTGACTCGTCTAGAGTCACTATGTAAACCTTATTGACTCGTCTAGTCACTATGTGAGCTTTATTGACTCGTCTGGCAGCTTCTACTCAATCTAGATCATATATATGTACACTGAATGGTATTTTGATTGGATATATGCTATCGTGGAGTGTTTTTATAGCGTTAATGGGACACACACATGGAATTAGCATTGTATGGAGGAATAAATAAAAATGTCTGAGTGATGGTCGGGAGAGGGAGCTGGTCGGCCGAGCGGACAGCACGCTGGACTTGTGATCCTGAGGTCCCGGGTTCGATCCCAGGCGCCGGCGAGAAACAATGGGCAGAGTTTCTTTCACCCTATGCCCCTATTACCTAGCAGTAAGATAGGTACCTGGGTGTTAGTCAGCTGTCACGGGCTGCTTCCTGGGGGTGGAGGCCTGGTCGAGGACCGGGCCGCGGGGACACTAAAAAGCCCCGAAATCATCTCAAGATAACCTCAAGATGGTGTAACCTGTTTTTGAAAAATTATATAACAACTTATATTTGCATGAACTTGGAGACTTCAACAGGAATTCAGTAGTAATCCAATGTCTGGGTCTGATTTGTACGAATGGGAGATGAGGATTTTCATTTAATTTCCCTATGCTCGATAAATGATCCTTGAAGAAAGATTGTCAAAGCTTAAATTACATTCTCTAAAAAGGCGAAGAATTAGAGGGGGCAACATGGTAGTGGTATGCAAGTGGATGATTGGACATAACAAAGTGGATATTAATAGACTATTAAAAGTATCAACACGAGACAGAACAGGAAACAATGGGTATAAATTGGTTAAGTTTTAGATTTAGGGAAAAGACCTGGGTAAATACTGGTTTGGTAACAGGGTTGAACTTATTTCTTATGTTCTGTCTGAAATCGTAACTAGAAAATGATCTTAGAAAATGGGAAACAGTATGGAAACACCTCATTAAGAAAAACGAGCTTATTATGGATGACGTCATTGTACATTGGGCTCGACAAAAGGCAACCTTTTAATTCCCCCTCGACATAAATATTGAAAATGGGAATAAATATACCATAATAGAAAACGTACTTATTCAGGGAAGTTGACGATTGACTGACGTCATTGACCATTAGCAATGTCTGTACAGGTCATTGAGGTAACGAAATTTGGGATGACTGGAGGCGGCCGTTTAATCCCCTTGAGCGAAAATGGCAGGACCTGGGAGGGTACCTTTATATTCCTATTTTGCAAATTTCCGTATATATGATGGAAGGAAGAACTTGAGAAATGATATGAAAACAAAAGTATTAAAACACCCCCGAGGCCAAAGCTGTCAACCGATAGGGAGAATATGGAAAAATACCCCGGGGCCAAATCGCAGTCGCTGGGGAAAGCAAAACGGCTGCGATTTGGTCCCGGTTTCCACTATTGGTAATGCGCAGTAGCGTGTTGTAATCCTCGGCAGCGTAGGTAATCCCCAGCAGCATAGGCAATCCACAGTAGCGAGGGGTAATCCCCAATAGCGTAGGTAATCCCCGGCACCGTAGGCAATCCACAGTAGGGAGGGGAAATCCACAGTAGCGTGGAGTAACCCCCAGGAAGCGTGGGTAATCCCCAGCAGCGTGGGGTAATCCCCAGCAGCGTGGGGTAATCCCCAGCAGCGTGGGGTAATCCCCAGAAGCGTGGGGTAATCCCCAGCAGAATTGGGTAATTCCCAGCAGGGTGGTGTAATCCCTAGCAGCGTGGGGATTATCCCCAGCAGCATGGGGTAATCCCCAGCAGCATGGGATAATCCCCAGCAGCATGGGGTAATCCCCAGCAGCACGGGGTAATCCCCAGAAGCACGGAGTAATTTCCAACAGCATAGGGGTAATCCCCGGCAGCGTGGGGTAATCCCCGGCAGCGTGGTGTAATCCCCGGCAGCGTGGTGTAATCCCCGGCAGCGTGGGGTAATCCCAGGCAGCGTGCGGTATTCCTTGGTAGCGTGGGGTAATCCCCAGCAGCGTGGGGTAATCCCAGGCAGCATGGGGTAATCCCAGGCAGCGTGGGGTAATCCCACACAGCATGGGGTAATCCCAGGCAGCGTGGGGTAATCCCAGTAGTGTGGGGTAATCCCCGGTAGCGTGGGGTAATCCCAGGCAGCATGTGGTAATCCCCGGCAGCGTAGGGTAATCCCAGGCAGCATAGGGTAATCCCCAGCCGCGTGGGGTAATCCCAGGCAGCATGGGGTAATCCCCGGCAGCGTGGGGTAATCCCAGCAGAGTGGGGTAATCCCCAGCAGCGTGGAGTAATCCCCAGCAGCGTTCGGTAATCGCCGGCAGCGTGGGGTAATCCCCGGCAGCGTGGGGTAATCCCCAGCAGCGTGGGGTAATCCCAGGCAGCGTGCGGTATTCCTTGGCAGCGTGGGGTAATCCCCAGCAGCGTGGAGTAATCCCCAGCAGCGTTCGAAAATCCCCGGCAGCGTGGGGTAATCCCAGGCAGCGTGGGGTAATCCCCAGCTGCGTGGGGTAATCCCCGGCAGCGTGGGGTAATCCCAGGCAGCATGAGATAATCCCCGGCAGCGTGGGGTAATCCCCGGCAGCGTGGGGTAATCCCCAGCAGCATGGGGTAATCCCCGGCAGCGTGGGGTAATCCCCGGCACCGTGGGGTAATCCCCGGCAGCGTGAGGTAATCCCAGGCAGCATGGGGTAATCCCCGGCAGAGTGGGGAAATCCCCGGCAGCATGAGGTAATCCCAGGCAGCATGGGATAATCCCCAGCAGAGTGGGGAAATCCCCGGCAGCATGAGGTAATCCCCGGCAGCGTGAGGTAATCCCCAGCAGCATGGGATAATCCCTGGCAGCAGGAGGTAATCCCCGACAGCGTGAGGTAATCCCAGGCAGCATGGGGTAATCCCCAGCAGAGTGGGGTAATCCCCGGCAGCATGAGGTAATCCCCGACAGCGTGATGTAATCCCCAGCAGCATGGAATAATCCCTGGCAGTGTGAGGTAATCCCCAGCAGCATGGGATAATCCCTGGCAGCATGATGTAATCCCCGGCAGCGTGAGGTAATCCCAGGCCGCGTGAGGTAATCCCAGGCAGCATGGGGTAATCCCCAGCAGAGTGGGGTAAATCCCGGCAGCATGAGGTAATCTCCGGCAGCGTGAGGTAATCCCCAGCAGCATGGGATAATCCCTGGCAGCATGAGGGAATCCCCGACAGCGTGAGGTAATCCCAGGCAGCATGGGGTAATCCCCAGCAGAGTGGGGTAAATCCCGGCAGCATGAGGTAATCCCCGACAGCGTGAGGTAATGCCCAGCAGCATGGGATAATCCCTGGCAGCATGAGGTAATCCCCGACAGCGTAAGGTAATCCCCAGCAGCATGGGATAATCCCTGGCAGCATGAGGTAATCCCCGACAGCGTGGGATAATCCCAAGCAGCGTGGGGTAATCCCCGACAGCGTGGGATAATCCCCGACAGCGTGAGGTAATCCCCGGCAGCGTGGATAATAACTCTAGGATATTCTTAAATCTTGTCTCAGGTGAACAAAACTCAAAGTTACATTAAATGAACAATAAACTATTTTATTCAATACGCCGATAAAATTTGTTCATTTAATTTTATTCATTCACTGCTTTCGACTGATATTGATGACCATTCTTACATTGATGATCTGTCGCCCCCACGCAAGCTGACACTAGCTTACTCTCACCCCCACACAAGCTGACACTAGCTTACTCTCACCCCCACACAAGCTGACACTAGCTTACTCTCACCCCCACGCAAGCTGACACTAGCTTACTCTCACCCCCACACAAGCTGACACTAGCTTACTCTCACCCCCACACAAGCTGACACTAGCTTACTCTCACCCCCACACAAGCTGACACTAGCTTACTCTCACCCCCACACTAGCTGACACTAGCTTACTCTCACCCCCACGCAAGCTGACACTAGCTTACTCTCACCCCCACACTAGCTGACACTAGCTTACTCTCACCCCCACACAAGCTGACACTAGCTTACTCTCACCCCCACACAAGCTGACACTAGCTTACTCTCACCCCCACACAAGCTGACACTAAGCTTACTCTCACCCCCACACTAGCTGACACTAGCTTACTCTCACCCCCACACAAGCTGACACTAGCTTACTCTCACCCCCACGCAAGCTGACACTAGCTTACTCTCACCCCCACACTAGCTGACACTAGCTTACTCTCACCCCCACACAAGCTGACACTAGCTTACTCTCACCCCCACGCAAGCTGACACTAGCTTACTCTCACCCCCACACTAGCTGACACTAGCTTACTCTCACCCCCACACAAGCTGACACTAAGCTTACTCTCACCCCCACACTAGCTGACACTAGCTTACTCTCACCCCCACACAAGCTGACACTAGCTTACTCTCACCCCCACACTAGCTGACACTAGCTTACTCTCACCCCCACACAAGCTGACACTAGCTTACTCTCACCCCCACACAAGCTGACACTAAGCTTACTCTCACCCCCACACTAGCTGACACTAGCTTACTCTCATCCCCACGCAAGCTGACACTAGCTTACTCTCACCCCCACACAAGCTGACACTAGCTTACTCTCACCCCCACACAAGCTGACACTAGCTTACTCTCACCCCCACACAAGCTGACACTAGCTTACTCTCACCCCCACACAAGCTGACACTAAGCTTACTCTCACCCCCACACAAGCTGACACTAGCTTACTCTCACCCCCACACTAGCTGACACTAGCTTACTCTCACCCCCACACAAGCTGACACTAAGCTTACTCTCACCCGCACACAAGCTGACACTAGCTTACTCTCACCCCCACACTAGCTGACACTAGCTTACTCTCAACCCCACACAAGCTGACACTAAGCTTACTCTCACCCCCACACAAGCTGACACTAAGCTTACTCTCACCCCCACATTAGCTGACACTAGCTTACTTTCACCCCCACACAAGCTGACACTAAGCTTACTCTCACCCCCACACAAGCTGACACTAGCTTACTCTCACCCGCACACTAGCTGACACTAGCTTACTCTCACCCCCACACTAGCTGACACTAGCTTACTCTCACCCCCACACAAGCTGACACTAGCTTACTCTCACCCCCACACAAGCTGACACTAGCTTACTCTCACCCCCACACTAGCTGACACTAAGCTTACTCTCACCCCCCACACAAGCTGACACTAGCTTACTCTCACCCCTACACAAGCTGACACTAGCTTACTCTCACCCACAAAACAAGCTGACACTAGCTTACTCTCACCCCCACACAAGCTGACACTAGCTTACTCTCACCCCCACATAAGCTGACACTAGTTTACTCTCACCCCCACACAAGCTGACACTAGCTTACTCTCACCCCCACACAAGCTGACACTAGCTTACTCTCACCCCCACACAAGCTGACACTAGCTTACTCTCACCCCCACACAAGCTGACACTAGCTTACTCTCACCCCCACACATGCTGACACTAAGCTTACTCTCACCCCCACACTAGCTGACACTAAGCTTACTCTCACCCCCACACAAGCTGACACTAAGCTTACTCTCACCCCCACACTAGCTGACACTAAGCTTACTCTCACCCCCACACAAGCTGACAGTAGCTTACTCTCACCCCCACACAAGCTGACACTAGCTTACTCTCACCCCCACACTAGCTGACACTAGCTTACTCTCACCCCCACACAAGCTGACACTAGCTTACTCTCACCCCCACACAAGCTGACACTAGCTTACTCTCACCCCCACACTAGCTGACACAAGCTTACTCTCACCCCCACACAAGCTGACACTAGCTTACTCTCACCCCCACACAAGCTGACATTAGCTTACTCTCACCCCCACATAAGCTGACACTAGCTTACTCTCACCCCCACACTAGCTGACACTAGCTTACTCTCACCCCCCATACAAGCTGACACTAAGCTTACTCTCACCCCACACAAGCTGACACTAGCTTACTCTCACCCCCACACTAGCTGACACTAGCTTACTCTCACCCCCACACTAGCTGACACTAGCTTACTCTCACCCCCACACAAGCTCACACTACCTTACTCTCACCCCCACACAAGCTCACACTAAGCTTACTCTCACCCCCACACAAGCTGACACTAGCTTACTATCACCCCCACACAAGCTGACACTAGCTTACTCTCACCCCCACACAAGCTGACACTAGCTTACTCTCACCCCCACACAAGCTGACACTAGCTTACTCTCACCACCACACTAGCTGACACTAGCTTACTCTCACCCCCACACAAACTCACACTAGCTTACTCTCACCCCCACACAAGCTGACACTAGCTTACTCTCACCCCCACACTAGCTGACACTAAGCTTACTCTCACCCCCACACAAGCTGACACTAAGCTTACTCTCACCCCCACACAAGCTGACACTAGCTTACTCTCACTTCTACACAAGCTGACACTAGCTTACTCTCACCCCCACACAAGCTGACACTAGCTGACACTAGCTTACTCTCACCTCCACACAAGCTGACACTAGCTTACTCTCACCCCCACACAAGCTGACACTAAGCTTACTCTCACCCGCACACTAGCTGACACTAGCTTACTCTCACCCCCACACAAGCTGACACTAGCTTACTCTCAACCCCACACAAGCTGACACTAGCTTACTCTCACCCCCACACAACCTGACACTAAACTTACTCTCACCCCCACACTAGCTGACACTAGCTTACTCTCACCCCCACACTAGCTGACACTAGCTTACTCTCACCCCTACACAAGCTGACACTAGCTTACTCTCACCCCCACACAAGCTGACACTAGCTTACTCTCACCCCCACACAAGCTGACACTAAGCTTACTCTCACATCCACACTAGCTGACACTAGCTTACTCTCACCCCCACAGTAGCTGACACTAAGCTTACTCTCACCCCCACACAAGCTGACACTAGCTTACTCTCACCCCCACACAAGCTGACACTAGCTTACTCTCACCCCAACACAAGCTGACACTAGCTTACTCTAACCCCCACACAAGCTGACACTAGCTTACTCTCACCCCCACACAAGCTGACACTAGCTTACTCTCACCCCCACACAAGCTGACACTAGCTTACTCTCACCCCCACACAAGCTGACACAAAGCTTACTCTCACCCCCCATACTAGCTGACACTAGCTTACTCTCACCCCCACACAAGCTCACACTACCTTACTCCCACCCCCACAAAAGCTGACACTAGCTTACTCTCACCCCCACACAAGCTGACACTAGCTTACTCTCACCCCCACACAAGCTGACACTAGCTTACTTTCACCCCTACACAAGCTGACACTAGCTTACTCTCACGCCCATTCAAGCTGACACTAGCTTACTCTCACCCCCACACTAGCTGACACTAAGCTTATTCTCACCCCCACACAAGCTGACACTAAGCTTACTCTCACCCGCACACAATCTGACACTAAGCTTACTCTCACCCCCACACAAGCTGACACTAGCTTACTCTCACCCCCACACAAGCTGACACTAAGCTTACTCTCACATCAACACTAGCTGACACTAGCTTACTCTCACACCCATAGTAGCTGACACTAAGCTTACTCTCACCCCCACACAAGCTGACACTAGCTTACTCTCACCCCCACACAAGCTGACACTAGCTTACTCTCACCCCCACACAAGCTGACACTAGCTTACTCTAACCCCCACACAAGCTGACACTAGCTTACTCTCACCCCCACACAAGCTGACACTAGCTTACCCTCACCCCCACACAAGCTGACACTAGCTTACTCTCACCCCCACACAAGCTGACACTAGCTTACTTTCACCCGCACACAAGCTGACACTAGCTTACTCTCACGCCCACACAAGCTGACACTAACTTACTCTCACCCCCACACTAGCTGACACTAGCTTACTCTCACCCCCACACAAGCTGACACTAGCTTACTCTCACCCCCACACAAGCTGACACTAGCTTACTCTCACCCCCACACAAGCTGACACTAGCTTACTCTCACCCCCACACAAGCTGACACTATCTTACTCTCAACCCCACACAAGCTGACACTAGGTTACTCTCACCCCCACACAAGCTGACACTAGCTTACTCTCACCCCCACACAAGCTGACACTAAGCTTACTCTCACCCCCACACTAGCTGACACTAGCTTACTCTCACCCCCACACTAGCTGACACTAGCTTACTCTCACCCCCACACAAGCTGACACTAGCTTACTCTCACCCCCACACAAGCTGACACTAGCTTACTCTCACACCCACACTAGCTGACACTAAGCTTACTCTCACCCCCACACAAGCTGACACTAGCTTACTCTCGCCCCTACGCAAGCTGACACTAGCTTACTCTCACCCCCACACAAGCTGACACTAGCTTACTCTCACCCCCACACAAGCTGACACTAGCTTACTCTCACCCCCACACAAGCTGACACTAGCTTACTCTCAACCCCACACAAGCTGACACTAGCTTACTCTCACTCCCACACAAGCTGACACTAAGCTTACTCTCACCCCCACACTAGCTGACACTAAGCTTACTCTCACCCCCACACAAGCTGGCACTAGCTTACTCTCACCCCCACACAAGCTGACACTAGCTTACTCTCACCCCCACACTAGCTGACACTAGCTTACTCTCACCCCCACACAAGATGAAATTAGCTTACTCTCACCCCCACACAAGCTGACACTAGCTTACTCTCACCCCCACACTAGCTGACACTAGCTTGCTCTCACCCCCACACAAGCTGACACTAGCTTACTCTCACCTCCACACAAGCTGACACTAGCTTACTCTCACCCACACACAAGCTGACACTAAGCTTACTCTCACCCGCACACTAGCTGACACTAGCTTACTCTCACCCCCACACAAGCTGACACTAGCTTACTCTCACCCCCACACAAGCTGACACTAGCTTACTCTCACCCCCACAAAACCTGACACTAAGCTTACTCTCACCCCCACACTAGCTGACACTAGCTTACTCTCACCCCCACACAAGCTGACACTAGCTTACTCTCACCCCCACACAAGCTGACACTAAGCTTACTCTCACATCCACACTAGCTGACACTAGCTTACTCTCACCCCCACAGTAGCTGACACTAAGCTTACTCTCACCCCCACACAAGCTGACACTAGCTTACTCTCACCCCCACACAAGCTGACACTAGCTTACTCTCACCCCCACACAAGCTGACACTAGCTTACTCTAACCCCCACACAAGCTGACACTAGCTTACTCGCACCCCCACACAAGCTGACACTAGCTTACTCTCACCCCCACACAAGCTGACACTAGCTTACTCTCACCCCCACACAAGCTGACACTAAGCTTACTCTCACCCCCACACTAGCTGACACTAGCTTACTCTCACCCCCACACAAGCTGACACTAGCTTACTCTCACCCCCACACAAGCTGACACTAGCTTACTCTCACCCCCACACAAGCTGACACTAAGCTTACTCTCACCCGCACACTAGCTGACACTAGCTTACTCTCACCCCCTCACAAGCTGACACTAGCTTACTCTCACCCCCTTACAAGCTGACACTAGCTTACTCTCACCCCCACACAAGCTGACACTAAGCTTACTCTCACCCCCACACTAGCTGACACTAGCTTACTCTCACCCCCACACAAGCTGACACTAGCTTACTCTCACCCCCACACAAGCTGACACTAGCTTACTCTCACCCCCCACACAAGCTAACACTAGCTTACTCTCACCCCCACACAAGCTGACACTAAGCTTACTCTCACCCCCACACAAGCTGACACTAAGCTTACTCTCACCCACCACACAAGCTGACACTAAGCTTACTCTCACCCTCACACAAGCTGACACTAAGCTTACTCTCACCCCCACACAAGCTGACACTAAGCTTACTCTCACCCCCACACAAGCTGTCACTAAGCTTACTCTCACCCCCACACAAGCTGACACTAAGCTTACTCTCACCCCCACACAAGCTGACACTAGCTTACTCTCACCCCCACACAAGCTGACACTAGCTTACTCTCACCCCCACACAAGCTGACACTAAGCTTACTCTCACCCCCACACTAGCTGACACTAGCTTACACTCACCCCCACACAAGCTGACACTAGCTTACTCTCACCCCCACACAAGCTGACACTAGCTTACTCTCACCCCCACACAAGCTGACACTAAGCTTACTCTGACCCGCACACTAGCTGACACTAGCTTACTCTGACCCCCACACAAGCTGACACTAGCTTACTCTCACCCCCACACAAGCTGACACTAGCTTAGTCGCACCCCCCACACAAGCAACACTAGCTTACTCTCACCCCCACACAAGCTGACACTAAGCTTACTCTCACCCGCACACTAGCTGACACTAGCTTACTCTCACCCCCACACAAGCTGACACTAGCTTACTCTCACCCCCACACAAGCTGAAACTAGCTTACTCTCACCCCCACACAAGCTGACACTAAGCTTACTCTCACCCCCACACTAGCTGACACTAGCTTACTCTCACCCCCACACAAGCTGACACTAGCTTACTCTCACCCACACACTAGCTGACACTAGCTAACTCTCACCCCCACACAAGCTGACACTAGCTTACTCTCACCCCCACACAAGCTGACACTAGCTTACTCTCACCCCCACACAACCTGACACTAAGCTTACTCTCACCCCCACACTAGCTGACACTAGCTTATTCTCACCCCCACACTAGCTGACACTAGCTTACTCTCACCCCCACACAAGCTGACACTAGCTTACTCTCACCCCCACACAAGCTGACACTAAGCTTACTCTCACATCCACACTAGCTGACACTAGCTTACTCTCACCCCCACAGTAGCTGACACTAAGCTTACTCTCACCCCCACACAAGCTGACACTAGCTTACTCTCACTTCCACACAAGCTGACACTAGCTTACTCTCACCCCCACACAAGCTGACACTAGCTTACTCTAACCCCCACACCAGCTGACACTAGCTTACTCGCACCCTCACACAAGCTGACACTAGCTTACTTTAACCCCCCACACAAGCTGACACTAGCTTACTCTCACCCCCACACAAGCTGACACTAAGCTTACTCTCACCCCCACACTAGCTGACACTAGCTTACTCTCACCCCCACACAAGCTGACACTAGCTTACTCTCACCCCCACACAAGCTGACACTAGCTTACTCTCACCCCCACACAAGCTGACACTAAGCTTACTCTCACCCGCACACTAGCTGACACTAGCTTACTCTCACCCCCACACAAGCTGACACTAGCTTACTCTCACCCCCACACTAGCTGACACTAGCTTACTCTCACCCCCACACAAGCTGACACTAGCTTACTCTCACCCCCACACAAGCTGACACTAAGCTTACTCTCACCCCCACACAAGCTGACACTAAGCTTACTTTCACCCCCACACTAGCTGACCCTAGCTTACTCTCACCCCCACACTAGCTGACACTAGCTTACTCTCACCCCCACACAAGCTGACACTAGCTTACTCTCACCCCCACACTAGCTGACACTAAGCTTACTCTCACCCCCACGCAAGCTGACACTAAGCTTATTCTCACCCCCCACACAAGCTGACACTAGCTTACTCTCACCCCCACACAACCTGACACTAAGCTTACTCTCACCCCCACACTAGCTGACACTAGCTTACTCTCACCCCCACACTAGCTGACACTAGCTTACTCTCACCCCCACACAAGCTGACACTAAGCTTGCTCTCACCCCCACACAACCTGACACTAAACTTACTCTCACCCCCACACAAGCTGAAACTAAGCTTACTCTCACATCCACACTAGCTGACACTAGCTTACTCTCACCCCCACACAAGCTGACACTAAGCTTACTCTCACCCCCACACAAGCTGACACTAAGCTTACTCTCACCCCCACACTAGCTGACACTAAGCTTACTCTCACCCCCACACAAGCTGACACTAGCTTATTCTCACTTCCACACAAGCTGACACTAAGCTTACTCTCACCCCCACACAAGCTGACACTAAGCTTACTCTCACCCCCACACAAGCTGACACTAAGCTTACTCTCACCCCCACACAAGCTGACACTAGCTTACTCTCACCCCCACACAAGCTGACACTAGCTTACTCTCACCCCCACACAAGCTGACACTAGCTTACTCTCACCCCCACACAAGCTGACACTAGCTTACTCTCACCCCCACACAAGCTGACACTAGCTTACTCTCACCCCCACACAAGCTGACACTAGCTTACTCTCACCCCCACACTAGCTGACACTAAGCTTACTCTCACCCCCACACAAGCTGACACTAGCTTACTCTCACCCCCACACAAGCTGACACTAAGCTTACTCTCACCCCCACACAAGCTGACACTAAGCTTACTCTCACCCCCACACAAGCTGACACTAAGCTTACTCTCACCCCCACACAAGCTGACACTAGCTTACTCTCACCCCCACACAAGCTGACACTAGCTTACTCTCACCCCCACACAAGCTGACACTAGCTTACTCTCACCCCCACACAAGCTGACACTAGCTTACTCTCACCCCCACACAAGCTGACACTAGCTTACTCTCTCCCCCACACAAGCTGACACTAGCTTACTCTCTCCCCCACACAAGCTGACACTAGCTTACTCTCACCCCCACACAAGCTGACACTAGCTTACTCTCACCCCCACACAAGCTGACACTAGCTTACTCTCACCCCCACACAAGCTGACACTAAGCTTACTCTCACCCCCACACAAGCTGACACTAAGCTTACTCTCACCCCCACACAAGCTGACACTAAGCTTACTCTCACCCACACACAAGCTGACACTAAGCTTACTCTCACCCCCACACAAGCTGACACTAAGCTTACTCTCACCCCCACACAAGCTGACACTAGCTTACTGCACAAATCATTTTCTCAAAATCTTTGCCATTTTCCATAGAGATTCACTCACCAGCCGCCGTACGAAGAATTCTGCAACACCTGAAGGCCAGCAACATTTTTTTAACTATGTTTTACCCCATTGCCTCCCTTCCCCCCCAACTCCCCCTCCCCCCCCTCTCTCTCCCCCAACTGGGAAGAAATATATTTGTGAATGTGTGCGGTGATGTTTGTGTTGGTAAGACGTTTGGGCTGGGCTGGGTAGGGCTGTTCTGGGCTGGGCTGGGTAGGGCTGTTCTGGGCTGTGCTGTGCTGTGCTGTGCTGTGCTGTGCTGGGCTGGGATGTGCTATGCTGGGCTGGGCTATGCTGATCTGGGCTGGGTTGTGCTGGTCTATGCTGCCCTCAGCTGGGCTGGGCTTAGCTAGGGGTGCTGGGCTGGGATAGGTTGGTTTGGGCAGTGCTGGGTTAGACTTTGTGTCCTATGAGATCTTGTGAGATCGATTGGTTTAGATTTGGGTCAGATTAAGTTAGGTTAGAATGAATTAGGCATAGTGTGGGTTGGGTTGGGTGGGTTGGGTTGGGTGGGTTGGGTTGGTTGGGTATGTTTAAGGTAGGCTAGGCAGGGGAGGACGTCAGGGCCCCGCACCTTGCTTGTAAAGTAAACATGTGGAGAATATCTATTAAATCTGATCCGTGTGTGTAAACACAGAGTTGTGAAGGCCGAGCTGTATGTGTGTTTGTGGGGGGGTGGGGGGTTGTTTGTGTGTCGGGGGTGTGGGTGTGAGGTGGGGGGTGAGGGGGGGATGAGTTACTCAGGGCTCGGGGGAACACGAAACTCGTAATATCACTATTTAACACTTTAAGAAACGTTGATTTTATTGACCGTCTTGAGAAGTTTTAACACAGAATCTGCCTTGTCAGTTGCTCTTGCATATTTGCCTCAACATTCTTATAACTGAGAAAATGTGCGTCCTTATGTAAGTCCCTTATTAATTCCTGGCAGTGTGTGTGTGTACTCACCTACTTCTGCCTGCAGGATCGAGCACTGACTCTTGGATCCCGCCTTTCGAGCATCGGTTGTTTACAGCAATTACTCGTGTCCCATTTCCCTATTATATCTAGTTTTAAAATTATGAATAGAGTTTGCTTCCACAACCTGCTCCTTAAGTGCCTTCCATTTTCCACTACTCTCACGCTAAAAGAAAACTTCCTAACATCTCTGTGACTCATCTGAGTTTCCAGCTTGCACCCATGTCCCCTCCTTCTGTTACTATTCCGTGTGAACATTTCGTCTATTTCCATTCATCTACTTTCATTTTATTTTCTATTTATGAAGATTCTACAATCTTCATCTGTCACAACTCTTCTCATTAATTTTGCGTCATCCGCGAACATTGACATGTAGGATTCTACTCCTGTAAACATGTCATTTATGTAAATTAGAAATAGAATTGGTCCCGGCACCGATCCTTGAGGTACTCCACTTGTTACTGTTCGCCAGTCCGACTTCTCGCCCCTTACCGTAACTCTTTGGCTCCTTCCTGTTAGGTAGTTCCTTACCCATGCTAGGGCGTTTCTGCTTACTCCTGGCTGCTTCTCAAGTTTGAATAGCAGTCTCATGTGCGGTACTGTATCAAAGGCCTTTTGGCAGTCTAGAAATATGCAGTCTGCCCAACCTTGTCTGTCCTGCCTTATCCTCGTTATTTTATCATAGAATTCCAAAAGGTTTGTTAGGCATGATTTCCCTGTCCAGAACCCATGTTGATGTTTGTTTACAAACCCAATGCTCTCCAGGTGTGCAACCAGTCTTAGCCTAATTAGTCTTTCAAGTATTTTACAGGGGCTGCTTGTCAGTGATACGGGTCTGTAGTTAAGTACGGCCTCCCTATCTCCTATCTTGAAAATCGGTACGACATTTGCCTACTTCCAGCAACTGGGCAATTCTTCCGACATAATTGACTCATTAAAGATCCTTGCCAGAGGCACGCTGAGGGCCTGCGCTGCCTCTTTTAGTATCCACGGTGATACTTTGTCTGGTCCAACTGCTTTAGTTGCATCCAGTGTTGTAAACTGTTTCATTACCTCCTCTGCTGTCACCTCTATATCTGATAGTCTTTCATCTAGGGTAATCTCTTCTAACAATGGGAGCTGCTCAGGCTCGGTTGTGAACACTCCATGGAAACTGGCATTTAGTGCCTCGCAGATTTCCTTGTCACTTTCTGTATATTCCCCTTCTGTCTTCCTCAGTCTTGTCACTTGGTCGTTCATCGACATATTCTTTCTTATATGGCTATGTAGTAATTTAGGTTGCTTTTTTCTTTGATTGCAATATCATTCTCATAATTTCTTTCCGATGCTCTTCTTATGTTAATGTAATCATTCCTAGCTCTGTTGCATCTGATCCTGTTGTCCTCTGTCCTTTGTCTTCTGTACTTCCTCCACTCCCTCCTGCTTCTCACCTTTGCTTCCTGACACTGTCTATTAAACCATGGGTTATTATATTCCCTCCTGCTTTTTTCCTTTACTGTTGGAATAAATCTCTCTTCAGCCTCCTTGCATTTCCATATGATTTGGTTCATCATACCTTGCACTGTTTTACCTCTAATTTCTTCCTCCCACTGCACTTCTCCCAGGTAGTCCCTTATCCTTCTATAGTCCTTTTTCTTGTAGTCAACTTTCCTTTCCCAGATCTTTGTCCCTTGGGTTCCATCATGTAGTCAAAGACTAGGACACAATGGTCACTGGCTCCTAATGGTGTTTCTTGTTCCAAATTTTCGATATCTTCTACATTCTGGGTGAAAATCAGGTCCAATAGGCTGGGCGTATCCCCTCCTTTTTCCCTTGTGTCTTCCTTCACATGTTGTGTTAGGAAATTCCTGTTTATAACGTCTACTAACTTCGCTTCCCATGTTTCCTCCCTGCCATGGAGACTCCTTGTTTCCCAATTTATCTCTCCGTGATTAAGGTCCCCCATGACCAGCAGCTTCGCTCTCATTCTGTGAGCTATTGTTGCTGCCTTCTGCAGTTCATCTATGCATGCCTTGTTGTTGTCATCATACTCCTGCCTGGGTCTTTTACTGTTTGTTGGGGGATTGTAGATTACCAAGATCACAATCTTCCTCCCATCTACTGTCAGAATCCCATGTATGGAGTTCGTCCTTTCATTGGTAACCCGATTTTTCCAGGTCTTCAAACTTCCATTTCCGCTTTATTAGGAGTGCCACTCCTCCTCCCTGTTTCTGTGTCCTTTCTTTTCTTATCACCTGATACCCCTCTGAAAAGATTGCATCCGAGATCATGCCATTTGTTTTCACTATTGCAACTATGTCTGGATGTGCCTCACGAACTCTTTTTTATCTCTTCTGCTTTATTAGATACCCCATCAGCATTGGTGTACCAAACCTTGAGACTCTTCTTGAAAACTCTGGTGCCAGAGTTCACCCTTTCTCTGGGGGTCTGGGCGGGTCGGGGGGGGGGGGTCTGGGGGGAGAATGGGGGGAAGGGGGAGGGGTGCCTTGGGGGCAAATGGGGTCTGGGCATCTAGGGGTTAGAAAGGGCATAGTGGGTCTGAAAATTAGGGAGGGGTCTGAATGGCATAGGGGGGTTGAGAAGTAAAGTGAGGCTGAGAGTCAAATAGAGGTTGAAAGGTTGGGAGGAAGATGAATAGTGGGGGCAGAGGGTTGAGGGGAGAATGGAGCATGGGTGTTGATAGTGGAAGAGAGGTTGTACTAGTCAGGGGGGAATCAAGGATAGGTGGGGGTTTTGGGGTAGAAGAGGGGAAGAGGGAGATGGGGGTAGAAGTTAGGGGTCACAAGGTGAGGGGGACATATGGGAGATGGGGTGCAGAGGGGGGTGAGGGTTGGGTAAGGTTTGGGGCTGAGGGGAAGAGGGGGTGAAGGAGTGGGAGCTGGGATGGAGCAGATGGAATTGAAGGGAATGGGGTAGAAGAGGTAGGGAAGTTGGAGGGGGGGTAGTAGGGGGAGGAGGGGTGGGAAGGTGGGTTTGGGGAGGGTATGGCTGGGCCCAACAGGGTCATTGAAGGGTGTAATGTACCAGGTTGAGTTGAGTGCAAGTGTGGAAGGGCCAGGGGAGTTGTTGGGGGTTGAAGCAGGGAAGAGGGAATATGAGGGCAGAGTTGAGGAGAGTGGAACTTGCGAGGTGGGACTACTTGGGAGGCTAGGGGTTTCGGTGTCGTGCAGACCATTTCGCCTTGCGGGATATTCATCTTTCGTCATATACCTCTCAATAAACACATTGTAATGGGCTTCGCTGCCTCTGAGTAAATGTTTGTTCTTCATTATGTAATCCACCGCCTCTTCATTAGAGAAATGCACCGGAACAGGTCTAGTCTTGGTACGCTTGTAAGGTCCAGCCCCGGCGGCCGAGTTCCACCTCATTTCCTGCCATCTTGGCCCTAATGCATCTCAAAATCTCATGCAATTCAAACTTTTCCATTTCTGTTCTTTCTTGTCTTGATGTTGCCCAAGATTCGAATAACTCTTGGTGTATAATTGAGCGCTTCTCAGTGATTCACTCTCATGCTGGTAGCCCCTCCCCTGGATACCTCCCATCCCTCCCACACTAGCTAATCCAATCCTCACTAATCCACTGTCCCTAGCCATGCTGTTAATCCTTCCTAATTTATTTGTAAGCAGAGCACATTCACTCTCATATTCTTTCCTACACTTCCTAATTTCTTCCTGAATATAGTCCATAAGCTCTTGTTTCTGTCTCTCAACCTCGTCCTGTATTTGTTGAAAGATCTCTTTTAATTCCTTGAATTAGATCCTCCATCCAAATGCTCCTTCTCTCTTCAAATTTCCCTGTTAGCTTGTCTACAAATCTATCCTCCTCCTCTTCCCTGCTGGTGCTTGATCTAGAGGTGTTTCCTGATTTCGTCATTGCAATAAACAACCTCAGCCAACAGGCGCGCCAATTACCTTGCACGATCTGCTACACAAACGGCGAGCAAGTACTCCACGCGGTGCGTCAGATAAAACTGTGGGCAGTGTGAGATCCCTGGCAGTTACTGATTGAGGCTGATAAGGTCGCGGCCACTGCGAGGTCTGCTCCACTACTTCACACTGCCACAATGTGTTCAACACTTATTATCAATGATGCTATTGCTACTCTTTCTTCACTTTTTTGTGGTTTGAGTCAGTTTACTAGTTATTCATTCACTCATATATACTTTTCACTTCAATGTAATCTGATTATCCCTCCCAATTCACTAGTAGCCCTAGAGCTTCCCAACCCACACCTGTCCACCACGACTCCCTGACCACGACTGTCGAGCTCTGGTTGAGCTCTGGCTCTTTGGTCCCGCCTCTCAACCGTCAATCAACAGGTGTACAGGTGCCTGAGCCTATTGGGCTCTATCATATCTACACTTGAAACTGTGTATGGAGTCAGCCTCCACCACATCACTTCCTAGTACATTCCATTTGTCAACCACTCTGACACTAAAAAAGTCCTTTCTAATATCTCTGTGGCTCATTTGGGCACTCAGTTTCCACCTGTGTCCCCTGGTGCGTGTGCCCCTTGTGTTAAATAGCCTGTCTTTATCAATCCTGTCGATTCCCTTGAGAATCTTGAATGTCCCCCTAACTCTTCTGTCTTCCAACGAAGTGAGGTTTAATTCCCGTAGTCTCTCCTCGTAGCTCACACCTCTCAACTCGGGTACTAGTCTGGTGGCAAACCTTTGAACCTTTTCCAGTTTAGTCTTATGCTTGACTAGATATGGACTCCATGCTGGAGCCGCATACTCCAGGATTGGTCTGACATATGTGGTATATAATGTTCTGAAAGATTCCTTACACAAGTTTCTAAAGGTCGTTCTTATGTTAGCCAACCTGGCATATACTGCTGATGTTATCCTCTTGATATGAGCTTCAGGGGACAGGTCTGGCGTGATATCAACCCCCAGGTCTTTCTCTCTCTCTGACTCTTGAAGTATTTCATCATCCAAATGATATCTTGTATCTGGTCTCCTGCTCCCTACCCCTATCTTCATTACATTACATTTGCTTGGGTTAAACACTAACAACCATTTGTTCGACCATTCCTGCAGCTTGTCCAGGTCTTCTTGAAGCCTCAAGCTGTCCTCCTCTGTCTTATTCCTTCTCATAATTTTGGCGTCGTCAGCAAACATTGAGAGGAATGAATCTATACCCTCTGGGAGATCATTTACGTATATCAGAAACAGAATAGGTCCGAGTACAGAGCCCTGTGGGACTCCACTGGTGACTTCACGCCAATCTGAGGTCTCACCCCTCACTGTAACTCTCTGCTTCCTATTGCTTAGGTACTCCCTTATCCACATGAACCATACTCACATACCACCAAGTGTGTGTGTGTGTGTGTATGTGTGTGTGTGTGTGTGTGTGTGTGTGTGTGTGTGTGTGTGTGTGTGTGTGTGTGTGTGTGTGTGTGTGTGTGTACTCACCTAGTTGTGCTTGCGGGGGTTGAGCTCTGGCTCTTTGGTCCCGCCTCTCAACCGTCAATCAACAGGTGTACAGATTCCTGAGCCTATTGGGCTCTATCATATCTACACTTGAAACTGTGTATGGAGTCAGCCTCCACCACATCACTTCCTAATGCATTCCATTTGTCAACCACTCTGACACTAAAAAAGTTCTTTCTAATATCTCTGTGGCTCATTTGGGCGCTCAGTTTCCACCTGTGTCCCCTTGTGCGTGTGCCCCTTGTGTTAAATAGCCTGTCTTTATCTACCCTATCAATTCCCTTGAGAATCTTGAATGTGGTGATCATGTCCCCCTAACTCTTCTGTCTTCCAGCGAAGTGAGGTTTAATTCCCGTAGTCTCTCCTCGTAGCTCATACCTCTCAGCTCGGGTACTAGTCTGGTGGCAAATCTTTGAACCTTTTCCAGTTTAGTCTTATCCTTGACTAGATATGGACTCCATGCTGGGGCTGCATACTCCAGGATTGGCCTGACATATGTGGTATACAAAGTTCTGAATGATTCTTTACACAAATTTCTGAATGCCGTTCGTATGTTGGCCAGCCTGGCATATGCCGCTGATGTTATCCTCTTGATATGCGCTGCAGGAGACAGGTCTGGCGTGATATCAACTCCCAAGTCTTTTTCTTTCTCTGACTCCTGAAGAATTTCCTCTCCCAGATAATACCTTGTATTTGGCCTCCTGCTCCCTGCACCTATCTTCATTATATTACATTTGGTTGGGTTAAACTCTAACAACCACTTGTTCGACCATTCCTGCAGTTTGTCTAGGTCTTCTTGAAGCCTCAAACAGTCCTCTTCTGTCTTAATCCTTCTCATAATTTTGGCATCGTCCGCAAACATTGAGAGAAATGAATCTATACCCTCCGGGAGATCATTTACATATATCAGAAACAAGATAGGACCGAGTACAGAGCCCTGTGGGACTCCACTGGTGACTTCACGCCAATCGGAGGTCTCACCCCTCACCGTAACTCTCTGCTTCCTATTGCTTAGGTACTCCCTTATCCACTGGAGCACCTTACCAGCTACACCTGCCTGTCTCTCCAGCTTATGTACCAGCCTCTTATGCGGTACTGTGTCAAAGGCTTTCCGACAATCCAAGAAAATGCAGTCCGCCCAGCCCTCTCTCTCTTGCTTAATCTGTATTACCTGGTCATAGAATTCTATTAAGCCAGTCAGGCAAGATTTACCCTCCCTGAACCCATGTTGTCGATTTGTCACGAAGTCCCTTCTATCCAGATGTGCTACCAGGTTTTTTCTCACGATCATCTCCATCACCTTGCATGGTATACAAGTTAAGGACACTGGCCTGTAGTTCAGTGGCTCTTGCCTGTCGCCCTTTTTGTATATTGGGACCACATTTGCCGTCATCCATATTTCTGATAGGTTCAGTACCCATGGCGAGATCCCGTCCAGACCAACAGCCTTTCTAACATCCAGATCCAGCAGGTGTCTCTTGACCTCCTCTCTCGTAATTTCAAACTCTTCCAAGGCCGCCTGGTTTACTTCCCTTTCTCCTAGTACAGTGACCTCACCTTGTTCTGTTGTGAAGACCTCTTGGAACCTCTTGTTGAGTTCATCACACACCTCTTTGTCATTCTCTGTATACCTGTCCTCGCCTGTTCTAAGTTTCACTACCTGTTCTTTCACTGTTGTTTTCCTTCTGACATGGCTGTGGAGTAACTTTGGTTCGGTCTTGGCTTTGTTTGCTATATCATTTTCATAACTTTTCTCTGCTTCTCTTCTCACCCTGACATACTCATTCCTGGTTATCTGGTATTTCTCTCTGCTTTCTGGTGTTCTGTTATTCCGGAAGTTCCTCCACGCCCTTTTGTTCAGTTTCTTTGCTTCCATACATGCCCTATTATACCATGGATTCTTCTTTTGCTTCTCGGATTTTTCCTTTTGGGCCGGGATGTATCTGCTTACTGCCTCCTGACACTTTTGGGTGACATAGTCCATCATATCTTGTACAGACTTAGCTCTGAGGTCTGTCCCAAGGTATTTCACTTAGGAAGCTTCTCATCTCCTCCTATTTTCCCTTTCGGTATGCCAGCCTTTTGTTTCCTAGTTCTTTTTTGGGGGGGATAATTCCTAGCTCTACCAGATACTCAAAGTTCAATACACTGTCATCACTCATTCCCAAGGGCGCTTCCATCTTGACTTCCCTTATATCCCACTCATTTAGGGTAAATATCAGATCAAGCATTGCTGGTTCATCCTCTCCTCTCATTCTTGTTGGATCCTTGATGTGCTGGCTTAGAAAGTTTCTTGTTGCCACGTCCAGCAGCTTAGCTCTCCATGTTTCTGGTCCTCCATTCGGGTCTCTGTTCTCCCAATCTATCTTCCCATGGTTGAAGTCTCCCATGATTAGTAGTCCAGATCCATTCCTGCTAGCAACAGAAGCTGCTCTCTCCATTATGTTAATGGTGGCCATATTGTTTCTATCATATTCCTGTCTGGGTCTTCTGTCATTTGGTGGTGGATTATATATGACTACGACTATAATTTTTTGCCCTCCAGTTGTTATTGTTCCTATTATGTAGTCACTGAAACCTTCACATCCCTGAATAACCAACTCCTCGAAATCCCAGCCTTTTCTTACCAGCAGAGCTACACCACCACGTCCTCTTCCTTCTCTCTCTTTCCTCATAACATAATAGTCCTGTGGGAACACTGCATTTGTTATTGTTTTCGTTAGCTTTGTTTCTGTGAGAGCTATTATGTCTGGGTTTTCCTCTAGTACCCATTCTCCAAGTTCATTTGCTTTATTTGTAATACCGTTTATGTTAGTGTACATTGCCTTGAGGCTCACTTTCTTCTGTCCCTTCTCAAATCTCTTCCTTGGTGAATGTTCTGCTGGTGGAGGAAGCTGTGCCATGGGTGTGAGGATTTGTGAGGTGGGTACCAGGGTTGCAGAGGATACTGGGATGAGGGGTGGGGGGTCAAGTGAAGGGGGAAGGACAGGGAGGGTATGGGGTGAACGGGGCAGGAGGACAGGAAGGAAAGGGGGGTTTTCTATGCCCCCCCCCTGGGCATAGTTTTCTGGTTGTGGGTTCCCCCCTCGCCTCTGGGGGTGATGTGTTGGGAGCTGTGGTTTCCTGGCTTTCCCCTCTCGCCCTGCGCTTCTTCCTTGCTTCTGCCACCATGGCCCTCTCCTCCCTCGTCGTGTCCCTCTGGAGGAATACTTTTTTGAATTCCCCCACATGTTGCAGGTGGCTTTTCTTTGTTATTTCTGAACATTTCTCAATGCTATGCTCAGGCCCTTCCATGTCTAGTGTCTTCAGCATTTCATTCACTGCCGCTTTGTCCTTATCATTCCACTCTTTCCTATTAGAGCCTTCCTTCTCTTTAATACCTACAGCTACCACTGCTCTTTTCCTTTCCAGCAGCTGGCTAGTGGAGCGTGCCGCTTCCTGTGAGGTGGCTGCTTTCATG
>NC_059573.1:1422894-1447894 GCF_020424385.1 Procambarus clarkii
ACCGTCAATCTACTGGTGTAAAGATTCCGAAGCGTCTCATGTTCCATCATATCTACATTTGACACTGTGTATGGAGTCAGCCTCCACCACATCACTTCCTAGTGCATTCCATTTACTAATTACTCTAACACTGAACAAGTTCTTTCTAATATCTCTGTGGCTCTTTTCGGTACTCAGCTTCCACCTGTGTCCCCTTGTGCGTGTACCACCCTATTTAAATAATCTGTTATTATCTACCCTGTCAATTCGTCCTAGAATTTTGTATGTGGTGATCATGTCTCACCGAGCCTTCTGTCTTCTAGCGACGTGAGGTGCAATTAACGCAGCCTTTCCTTGTAACTCATGCCTCTTAGTTCTGGGACTAGCCTAGTGGCATACCTCTGATCTTTCTCCAGCTTCGTCTTGAGCTTGATAAAGTTAGGAATTACCTTCTGGGCAATTTGCAGTAGAAGCAGGGAAACGTCTGAGTAGTTACAACAAAAGTTATATTAACAAAATAAAAGATACACCAGATGATATACTCAATAAAACACTCCTCATAACTTAAGGTCATTCTCATTAATTAGTATAGGCATCCGTCACTCCCGTGAGGTTATGGAGTTGTGTCCTGGGTGTCTGGTTGGGTGTAACGTCTGCTGTGGCTGTGAAGGCCAGCCTGAGAACGGCACTTCTGATCGCAGCGAGTGCAGATATACGCCGAAGTGGCTGCGTCTGACAGTGGTCGAGACTTTCTCTGAAGTCTCTCTTCCACCTCCTGCCTTTTCAGCTCGCCCTCGAATTGCTGGAGTCCCTTCAGCACTTTGCATCTCCAGGCAGATCTGTCGGCAGCTGCTTGAGGTCGCCTTTGCAGACGTCTCAGAAACGCAGCTGAGGGTCTTCCAGTGGGTCTCTTTCCTGATGCCGGTTCACTTTTTTTATTTTTTTTATTAATACATTAGGTACATCTGCATTTGAGCAGCTGCCCTAGACTATATGAAGGAGAGTACGGTGTGTCAAAAATCTAGCTACGTGATGCTAAGAAAAAAACATCACACAGGATGGTTAGTCATACAGAGGCATGTGATAGGTAGTCTACACTGGCAGACTCTGGGTTCGTTATGAGGATATCATCAACACAAGAGTGAATAAGGCAGCAGTGGTAATAAAAGTCCCATCTCGCAGGATGGTTAGTCATACAGAGCCATATGTTCAGTAGCCTGCACTGGCTAATTTTGGATACACTGTGAAGATATCTAAAAGAATACGAGAGTGAATAAAGTAATTGCAAAGCTCCAGGTACCTCATGCCAACTGGTCTGAAAGGTCTAATAACTGGGCATTCGGTGATGTAGTGATCATGCCGCAGTTCCTGCTCACAGAGTGTGCACCTGGAGTGCTCAGGATTGGGAGATCCGTCACCTGCAGCCACCTGCCACAGGTAACGGTAACCCAACCTGATCCTGGCAACCACTGTGTCGCACAGTCTGGTCGACGTTTTGTGCTGCCCATAGATGTAAGTTTCAGACCTGAACATATCATAGCTTTTTATACTAGTGCTTTCAGGAGTCAGTAATTTCTCTCCTATCAGACCTGAGTGTTTGGACCAATATAGTTTTGACAGCAGAGATGGGGATACCTAGATCTAATTCAACTTCATCTTTGTTGCACGCTAATTTGGCTGTAATGTCTGTGTCATTATGATGGGTTATATTTATGTGTGAAGGTATCCATACAAAGGAGATTCAAGACCCTTTGTTGTTTATTTGCTGTCGATCTTCCAGGAGAAGTTTTCGATTGTTTGAAGACCAGACTTTGAGTCACAAAATATTATTCCTCCTTCTATGATTTCTAATGTACTGGTAGCTAGGTGTAATGCTGCTAGTTCTGCTTGTGTGGAGGTCAGCCAGTTGTTTAAACTGACACTGGCAATCTGTGTGCAAATATTATTTCTATAAAACCTACATGCTGCTGCAGTCCGTCCAGTAGAAGATTGGACTGAGACTGGACTGATTGGGGGTTGGAACTTTACTTTGCAAACGACGAGAGAGTGGTCGGTGTCATAATCTGCGCTCTGGAAGCTGCGGGTCAGTTTGACGCTTCTCAAATTGCACCAGATCGAGAAGGTGCCAGTGCTTAGACCTGAGGAGTCTCATAGAGACCTTGTGCTGGGGCTTGGTGTCGAAGAAGGAATTGGTGTCACAGAGTTCATGACGACAGCAGAACTCCAGGAGGCACTGCCCATTTTCGTTCATCTTCCCAAACCCAAACTGATCCAGGCAGGAAGGCCAAGAGCTGTGATCGGAACCAACTCTTGCGTTGAAGTCTCCCAGGAGGAAGACTGGCTCTTGTTGCGTTTTACGTCTCTGAGAGTTAGGCCGAGGTCATCATAGAACTCGTCCTTCACTTCGGTAGAGGAGGTCAGTGTTGGTGCGTAGGCGTTGATGAGGCTGACCATTCCTGCGACTGTGTGAAGCTGAAGTTTGACGGTCATTGCAGACCTCTCCGTGGGCGGTACTATGAACCCTAACAACCTGTTCTTGACGGCGAAGTCAACGCCAGGCTCCCTTTCCTCTTCTGGTAGTTTACCCTGCCAGAAGTAGTTCTCCCATATGCTGTCGGTCGCGGGCAGACGTGTCTCCTGCTGGACGACTATGTCCATCTGAAGCCTGCGTAAATCATTGTTGATCACAGCTGTCTTGCGGGCGTAGTTCACTTCCATTAGATTTTCCGAGAGACCCGGTATCTCTCGGGAATACAAACCTGGTTATGCGTATGGAAATGTCAAGACCCACAAGCCTGGAAACCCACTGCGGCCAATCATCAACCAGATACCCACACCCACATACAGACTGGGTAAGCGACTCAACTGCTTGCTGACTCCTTATGTACTTTGTGCTTTCAGCCTGAAGTCTCCAAAGAAATTCATTGACTTACTGCGAGGAGCACAGGCCACAGGGATAAGAGCCTCTTTGGATGTAGAGTCTCTGTTTACCAACATACTTTTGGATGAGACAATCGGGATGATAATGGACATAGTGTATCGTGATCCAGCTTGTACTCCTCTTTACATACCAGAAAACATACTTAGAAAGCTACTCCAAGCCTGTACTAAAGAGGCACCCTTCTTGAGCCCAGATGTGCACATGTATAAGCAATTATATGGGGTCGCCATGGGTTCTCCCCTAGGTGTCCTGTTTGCCAACTTCTACATGGGCTACATCGAGCAGAGGGTCTTAGTTAACATGAACTTAAAACCCGCCATATACTGCAGGTATGTTGACGACATTTTTATGCAGGTACCTGATGTCAGACGTCTGCAGCAGCTGAAGGAGGCATTCGAGCAGAATTCTGTGTTAAGTTTCACTTACGAGATGGAAAAGGATGGGAAGCTGCTCTTTCTAGATGTAACAGTCATGGAAAGGAGCGGAGGTTTCCACACTGCAGTCTACACTAAGGAAACAAACATAGGAATGTGCCTCAATGCCAATAGTGACTTCCCAGACAGGTACAAGAGGAGTGGTGTCAACGCTTACATCGACAGGGCTTTCAGCTACAGCTCTGTAGGGTAAGGCAGGTCCTAGTCTACAATGGCTTCTCTAACGGTTTTGTTGAAGACGTCATAAAAAGAAAGGTGAAACGCCATGCAACCTCTGAAGAGACAACCAACACAACACTTGTACCCCCTATTAGACTATTTTACAGGAACTTCTTTTCGACGGCTCATAAAACGGAGGAAAGGGTCCTGAAAGACATTATTGATAGGAACGTTATCCCTACAGACAACAATCAGAAAATACAATTGACAATTTACTACAAAATCTAAAAACGGCCAACCTACTCATGAAAAACTCTCCAGACACCAAACAGAACGCCTTGAAGGACACCAACGTCGTCTAGATGCCTTCACATGTCCGCTTGGGGACTGTCAGCCCCAATGATCACAGTATATAGGCAGGACAACAACGTCTCTTTCTAGGCGAGTAACAATGTACAAGCAACAGGGCTTCATCAAGGAACATATAATCTCTTCTCATAACCTGACCATCACCAGAGAAATCTTAACAAGCAACAGAGAAATCATCGATAAATACAGGTAATAGCAGGAGACTCGACATCAGCGAGGAACTACACATCAAAAAGTCAACACAGGCAATCAATAGCCAATTAATGCACAACTATATTCTACCCACTTCAAGACCCCGAACGAAGATAGAAGCATCAAGAGGAAATATGGGCCAATAGGCCCTCTGCAGTTACTTCCATTCTTATGTTTTCATACCCAATTTATACCCATTGTTTCGTGTTCTGGCATATGCACTGTCATCTTACCCAAAACGTTTGTACCATATCACCTCACCCCAAACAAGTACAAGTATCATGTATTTTATGTGTAAACTAAGTCTTTGAAAATATAATAAGCATTACGAAACGCGTTCAGGCGTCAGACCAGAAATAAAGAATGAATTCTGGAGAGTTAATCTATCAATTACCCTCGACAGTGAAGAAGAACGTAAGAAATATTGAGAAGATTCGTGTTAGAATTATTAATCTTACCCTTTCGGCCATATTCAACAACAATATATATATATATATATATATATAATATATATATATATATATATTATATATATATATATATATATATAATATATATATATATATATATATATATATATATATATATATATATATATATATATGTCGTACCTAGTAGCCAGAACTCACTTCTTAGCCTACTATTCAAGGCCCGATTTGCCTAATAAGCCAAGTTTTCCTGAATTAATATATTTACTATAATTTTTTTCTTATGAAATGATAAAGCAACCCTTTTCTCTATGTATGAGGTCAATTTTTTTTTATTGGAGTTAAAATTAACGTAGATATATGACCGAACCTAACCAACCCTACCTAACCTAACCTAACCTATATTTATAGGTAAGGTTAGGTTAGGTAGCCAAAAAAAAAAGCTAGGTTAGGTTAGGTTAGGTAGGTTAGGTAGACGAAAAAACATTAATTCATGAAAACTTGGCTTATTAGGCAAATCGGGCCTTGAATAGTAGGCTGAGAAGTGCGTTCTGGCTATTAGGTACGACATATATATATATATACACAATTTCATCATTCCCCATAAGCAGTTACGGACCCGGTTCAGCCGGATAAACGAAAAAAAAATCTTACTGTTTTTTTATTCGGACATAAAAGCACTTTAAAATATGATACATGAAGAGTGCGTGAAGGCAGGATGACGCCCTTAACATGGAAATTAGTGGTCATATTATTCGTGCGAGGCGAGGCTCGAGCACCCACTTGGCCGAGGTGATAACCACCACAAAAGACTTACACAATTGTGCCTCACTTTGGCCCACAAGGACACTTGTTTCCGAATATTCTGATGTGGATGTGTGCTCTTCAAGTCAATTTATGCGTGTTTAAAATTAAACGATTTAAAATTGCTACCCACACCAGCTATGCAAAACTTTGTGTTCGTTTACAAAAAAATGAAAATATTGGTGAATGTGTTATGTATTTTCTTGCAGATTTTCTAAGTGTATTGCAAATGTAAGCGTCCGGTGTATTATTTGGTGGGAATTAAATTCTGACTTGTTATGAAGGCCAGTTTGATACATACGTGGCTGTTGTTTATTCAGGTGGAAGCAGCGAGGCGGGTAATGTATTCCCTCTCACTCTCCTCCTCACCACCACAGGGCTCCTGGTCCCCCTCCGCCCGGCCGTCTTCACCAGTTCTGGGGTTTATATCAACACCATCTTCTGGACTATCATGTTGCACAATAGTAATAGTGGAGTTATTCCCTGGTGATATGTGCATGGTGCTGTCTTCTGTGGTGGGGGGGGTCGAGGTGTTCAATATTCAACGGGATATATATATATATATATATATATATATATATATATATATATATATATATATATATATATATGTCGTACCTAGTAGCCAGAATGCACTTCTCAGCCTACTATACAAGGCCCGATTTGCCTAATAAGCCAAGTTTTCAGGAATTATTTGTTTTTCGACTACCTAACCTACCTAACCTTACCTAACCTAACTTTTTCGGCTACCTAACTTAACCTAACCTATAAAGATAGGTTAGGTTAGGTAAGGTTGGTTAGGTTCGGTCATATATCTACGTTAATTTTAACTCCAATAAAAAAAAATTTACCTCATATAGAATGAAATGGGTAGCTTTATCATTTCATAAGCAAAAAATTAGAGAAAATATATTACTTCAAGAAAACTTGGCTTATTAGGCAAATCGGGCCATGCATGAGAAGTGCGTTCTGGCTACTAGGACGACATATATATATATATATATATATATATATATATATATATATATATATATATATATATATATATATATATATATATATATATATATGCGAACAAGCCTGAATGGTCCCCAGGACATATGCAACTGAAAACTCACACCCCAGAAGTGACTCGAACCCATACTCCCAGAAGCAACGCATCTGGTATGTACAAGACGCCTTAATCCACTTGACCATCACGACCGGACATAATGAGGTGATAGCCGAGGCTATTTGAACCACCCCACCGCCGGCACTCGGATAGTTATCTTGGGCATAGCATTTTACCAAATCACCTCATTCTTTGGGGCAACACGTGAGGAACACAAATGCGAACAAGCCTGAATGGTCCCCAGGACATATGCAACTGAAAACTCACACCCCAGAAGTGACTCGAACCCATACTCCCAGAAGCAACGCATCTGGTATGTACAAGACGCCTTAATCCACTTGACCATCACGACCGGACATAATGAGGTGATAGCCGAGGCTATTTGAACCACCCCACCGCCGGCACTCGGATAGTTATCTTGGGCATAGCATTTTACCAAATCACCTGTTGCCCCAAAGAATGAGGTGATTTGGTAAAATGCTATGCCCAAGATAACTATCCGAGTGCCGGCGGTGGGGTGGTTCAAATAGCCTCGGCTATCACCTCATTATGTCCGGTCGTGATGGTCAAGTGGATTAAGGCGTCTTGTACATACCAGATGCGTTGCTTCTGGGAGTATGGGTTCGAGTCACTTCTGGGGTGTGAGTTTTCAGTTGCATATGTCCTGGGGACCATTCAGGCTTGTTCGCATTTGTGTTCCTCACGTGTTGCCCCAAAGAATGAGGTGATTTGGTAAAATGCTATGCCCAAGATAACTATCCGAGTGCCGGCGGTGGGGTGGTTCAAATAGCCTCGGCTATCACTCATTATGTCCGGTCGTGATGGTCAAGTGGATTAAGGCGTCTTGTACATACCAGATGCGTTGCTTCTGGGAGTATGGGTTCGAGTCACTTCTTGGGGGTGTGAGTTTTCAGTTATATATATATATATATATATATATATATATATATTAATAAAATCTCTCTCTCTTTCCCTCCCTTCCTCAATCTCTTTACATCCACTTCCGTGTCTTACTCCCCATATGTCTCCGTGGTGTAGTGGTAAGACACTCGCCTGGCGTTCCGCGAGCGCTATGTCATGGGTTCGTATCCTGGCCGGGGAGGATTTACTGGGCGCAATTCGTTAACTGTAGCCTCTGTTTAACGCAACAGTAAAATGTGTACTTGGATGAAAAAAACGATTCTTCGCGGCGGGGATCGTATTCCAGGGACCTGCCCGAAACGCTACGCGTACTAGTGGCTGTACAAGAATGTAACAACTCTTGTATATATCTCAAAAAAAAAAAAAAAAAAAAAAAATATCTACCTTACTCGCTATCTCACCATGTCTTCCTCTATAGTCCTACTTCCCTACTTAATTATTCTTGCCCTCTCTATCTTCTTGTACCTGCCTCTCCCTACCTCTCATGCCTTTACTCTCCTCTTCTACCATCGTTCCTCTCCAGATCTCCTTCCCTATTTTGCAACTAAGTTTTCAGTGAGCTTAACGATGACGTTCCTATATGAAGACAACAACATACTAAGAGATCTTACCCCGCATCAGCTCCTACTGAAGCTGTACACAACCATTTACTATGAAGTACTTTGACGCGTGTACGTCACTTAATGGTAGGCTGCTGGCATATATTTTCTCGGTGACTTTGGAGGCCTCTGCTGGCCACAGCTTTCATGTGGGCATCTGAGTACATTTCAAGACAATTTTCTTGTTGAGGGAACATGTTTCAAACGCTGATGAACCGAGTAATGGACGATCATTGATGGAGTAATGTTACTGGGGGATGGAACATCTGGAGTTAGTCAGCTACTTGCTGTGAGCGACTCGTGTTGTAAATGACTATTTTCTTGTTGGTGAATAAGTTCATGGTCGTCTCTTCTTGGTGGACGAATTGACAGGACGTCATGTGAGGCGTTTTTCACCTCCACATTTTCAAGTAGACAGAGAAAATATGAGGTTGGGGGAGGTAGTTTTTAGAGAGCAGGACATACTCAGTGTGGTAACAAGCTTGCTCGTCCTCTAGATCCCTGCAATCGCGACTGCTAAGTATAGATGAGATATCTTTAAGACTGTGAAACTTGATTGGTGGTTTACGAGCTATAGATTCAGCTCGTGGTACCTCGAACGCCAGACCTGACATCTGAGGAGGTCCACCTCGTTGCTCACTCTCAATATGCTGTGAGGTCTTGTACCACTCAATAGCTGTGCTATGTTGGCTAGTTCCCAGGAGTGTTATGTTGGCTAGTTCCCAGGTGTGTTATGTTGGCTAGTTCCCAGGAGTGTTATGTTGGCTAGTTCCCAGGAGTGTTATGTTGGCTAGTTCCCAGGACTGTTATGTTGGCTAGTTCCCAGGTGTGTTATGTTGGCTAGTTCCCAGGACTGTTATGTTGGCTAGTTCCCAGGTGTGTTATGTTGGCTAGTTCCCAGGTGTGTTATGTTGGCTAGTTCCCAGGACTGTTATGTTGGCTAGTTCCCAGGTGTGTTATGTTGGCTAGTTCCCAGGACTGTTATGTTGGCTAGTTCCCAGGAGTGTTATGTTGGCTAGTTCCCAGGACTGTTATGTTGGCTAGTTCCCAGGACTGTTATGTTGGCTAGTTCCCAGGTGTGTTATGTTGGCTAGTTCCCAGGTGTGTTATGTTGGCTAGTTCCCAGGTGTGTTATGTTGGCTAGTTCCCAGGACTGTTATGTTGGCTAGTTCCCAGGAGTGTTATGTTGGCTAGTTCCCAGGACTGTTATGTTGGCTAGTTCCCAGGACTGTTATGTTGGCTAGTTCCCAGGTGTGTTATGTTGGCTAGTTGCCAGGTGTGTTATGTTGGCTAGTTCCCAGGTGTGTTATGTTGGCTAGTTCCCAGGTGTGTTATGCTGGCTAGTTCCCAGGACTGTTATGTTGGCTAGTTCCCAGGTGTGTTATGTTGGCTAGTTCCCAGGTGTGTTATGTTGGCTAGTTCCCAGGTGTGTTATGTTGGCTAGTTCCCAGGACTGTTATGTTGGCTAGTTCCAGGTGTGTTATGTTGGCTAGTTCCCAGGTGTGTTATGTTGGCTAGTTCCCAGGTGTGTTATGTTGGGTAGTTCCCAGGTGTGTTATGTTGGGTAGTTCCCAGGACTGTTATGTTGGCTAGTTCCCAGGACTGTTATGTTGGCTAGTTCCCAGGTGTGTTATGTTGGCTAGTTCCCAGGTGTGTTATGTTGGCTAGTTCCCAGGACTGTTATGTTGGCTAGTTCCCAGGTGTGTTATGTTGGCTAGTTCCCAGGTGTGTTATGTTGGCTAGTTCCCAGGTGTGTTATGTTGGGTAGTTCCCAGGTGTGTTATGTTGGGTAGTTCCCAGGACTGTTATGTTGGCTAGTTCCCAGGACTGTTATGTTGGCTAGTTCCCAGGACTGTTATGTTGGCTAGTTCCCAGGTGTGTTATGCTGGCTAGTTCCCAGGACTGTTATGTTGGCTAGTTCCCAGGACTGTTATGTTGGCTAGTTCCCAGGTGTGTTATGCTGGCTAGTTCCCAGGACTGTTATGTTGGCTAGTTCCCAGGTGTGTGACCGCTGACGGCCACAGTGTGGGGTGAGGTGGCTTGGTCCAGACCTTAACACTCTACCAGGGTGTCCACGAAGCTTCAACTAGGGTTAAATTTCACTTTCGTGTGGAATGTCGTACCGGTTGGGCAGCTTTGAGAGTGTGCTCCATTAACTGCTGCCAAGTGAGTCCATTGTTGATAGACTGTAATTACCTGTAGAACTCTCTCTCTCTCTCTCTATCTCCTCTCTCTCTCTCTCTCTCTCTCTCTCTCTCTCTCTCTCTCCTCTCTCTCTCTCTCTCTCTCTTCTCTCTCTCTCTCTCTCTCTCTCTCCTCTCTCTCTCTCTCTCTCTCTCTCTCTCTCTCTCTCTCTCTCTCTCTCTCTCTCTCTCTCTCTCTCTCTCTCTCTCTCTCTCTCTCTTCTCTCTCTCTCTCTCTCTCTCTCTCTCTCTCTCTCTCTCTCTCTCTCTCCTCTCTCTCTCTCTCTCTCTCTCTCCTCTCTCTCTCTCTCTCTCTCTCTCTCTCTCTCTCTCTCTCTCTCTCTCTCTCTCTCTCTCTCTCTCTCTCTCTCTCTCTCTCTCTCTCTCTCTCTCTCTCTCTCTCTCTCTCTCTCTCTCTCTCTCTCTCTCTCTCTCTCTCTCTCTCTCTCTCTCTCTCTCTCTCTCTCTCTCTCTCTCTCTCTCTCTCTCTCTCTCTCTCTCTCTCTCTCTGTCTCTCTCTCTCTCTCTCTCTCTGTCTCTCTGTCTCTCTGTCTCTCTGTCTCTCTGTCTCTCTGTCTCTCTGTCTCTCTGTCTCTCTCTCTCTCTCTCTCTCTCTCTCTCTAAAGCGTGAAACTAAGCCTAGGTTCTCTAGGATTATGATTGCCATGCAATAAGCATTTGGGAAGCTGTCAGGTGTTTCTCAACATCGATTTGTCGTTTTGAAGGCTGGCCCAAAACACCGGTTTTAATGTGAGGTGCCACAGTATTAGAGGATCGCAGCCGGGGCCCAGGAGCCTAGTTCTGATCATACCCATTATCCCTAAGCTCTCTTTATCCTCATATATTTTTTTATCTCTCTCTCACTCCTTGGCACCCTACATAGGTAAGACAAGGCCATAACTCCCTGTGTTGTGAGGGAGTACCGGGCCATACTGTGTTGTGAGGGAGTACCAGGCTATACTGTGTTGTGAGGGAGTACCAGGCCATACTGTGTTGTGAGGGAGTACCGGGCCATACTGTGTTGTGAGGGAGTACCGGGCCATACTGTGTTGTGAGGGAGTACAGGGCCATACTGTGTTGTGAGGGAGTACCAGGCCATACTGTGTTGTGAGGGAGTACCGGGCCATACTGTGTTGTGAGGGAGTACCGGGCCATACTGTGTTGTGAGGGGAGTACCGGGCCATACTGTGTTGTGAGGGAGTACCGGACCATACTGTGTTGTGAGGGAGTACCGGGCCATACTGTGTTGTGAGGGAGTACCAGGCTATACTGTGTTGTGAGGGAGTACCGGGCCATACTGTGTTGTGAGGGAGTACCGGGCCATACTGTGTTGTGAGGGAGTACAGGGCCATACTGTGTTGTGATGGAGTACCGGGCCATACTGTGTTGTGAGGGAGTACCAGGCCATACTGTGTTGTGAGGGAGTACCGGGCCATACTCTGTTGTGAGGGAGTACCAGGCCATACTGTGTTGTGAGGGAGTACCGGGCCATACTGTGTTGTGAGGGAGTACCGGGCCATACTGTGTTGTGAGGGGGAGTACCGGGCCATACTGTGTTGTGAGGGAGTACCGGACCATACTGTGTTGTGAGGGAGTACCGGGCCATACTGTGTTGTGAGGGAGTACCAGGCTATACTGTGTTGTGAGGGAGTACCGGGCCATACTGTGTTGTGAGGGAGTACCGGGCCATACTGTGTTGTGAGGGAGTACAGGGCCATACTGTGTTGTGATGGAGTACCGGGCCATACTGTGTTGTGAGGGGGGAGTACCAGGCCATACTGTGTTGTGAGGGAGTACCGGGCCATACTCTGTTGTGAGGGAGTACCAGGCCATACTGTGTTGTGAGGGAGTACCGGGCCATACTGTGTTGTGAGGGAGTACCAGGCCATACTGTGTTGTGAGGGAGTACCGGGCCATACTCTGTTGTGAGGGAGTACCAGGCCATACTGTGTTGTGAGGGAGTACCGGGCCATACTGTGTTGTGAGGGGAGTACCAGGCCATACTGTGTTGTGAGGGAGTACCGGGCCATACTGTGTTGTGAGGGAGTACCGGGCCATACTGTGTTGTGAGGGAGTACCAGGCCATACTGTGTTGTGAGGGAGTACCAGGCCATACTGTGTTGTGAGGGAGTACCGGGCCATACTGTGTTGTGAGGGAGTACCGGGCCATACTGTGTTGTGAGGGAGTACCGGGCCATACTGTGTTGTGAGGGAGTACCGGGCCATACTGTGTTGTGAGGGAGTACCAGGCCATACTGTGTTGTGAGAGAGTACCAGGCCATACTCTGTTGTGAGGGAGTACCAGGCCATACTGTGTTGTGAGGGAGTACCGGGCCATACTGTGTTGTGAGGGGAGTACCGGGCCATACTGTGTTGTGAGGGAGTACCGGGCCATACTGTGTTGTGAGGGGAGTACCGGGCCATACTGTGTTGTGAGGGAGTACCAGGCCATACTGTGTTGTGAGGGAGTACCAGGCCATACTGTGTTGTGAGGGAGTACCGGGCCATACTCTGTTGTGAGGGAGTACCAGGCCATACTGTGTTGTGAGGGAGTACCGGGCCATACTGTGTTGTGAGGGAGTACCGGGCCATACTGTGTTGTGAGGGAGTACCGGGCCATACTGTGTTGTGAGAGAGTACCAGACCATACTGTGTTGTGAGGGAGTACCAGGCCATACTGTGTTGTGAGGGAGTACCAGACCATATTGTGTTGTGAGGGAGTACCAGGCCATACTGTGTTGTGAGGGAGTACCGGGCCATACTGTGTTGTGAGGGAGTACCGGGCCATACTGTGTTGTGAGGGGAGTACCAGGCCATACTGTGTTGTGAGGGAGTACCGGACCATACTGTGTTGTGAGGGAGTACCAGGCCATACTGTGTTGTGAGGGAGTACCGGGCCATACTGTGTTGTGAGGGGAGTACCAGGCCATACTGTGTTGTGAGGGAGTACCAGGCCATACTGTGTTGTGAGGGGAGTACCAGGCCATACTGTGTTGTGAGGGGAGTACCGGGCCATACTGTGTTGTGAGGGGAGTACCAGGCCATACTGTGTGTGTGAGGGAGTACCGGGCCATACTGTGTTGTGAGGGAGTACCAGGCCATACTGTGTTGTGAGGGAGTACCAGGCCATACTGTGTTGTGAGAGAGTACCAGGCCATACTGTGTTGTGAGGGAGTACCGGGCCATACTCTGTTGTGAGGGAGTACCAGGCCATACTGTGTTGTGATGGAGTACCAGGCCATACTGTGTTGTGAGGGAGTACCAGACCATACTGTGTTATGAGGGAGTACCGGGCCATACTGTGTTGTGAGGGAGTACCAGGCTATACTGTGTTGTGAGGGAGTACCAGGCCATACTGTGTTGTGAGGGAGTACCGGGCCATACTGTGTTGTGAGGGAGTACCAGACCATACTGTGTTGTGAGGGAGTACCAGACCATACTGTGTTGTGAGGAAGTACCATGCTATACTGTGTTGTGAGGAAGTACCATGCTATACTGTGTTGTGAGGGAGTACCAGGCCATACTGTGTTGTGAGGAAGTACCAGGCTATACTGTGTTGTGAGGGAGTACCGGGCTATACTGTGTTGTGAGGGAGTACCGGGCTATACTGTGTTGTGAGGGAGTACCGGGCTATACTGTGTTGTGAGGGAGTACCGGGCTATACTGTGTTGTGAGGGAGTACCAGACCATACTGTGTTGTGAGGGAGTACCAGACCATACTGTGTTGTGAAGAAGTACCATGCTATACTGTGTTGTGAGGACGTACCATGCTATACTGTGTTGTGAGGAAGTACCAGGCCATACTGTGTTCTGAGGAAGTACCAGGCTATACTGTGTTGTGAGGGAGTACCGGGCTATACTGTGTTGTGAGGAAGTACCAGGCTATACTGTGTTGTGAGGGAGTACCAGGCCATACTGTGTTGTGAGGGAGTACCATGCTATACTGTGTTGTGAGGGAGTACCAGACCATACTGTGTTGTGAGGAAGTACCGGGCTATACTGTGTTGTGAGGAAGTACCAGGCTATACTGTATTGTGAGGGAGTACCAGGCCATACTGTGTAGTGAGGGAGTACCGGGCCATACTGTATTGTGAGGGAGTACCAGACCATATTGTGTTGTGAGGGAGTACCGGGCCATACTGTGTTGTGAGGGAGTACCGGGCCATACTGTATTGTGAGGGAGTACCAGACCATACTGTGTTGTGAGGGAGTACCAGACCATACTGTGTTGTGAGGGAGTACCAGGCCATACTGTGTTGTGAGGGAGTACCAGGCCATAATGTGTTGTGAGGGAGTACCGGGCCATACTGTATTGTGAGGGAGTACCGGGACATACTGTGTTGTGAGGGAGTACCAGGCCATACTGTGTTGTGAGGGAGTACCGGGCCATACTGTGTTGTGAGGGAGTACCAGGCCATACTGTGTTGTGAGGGAGTACCAGGCCATACTATGTTGTGAGGGAGTACCAGACCATACTGTGTTGTGAGGGAGTACCGGGCCATACTGTGTTGTGAGGGAGTACCAGGCCATACTGTGTTGTGAGGGAGTACCAGGCCATACTGTGTTGTGAGGGAGTACCAGGCTATACTGTGTTGTGAGGGAGTACCAGGCCATACTGTGTTGTGAGGGAGTACCATGCTATACTGTATTGTGAGGGAGTACCAGACCATACTGTGTTGTGAGGGAGTACCGGGCCATACTGTGTTGTGAGGGAGTACCGGGACATACTGTGTTGTGAGGGAGTACCGGGCCATACTGTGTTGTGAGGGAGTACCGGGCCATACTGTGTTGTGAGGGAATACCGGGCCATACTGTGTTGTGAGGGAGTACCGGGCTATACTGTATTGTGAGGGAGTACCAGACCATACTGTGTTGTGAGGGAATACCGGGCCATACTGTGTTGTGAGGGAGTACCGGGCTATACTGTATTGTGAGGGAGTACCAGACCATACTGTGTTGTGAGGGAATACCGGGCCATACTGTGTTGTGAGGGAGTACCGGGACATACTTTGTTGTGAGGGATTACCAGGCCATACTGTGTTGTGAGGGAGTACCAGGCCATACTGTGTTGTGAGGGAGTACCAGACCATACTGTGTTGTGAGGGAGGGCTGGAGGGCGGAGGACCGGCCTCACAACCTAACAACACAAGCCCCGTGGATCACCACCACTTTGTAATTATCTTACAGAATATAATTATGAGCAAGCGAGCGGGTGAGCTCAGGTCCCAAGCAGACGTAACTGGCTGTAGTGTAATCAGGTAAACAATTAAGTCAGGATCACTACTTAAGGCTGCGTTGAGGTCACCTGGGCCAGCGGCGCGGCCTCCACGCTCACAGGTCAACCCGTCCTCTTAAAAAGAACGTCACTTTTGGCTGGTATGCGCGATATGGCTAAATTTGGACGTAATTTGAAATGAAATCGACTCACAAAAGTGACGTTCTGTTCCGTTTTCTATTTGAGTCGTCCGCCTTACGCGCAGAGGTTATAAGAGGACACTTTAAATTCACGTTTTTCATAACGTTTTGAAACTTTATGAGAATTTCCTGCCCACCTAACCTATCAGAGGACCCTTAACTTACTGTTGTTGAAAAAAGAAATCCCAAATTTATTTTAATTTTTTTTTCATTTTCAAATTACGTCCAAATTCGGCCATACGGGCAAACGGCCAAAAGCGACGTTCTTTTTAAGAGGACAGGTTGCACAGGTCTGTGTTGGGAACCTTTCATGACTCTCAGAGGCTCAGGGGTGCCCAACATGTTCTCATACCATGCATCACTACACTACATTACCATCACTACCACCATCACTACCACCACCACCACCACCACCACCACCACATCACCACTACCATCACCACCACCATCACCACCATCATCACCACCATCACCACAACCACCACCACCACCACCACCACCATCAACATCACCACCACCATCCACCACCACCACCACCACCACCACCATCACCATCACCACCATCACCACCATCACCACCACCACCACCACCACCACCACCACTATCACCACCACCATCACCACTATCATCACCACCACCACCACCACCACCACCACCACCACCATCACCACCACCCACCACCACCAACATCACCACCACCACCACCACCAACATCACCACCACCATCACCACCACCACCTCCACCACCACCAACATCACCACCACCACCACCACCACCACCACCACCACCATCACTACCATCACCACCACCACCATCACCACCACCATCACCACCACCACCACCACCACCAAAACCACCACCACCATCATCACCACTATCACCACCAGGGGTAGATATAGTGTGGGCTAGGGGGGGGGAGATATAGTGTGGGCTAAGGGGGGGGGGAGATATAGTGTGGGCTAGGGGGGGGAGATATAGTGTGTTCTAGGGGGGGAGATATAGTGTGGGCTAGGGGGGGGGAGATATAGTGTGGGCTAGGGGGGGAGATATAGTGTGGGCTAAGGGGGGGGGGAGGAGATATAGTGTGGGCTAGAGGGGGGGGGAGATATAGTGTGGGCTAGGGGGGGAGATATAGTGTGGGCTGGGGGGGGGAGATATAGTGTGGGCTAGGGGGGGGGAGATATAGTGTGGGCTAGGGGGGGGAGATATAGTGTGTGTTAGGGGGGGAGATATAGTGTGGGCTAGGGGGGGAGATATAGTGTCGGCTAGGGGGGGGGGGGGGGAGATATAGTGTGGGCTAGGGGGGGGAGATATAGTGTGGGCTAGAGGGGGGATGTATAGTGTGGGCTGGGGGGGGGGATATAGTGTGGGCTAGGGGGGGAGATATAGTGTGGGCTAGGGGGGGAGATATAGTGTGGGCTAGGGGGGGGGGGGGAGATATAGTGTGGGCTAGGGGGGAGATATAGTGTGGGCTAGGGGGGGGGGGATATAGTGTTGGCTAGGGGGGGAGATATAGTGTGGGCTAGGGGGGGAGATATAGTGTGGGCTAGGGGGGAGATATAGTGTGGGCTAGGGGGGGAGATATAGTGTGGGCTAGGGGGGAATATAGTGTTGGATAGGGGGGGGATATAGTGTGGGCTAGGGGGGGGAGATATAGTGTGGGCTAGGGGGGAGGAGAGATATAGTGTAGGCTAAGGGGGGGGAGAGATATAGTGTGGGCTAGGGGGGGAAGATATAGTGTGGGCTAGGGGGGGGGATAGATATAGTGTGGGCTAGGGGGGGAGATATAGTGTGGGCTAGGGGGGGGGGAGATATAGTATGGGCTAGGGGGGGGGGGAGATATAGTGTGAGCTAGGGGGGGAGATATAGTGTGGGCTAGGGGGGGGGAGATATAGTGTGGGCTAGGGGGGGAGATATAGTGTGGGCTAGGGGGGGGAAGATATAGTGTGGGCTAGGGGGGGAGATATAGTGTGGGCTAGGCGGGGGAGATATAGTGTGGGCTAGGGGGGGAGATATAGTGTGGGCTAGGGGGGGAGATATAGTGTGGGCTAGGGGGGGGGGAGATATAGTGTGGGCTAGGAGGGGGGGGAGATATAGTGTTGGCTAGGGGGGGAGATATAGTGTGGGCTAGGGGGGGGAGATATAGTGTGGGCTAGGGGGGAGGAGAGATATAGTGTAGGCTAAGGGGGGGAGAGATATAGTGTGGGCTAGGGGGGGGAGATATAGGGTGGGCTAGGGGGGGAAGATATAGTGTGGGCTAGTGGGGGGGGGAGATATAGTGTGGGCTAGGGGGGGGAGATATATTGTGGGCTGGGGGGGGGGGAGATATAGTATGGGCTAGGGGGGGGAGATATAGTGTGGGCTAGGGGGGGAGATATAGTGTGGGCTAGGGGGGGGGAGATATAGTGTGGGCTAGGGGGGGAGGATATAGTGTGGGCTAGGGGGGAGGAGAGATATAGTGTGGGCTAGGGGGGGGGGGGGGAGATATAGTGTGGGCTAGGGGGGGGGGAAGATACAGTGTGGGCTATGGGGGGAGATATAGTGTGGGCTAGGGGGGGAGATATAGTGTGGGCTAGGGGGGGAGATATAGTGTGGGCTAGGGGGGGAGATATAGTGTGGGCTAGGAGGGGGGGGAGATATAGTGTTGGCTAGGGGGGGAGATATAGTGTGGGCTAGGGGGGGGGGAGATATAGTGTGGGCTAGGGGGGAGGAGAGATATAGTGTAGGCTAAGGGGGGGAGAGATATAGTGTGGGCTAGGGGGGGGGAGATATAGGGTAGGCTAGGGGGGGAAGATATAGTGTGGGCTAGTGGGGGGGGAGATATAGTGTGGGCTAGGGGGGGAGATATAGTATGGGCTAGGGGGGGAGATATAGTGTGGGCTAGGGGGGGAGATATAGTGTGGGCTAGGGGGGGAGATATAGTGTGGGCTAGGGGGGGAGGATATAGTGTGGGCTAGGGGGGAGGAGAGATATAGTGTGGGCTAGGGGGGGGAGATATAGTGTGGGCTAGGGGGGGAAGATACAGTGTGGGCTATGGGGGGAGATATAGTGTGGGCTAGTGGGAGGAGATATAGTGTGGGCTAGGGGGAGGAGATATAGTGTGGGCTCGGGGGGGTAGATATAGTGGGGGCTAGGGGGGGATATATATAGTGTGGGCTAGGGGGGGAGATATAGGGTGGGCTAGGGGGGGGAAGATATAGTGTGGGCTAGTGGGGGGGTGAGATATAGTGTGGGCTAGGGGGGGAGATATAGTATGGGCTAGGGGGGGAGATATAGTGTGGGCTAGGGGGGAGATATAGTGTGGGCTAGGGGGGGAGATATAGTGTGGGCTAGGTGGGGGAGGATATAGTGTCTGCTAGGGGGGAGGAGAGATATAGTGTGGGCTAGGGGGGAGATATAGTGTGGGCTAGGGGGGGAGATATAGTGTGGGCTAGGGGGGGAGGATATAGTGTGGGCTAGGGGGGAGGAGAGATATAGTGTGGGCTAGGGGGGGGAGATATAGTGTGGGCTAGGGGGGGGAAGATACAGTGTGGGCTATGGGGGGAGATATAGTGTGGGCTAGTGGAAGGAGATATAGTGTTGGCTAGGGGGAGGAGATATAGTGTGGGCTATGGGGGGTAGATATAGTGTGGGCTAGGGGGAAGGGGAGATATAGTGTGGGGCTAGGGGGTAGATATAGTGTGGGGTAGGGGGGGAGATATATAGTGTGGGCTAGGGCGGGGAGATATAGTGTGGGCTAGGGGGGGGAGATATAGTGTGGGCTAGGGGAGGGGGTAGATATAGTGTGGGCTAGGGGGGGAGATATAGTGTGGGCTAGGGGGGCAGATATAGTGTGGGCTAGGGGGGAGATATAGTGTGGGCTAGGGGGGGAGATATAGTGTGGGCTAGGGGGGCAGATATAGTGTGGGCTAGGGGGGGGGAGATAGTGTGGGCTAGGGGGGGGGGAGATATAGTGTGGGCTAGGGGGGGAGATATAGTGTGGGCTAGGGGGGAGATATAGTGTGGGCTAGGGGGGGGAGATATTGTGTGGGTTGGGGGGGAGATATAGTGTGGGTTGGGGGGGGATATATAGTGTGGGCTAGGGGGGGAGATATAGTGTGGGCTAGGGTGGGAGGATATAGTGTGGGCTAGGGGGGGAGGAGAGATATAGTGTGGGCTAGGGGGGGAGATATAGTGTGGGCTAGTGGGGAGGACATATAGTGTGGGCTAGGGGGAGGAGATATAGTGTGGGCTATGAGGGGTAGATATAGTGTGGGCTAGATGGAAGGGGAGATATAGTGTGGGCTAGGGGGGTAGATATAGTGTGGGCTAGGGGGGGAGATATATAGTGTGGGCTAGGGGGGGAGATATAGGGTGGGCTTGGGGGGGGGGAAGATATAGTGTGGGCTAGTGGGGGGGGGGGAGATATAGTGTGGGCTAGGGGGGGAGATATATTGTGGGCTAGGGGGGGGGAGATATAGTATGGGCTAGGGGGGGAGATATAGTGTGGGCTAGGGGGGAGATATAGTGTGGGCTAGGGGGGGAGATATAGTGTGGGCTAGGTGGGGGAGGATATAGTGTCTGCTAGGGGGGAGGAGAGATATAGTGTGGGCTAGGGGGGGAGATATAGTGTGGGCTAGGGGGGGGAGATATAGTGTGGGCTAGGGGGGGAGGATATAGTGTGGGCTAGGGGGGAGGAGAAATATAGTGTGGGCTAGGGGGGGGAGATATAGTGTGGGCTATGGGGGGGGGAGATACAGTGTGGGCTATGGGGTGAGATATAGTGTGGGCTAGTGGGAGGAGATATAGTGTTGGCAAGGGGGAGGAGATATAGTGTGGGCTATGGTGGGTAGATATAGTGTGGGCTAGGGGGAAGGAGAGATATAGTGTGGGCTAGGGGGAAGATATAGTGTGGGGTAGGGGGGGAGATATATAGTGTGGGCTAGGGCGGGGAGATATAGTGTGGGCTAGGGGGGGAGATATAGTGTGGGCTAGGGGAGGGGGTAGATATAGTGTGGGCTAGGGGGGGAGATATACTGTGGGCTAGGGGGGGTAGGTATAGTGTGGGCTAGGGGGGGAGATATAGTGTGGGCTAGGGGGGAGATATAGTGTGGGCTAGGGGGGGGGAGATATAGTGTGGGCTAGGGGGGAGATATAGTGTGGGCTAGGGGTGGAGATATAGTGTGGGCTAGGGGGGCAGATATAGTGTGGGCTAGGGGGGGGAGATATAGTGTGGGCTAGGGGGGGAGATATAGTGTGGGCTAGGGGGGGAGATATAGTGTGGGCTAGGGGGGGGGGGGGAGATATTGTTTGCGTTGGGGGGAGATATAGTGTGGGTTGGGGGGATATATAGTGTGGGCTAGGGGGGGGGGAGATATAGTGTGGGCTAGGGGGGGAGGATATAGTGTGGGCTAGGGGGGGAGGAGAGATATAGTGTGGGCTAGGGGGGAGATATAGTGTAGGCTAGGGGGGGGAAGATACAGTGTGGGCTATGGGGGGAGATATAGTGTGGGCTAGTGGGAGGAGATATAGTGTGGGCTAGGGGGAGGAGATATAGTGTGGGCTATGAGGGGTAGATATAGTGTGGGCTAGGGGGAAGGGGAGATATAGTGTGGGCTAGGGGGGTAGATATAGTGTGGGCTAGGGGGGGAGATATATAGTGTGGGCTAGGGGGGGAGATATAGGGTGGGCTAGGGGGGGGAAGATATAGTGTGGGCTAGTGGGGGGGGGGGGAGATATAGTGTGGGCTAGGGGGGGAAATATAGTGTGGGCTAGGGGGGGGGAGATATAGTATGGGCTAGGGGGGGAGATATAGTGTGGGCTAGGGGGGCAGATATAGTGTGGGCTAGGGGGGAGATATAGTGTGGGCTAGGGGGGGAGATATAGTGTGGGCTAGGGGGGCAGATATAGTGTGGGCTAGGGGGGGGGGGAGATATAGTGTGGGCTAGGGGGGGGAGATATAGTGTGGGCTAGGGGGGGAGATATAGTGTGGGCTAGGGGGGGAGATATAGTGTGGGCTAGGGGGGGGGGAGATATTGTGTGGGTTGGGGGGGAGATATAGTGTGGGTTGGGGGGGGGATATATAGTGTGGGCTAGGGGGGGAGATATAGTGTGGGCTAGGGTGGGAGGATATAGTGTGGGCTAGGGGGGGAGGAGAGATATAGTGTGGGCTAGGGGGGGAGATATAGTGTGGGCTAGGGGGCGGAAGATACAGTGTGGGCTATGGGGGGAGATATAGTGTGGGCTAGTGGGAGGACATATAGCGGGGCTAGGGGGAGGAGATATAGTGTGGGCTATGAGGGGTAGATATAGTGTGGGCTAGGGGGAAGGGGAGATATAGTGTGGGCTAGGGGGGTAGATATAGTGTGGGCTAGGGGGGGAGATATATAGTGTGGGCTAGGGGGGGAGATATAGGGTGGGCTTGGGGGGGGAAGATATAGTGTGGGCTAGTGGGGGGGGAGATATAGTGTGGGCTAGGGGGGGAGATATATTGTGGGCTAGGGGGGGGGAGATATAGTATGGGCTAGGGGGGGGAGATATAGTGTGGGCTAGGGGGGAGATATAGTGTGGGGCTAGGGGGGAGATATAGTGTGGGCTAGGTGGGGGAGGATATAGTGTCTGCTAGGGGGGAGGAGAGATATAGTGTGGGCTAGGGGGGGAGATATAGTGTGGGCTAGGGGGGGGAGATATAGTGTGGGCTAGGGGGGGAGGATATAGTGTGGGCTAGGGGGGAGGAGAAATATAGTGTGGGCTAGGGGGGGGAGATATAGTGTGGGCTATGGGGGGGAGATACAGTGTGGGCTATGGGGTGAGATATAGTGTGGGCTAGTGGGAGGAGATATAGTGTTGGCTAGGGGGAGGAGATATAGTGTGGGCTATGGTGGGTAGATATAGTGTGGGCTAGGGGGAAGGAGAGATATAGTGTGGGCTAGGGGGAAGATATAGTGTGGGGTAGGGGGGGAGATATATAGTGTGGGCTAGGGCGGGGAGATATAGTGTGGGCTAGGGGGGGAGATATAGTGTGGGCTAGGGGAGGGGGTAGATATAGTGTGGGCTAGGGGGGGGGGAGATATACTGTGGGCTAGGGGGGGGTAGGTATAGTGTGGGCTAGGGGGGGAGATATAGTGTGGGCTAGGGGGGAGATATAGTGTGGGCTAGGGGGGGGGGGGAGATATAGTGTGGGCTAGGGGGGAGATATAGTGTGGGCTAGGGGGGGAGATATAGTGTGGGCTAGGGGGGCAGATATAGTGTGGGCTAGGGGGGGGGAGATATAGTGTGGGCTAGGGGGGGAGATATAGTGTGGGCTAGGGGGGGAGATATAGTGTGGGCTAGGGGGGGAGATATAGTGTGGGCTAGGGGGGGGGAGATATTGTTTGGGTTGGGGGGAGATATAGTGTGGGTTGGGGGGGGATATATAGTGTGGGCTAGGGGGGGGGAGATATAGTGTGGGCTAGGGGGGGAGGATATAGTGTGGGCTAGGGGGGGAGGAGAGATATAGTGTGGGCTAGGGGGGGAGATATAGTGTGGGCTAGGGGGGGGAAGATACAGTGTGGGCTATGGGGGGAGATATAGTGTGGGCTAGTGGGAGGAGATATAGTGTGGGCTAGGGGGAGGAGATATAGTGTGGGCTATGAGGGGTAGATATAGTGTGGGCTAGGGGGAAGGGGAGATATAGTGTGGGCTAGGGGGGTAGATATAGTGTGGGCTAGGGGGGGAGATATATAGTGTGGCTAGGGGGGGAGATATAGGGTGGGCTAGGGGGGGGAAGATATAGTGTGGGCTAGTGGGGGGGGGGAGATATAGTGTGGGCTAGGGGGGGAAATATAGTGTGGGCTAGGGGGGGGAGATATAGTATGGGCTAGGGGGGGAGATATAGTGTGGGCTAGGGGGAGATATAGTGTGGGCTAGGGGGGGAGATATAGTGTGGGCTAGGGGGGGAGATATAGTGTGGGCTAGGTGGGGAAGGATATAGTGTCTGCTAGGGGGGAGGAGAGATATAGTGTGGGCTAGGGGGGGAGATATAGTGTGGGCTAGGGGGGGGGAGATATAGTGTGGGCTAGGGGGGAGGATATAGTGTGGGCTAGGGGGGAGGAGAGATATAGTGTGGGCTAGGGGGGGGAGATATAGTGTGAGCTAGGGGGGGGGGGGGGGAGATACAGTGTGGGCTATGGGGGGAGATATAGTGTGGGCTAGTGGGAGGAGATATAGTGTTGGCTAGGGGGAGGAGATATAGTGTGGGCTATGGGGGGTAGATATAGTGTGGGCTAGGGGGGAGGGGAGATATAGTGTGGGCTAGGGGGTAGATATAGTGTGAAGTAGGGGGGGAGATATATAGTGTGGGCTAGGGCGGGGAGATATAGTGTGGGCTAGGGGGGGAGATATAGTGTGGGCTAGGGGAGGGGGTAGATATAGTGTGGGCTAGGGGGGGAGATATACTGTGGGCTAGGGGGGGTAGGGATAGTGTGGGCTAGGGGGGGAGATATAGTGTGGGCTAGGGGGGGAGATATAGTGTGGGCTAGGGGGGGGAGATATAGTGTGGGCTAGGGGGGAGATATAGTGTGGGCTAGGGGGGGAGATATAGTGTGGGCTAGGGGGGCAGATATAGTGTGGGCTGGGGGGGGGAGATATAGTGTGGGCTAGGGGGGGGAGATATAGTGTGGGCTAGGGGGGAGATATAGTGTGAGCTAGGGGGGGAGATATTGTGTGGGTTGGGGGGAGATATAGTGTGGGTTGGGGGGGGATATATAGTGTGGGCTAGGGGGGAGATATAGTGTGGGCTAGGGGGGGAGATATAGTGTGGGCTAGGGGGGATATAGTGTGGGTTGGGGGGGGAGATATAGTGTGGGTTAGGGGAGGGGAGATATAGTGTGGGCTAGGGGGGAGATATAGTGTGGGCTAGGGGGTGGGGAGATATAGTGTGGGCTAGGGGGGGAGATATAGTGTGGGCTAGGGGGGGGAGATATAGTGTGGTCTAGGGGGGGGAGATATAGTGTGGGCTAGGGGGGGAGATATAGTGTGGGCTAGGGGGGGAGATATAGTGTGGGCTAGGGGGGGGAGATATAGTGTGGGCTGGGGGGGGGAGATATAGTGTGGTCTAGGGGGGGGGGAGATATAGTGTGGGCTAGGGGGGGGAGATATAGTGTGGGCTAGGGGGGGAGATATAGTGTGGGCTAAGGGGGAGGGGAGATATAGTGTGGGCTAGGAGGGGAGATATAGTGTGGGCTAGGGGGGAGGGGAGATATAGTGTGGGCTAGGGGGGGAGATATAGTGTGGGCTAGGAGGGGAGATATAATGTGGGCTAGGGGGGAGGGGAGATATAGTGTGGGCTAGGGGGGGAGATATAGTGTGGGCTAGGAGGGGAGATATAATGTGGGCTAGGGGGGAGGGGAGATATAGTGTGGGCTAGGGGGGGGAGATATAGTGTGGGCTAGGAGAAGGACTGTGGGGCTAAGGGGAGACATGAAGTTGACAAGACGACACAAGA
>NC_059573.1:1455394-1610394 GCF_020424385.1 Procambarus clarkii
CAACTTTGAGTGATTAATTAGTGTCTACACAAACCTAGGGTGATTTTGAGGAGCTACCTAAAGGTACTTCCAGTGACACTGGATTCACTCAAATCATTTGTGTATGATATTATATATATATATATATATATATATATATATATATATATATATATTGTGACGGTAAAGTGTTGGAGTGTTGATGTTCGGCTGTTTCAATAGCTGGGGGCAAGGCCTCGTTACATTACAGAAAAAAAAGAACATCGTTTGCCTGTTTGTCTGTGGTAAGGTAATGGGAAGACACACAAAACACAAAGTATAAACAATGAAATTTTAATTACTCTAGAAAACAAGATATGAATAAAGACAATCTCTTGGCTTACGTAAAATTCAAAACAAGTCAACAAACAAAACAACATGAATAATTAATGGCAAAAAAAATTTACTCTAAGACAAAATAAAATGCAAGTAATAGTAATATAAATCAGGTGCTGAGAATACTCGCTTCAAGCTGCCACCTCCCTTAGTACACGACAGCCAGAGCTTTTTCTTCTAGAGAGAGATGTCAACTCCAAGGAGCACAGAGATATTCTGAGGAGTACGGCGTGTGCTGGCCCAGACGTCGACTCAGGTAGTGGCGTGAGTGCAGGTGCGGCGACACACCAGCTATTCAGGAACAGGCAGGTGGAGAATGAGTAGTTTGCTGGTTTGACGGCGGGTGGGAGCCGGTGTGTCTGGTGGTGCAAGGTACGCTTTGCTTCCTGGGCAAAACGTTTGGCGATACTGATGGACGTATCTTCAATATAGTATCTTGTACTTGAATGACGTAAATTTTGTAGGGAAGAGCAGGCTCAATCTCTCTTGAAAGAGATTATCGTCACAATATATATATATATATATATATATATATATATATATATATATATATATATATATATATATATATATATATATATATATATATATATATATATATATGATGTTTTTTTTTTGCAGGGATATTCCTGTGCGGGCCCTAAGCCTCTGGCTGGCCCACTATATATAGGTAGTCCAAGTAGTCCAAGTTTTCATGAATTAATATTTTTTCAACTACCTAACCTACCTAACCTAACCTAACCTAACTTTTTCGGCTACCTAACCTAACCTAACCTATAAAGATAGGTTAGGTTAGGTAGGGTTGATTAGGTTCGGTCATATATCTACGTTAATTTTAACTCCAATAAAAAAAAATTGACCTCATACATAATGAAATGGGTAGCTTTATCATTTCATAAGAAAAAAAATTGAGAAAATATATTAATTCAGGAAAACTTGGTTTAATAGGCAAATCGGGCCTTGCATAGTAGGATGAGAAGTGTGTTCTGGCTACTAGGAACGACATATATATATATATATATATATATATATATATATATATATATATATATATATATATATATATATATATATATATATATATATATATATATATATATATATATATATATATATATATATATATATAATTTTGAGAGTGTTTGTCACAACCAACAATCTCCAGTTGATTATGCTAACCTGGATAGCTATTATCAAGCAGGTAAATTTTAGGAAGTCAAACACCAAATTGTAACATGCGTGGCTGAACTTGCCAACACGAATTTATCAGAAACAGAAATAGACGACATTATGGTTGATCTTGCCATTTAAGAAGATCACACTCAGGCCATGTTACAGCCTAACGTCAAATTAATTGCCCAGAAGAAGACAACATCAATAGTTTTATTTAATCTTAGTCAAGCTGACGCTCGACTCCCTCCAGTTAATTTACCCACTTTCTCAGGAAAAGACGAGGAAGATTAGGACGAATTGTGGAACAAATTCGTAGACCTTGTGAACTCAAAACAATCTTTACCTAACCTAAGAGTAGTAAATTCTCTTATCTTTCAGGCCAATTATCAGGTGAAGATAAACAGTAGTATCCCATCTGAGGTTAACTAACGACGGCTATGATCTGGCAGTACAACTCCTCAAGGATAATTATGCTGATCCAGAAGTAAGAACATCACATTTAGTACATTGAGCTGTTGCATTTACCCCCACCGGAGGCTTCAGCTGATTCACTCCAAGTCTTCAAGCTGGAGGTAGAATCATTGATCAAGGCCTTCAGACTGACAGCAGATACAAACGGGGCTGAGTGGATCTGGAAAATAATTGTCCAGGAGAAAATACCTAGGGACATATTGAGACAAATGAGTGCTCATTACAATAAAAGTATCTAAACCTTAAATTAAATATCTGAGGGTTTACGTTCAGTACTTCATCAATTACGAACACATGACAAATTAAAACCACCAAGTAAACCTTCAGAAACCAATAATAGTAAACCACAGAGTACCAAAGGTACTCCAAATCAATCTAGACAATATAATTCGACACCAAAGTGGAACAGTGGTAGAGTGGACGTATATGCAGTGGGACCCTCCAAGCCTAAGGTTACTGTGTCACCCAAGAACGTGACACCGAAGGGTACTGGAAGCTATGGAACATGTTTGTTTTGCTAAGAGAAAAGTATTCAATGTACTACTGCCCAAATTATCCTGATTGTGACGCCCATGTTGAGCGACTCAAAGAGTTGCAACATTGCACGAGGTGCCTCAGGAAAAATAACATCCTCGACTGTGAGACTCAATTACACACCTGTAATAGGTGTAACAAGGATCAGCACTATGCAGCATTGTGTGGAGACACCAAAATAAAGTCTCCAAACCCCAAGGTAGAAGATAGCATTTCCACCACAGTATCGTACTACAAGGTGCGACAGAAAACCAGTGTCCAATCGGCAAAGTCCAAAAATAGTGTGACTTTTCTCACTGCCCAAATTACCATCCATAACAAGAGATCCAGGGTCCATACCCGTGGGTTGTTTAACCAAGGGTTCCAGAGAACATTTGTTACTAAAATGGTGGCAGATGAACTACAATTAAGGCCTGTAGCCCATACGACACACAGTATTTCAGGGTTGCTAGCAGATTCAGGACCTCAAGTCTACCAGGTGGTACAACCATCAGTACGATTAGGCAGCTACGTCTGTCAAGTACTAGCCATTGTGGTGGACAAAATACCAGCTGACCTACAAATGCAAGGTCTGGGAGCAACTGCCCAATTCCTGAGAAATTGAAGAATAAAATTGGCAGATAAAATTAAGTCTGATCACCTCACCGACTTCGGTATCCTTGTAGATACAGACTACTACCATCAATTCATCACTAACCATGCTAAATATCAGGGCATAAACATGTTAAATTCTGCAGGAGGCAAATTCCTCATGGGTCCAGTATTAAGGCTGAGGAGACCTATGCCTGCAGATAAACAATACCAGTAGAAATCTAAATTTGTTAGCTGATTATACAACTCCAGTGACATTATACAAAGGAGATTACAGCTGACTATAACATTAGAGGTTGATCTTAATATCATCCTTTAAAGCCGAAGATGAGTTCATGAGGCCTCAGTGGTAAATCAGTGAACAGTAGCCTAAACAGCTACAAGTCACCGCGACCAATGTCACTGAACCCACTGCAATCTCAGAAACATTCTTGACTTTAATGATTGACTCTTCAATCCTCTGAATCAACTTACCAAATTCAATTCAATTTGTCAGCCAAATAAACTCCAGCAAATAAGCACAAGGGAGCACAACTGACTATATAAATCCGTTGACTGTTTTTGAAACATTTATTATTTAATCACGATGTATTCCATGGGCCTCAGTGTTTATATATATCAGTGACCAGTTACCTGAACAAGCTTCAAGTTATTAAACTAATGTCATTGTTCCCACTGCAGTCCCGGAATCATAATTGACTGTAGTAGTTCTTCATATTCAGTCGTCTGGGTTAGACAAAATGTAATTTAGCTAGAATTTTAGCCTCCCAAGAATTAGCAGGGATATGAAATTGCATAAGATTTCCATCCCCCTGCAACTCGAGTATGGGACATCCGTCCTGTATGAACTGACGCACAAATGTGTGATTACTTACTACTAACATCAAATTAATTTAACAATTCGAAGGAGGAGTATCTGTGTTCGTTTGTTCTAAATAGGACTTCGACCCGTAAGCAGCCCCCGGGAATTATGTCGGAAACCCTGGCACCATTTACTAATATTAAATACAATAGGCAGAAAATATTGTTGTTGCTTGTAAATAATAAATTGACTCATAGAAGACGTGGCACACTGCAATTTTCCACTCATAGAAAACGAGATTTCCTCCCGTGGAAAACGAGATATCATTGCCACATCACTTTCGTTAATTTTCACCAGATAATTCAATTGGGAAACATTCTTAATACAGCTTTCTTGGACTGTTAACATCATAAAAACAAGCTCACTTGAATTAACTTAATTATCAGTACCAAAATAGAGTAAGTGTGATCTTTCTACCACTTCTTGACATCTGGATCAGAGAGCCAGGGCGTCAGTGGAGGAGTGTAGGCAGCCATTGTTAAATAGAAAAATTAACAATGGCTACGAAGGAAAATTCCACTGTGCCACATTTTCTATGAATGATTAAAGCACTATTTCTAGGGTTAAATTGTCATTATAAAACAGCAGCAATATTATCTGCATATTGTATTAAAAGTTGGTGAACGGTGTCGGGTTTTCCGACATATGGAATCTGCCTCCACCACATCACTTCCTAACGCATTCCATTTGTTAATTACTCTGATACTAAAAAATCTTTCTAATGTCTCTATTGCTCCTTTGGGCACTCAGTTTCCACCTGTGTCCCCTAGTGTGTGTACCCCTTGTGATAAATAGACTGTCTTTATCTACCCCCTATCAATTCCTTTGAGAATCTTGTATGTGATGATCATGTCCTCTATCTCTTCTGTCTTCCAGCGACGTGAGGTTTAATTCCTGTAGTCTCTCCTCGTAGCTCATACCTCTCAGCTCGGGTACTAGTCTGGTGGCAAATCTTTGAACTTTTCCGATTTTGTCTTATGCTTAACTAGATATGGACTCCATGCTGGAGCCGCATACTCCAGGATTGGCCTGACATATGTGGTATACAATATATGTTGGTACTACATTAGATGTCTACCATATTTTGGTCGGTCTCTCATCTCCAGTGACCTACAGCCTTTCTCACACCCAGATTCAACAGATGACTCTTGACCTCATCTCTCTGTGTGTACTTACCTATCCTTGTTTAAGGGAGAGATCTAGCCTTTTATGCCCCACTGAACATCCTTGATGTACCAGTTGCATTATTATTTTTCTATTCTAATGTTCGAATTCCTTGTCGAGTTTGGCGTTATAGTTGTGGCTGGAGGTGGCTTCCACAACTTCCTCTTTAAGTGCTTTCCTTTTGTTAACTATGCGAACATAATACGAGTATCTCCTTACATTCCTTCAACTCATTTGCATTTCCAGCTTCCACTTATGTTCTCTTGTCCTTAGTTCTTTCATTTTAACGCGGCTGTCATTGTCCATCTTGATTGTTGTGATCACATCTCTGTTTGTTATCCTCTAGGGCTGTGAGATCTTGTTTCATTAGTCTACTGGTCTAACAAATGTTGTGTAGGTTGCCGTAAAGAAGTCCTGATTCAGGTTTCTAAGCAACGTTCTAATGTTTACCTGCGTCCCATATGCTGCCGATGTTATCATGTTTACGTGTGCCTTAGGTGGGAGTCTCAGAATTATAGCCACTCCAAAATCTTTCTCTCGAATTCCTGTAGCTGCCTTTCCTGTATGGTGCTGATACCTCCTGGTCTCCTTTCTTCCTTTCCCATCTTCATTACCTTACACGTTTTTTGGGATTGAATTACAACAACCAGCTATTTGTCCACTCTTATGAAGGTCCTCCTTTAACTTCCTGCAGTCATCCTATTTTTTTTTTTAATTCATCAGCTTTGCATTATCTACAAATATTGACATTATGAGCTCACTCTCAGTTAGGTCATACACATAAATTAGAAACTGCAGCAGTCTCAGGACAGAGCCTTGTGGAACCCCATTTGTTAAATTCCTCCAGCTCGAAACTACCTCTATGACTGTGACTCATAGCTGTCTGTCCTTCGTGTTATCTGTCCTTCGTGTTCTTCTGCCCAGTTATCCCAGCCTGCTTCTCTCCATCTGGTTCACCAGTCTTTTGTGATGAGTACAGTCAAATCCTTTTTTGACAATCTAGGAAAATACAACAAAATTTTGAAACCGTGTTATTGACCTCAGTCATGTTTGTAAGGCACAATTTTACTTTTCTGAACCCATGCTGCTTTCCTATTACAAAGTTGGTCCTTTCCAGTTGCTACACAATTCTTATCCTCATTCCTTTCTCCAGCACTTTACATGGAGTCTTTGTCAGTCACACTTGTCTGTAATTTAGTGCCTCCTGTCTCTCTTTTTCCTTTTAATATTGGGCCTACGTTTGTCTTTTCTTTTTAATTCTTCGAGATTTCCTCTCTCAAGTGTTTTATTGAACATTTTCGATTGTGGGTGATGACAGAGTACTACTGCTGCCTCCTTCAGTAGTCTTGTGGGTGATGACAGAATACTACTGCAGCCTCCTTCAGTAGTCTTGTGGGTGATGACAGAGTACTACTGCAGCCTCCTTCAGTAGTCTTGTGGGTGATGACAGAATACTACTGCAGCCTCCTTCAGTAGTCTTGTGGGTGATGACAGAATACTACTGCAGCCTCCTTCAGTAGTCTTGTGGGTGATGACAGAATACTACTGCAGCCTCCTTCAGTAGTCTTGTGGGTGATGACAGAATACTACTGCAGCCTCCTTCAGTAGTCATGTGGGTGATGACAGAGTACTACTGCAGCCTCCTTCAGTAGTCATGTGGGTGATGACAGAGAACTACTGCAGCCTCCTTCAGTAGTCATGTGGGTGATGACAGAGAACTACTGCAGCCTCCTTCAGTAGTCATGTGGGTGATGACAGAATACTACTGCAGCCTCCTTCAGTAGTCATGTGGGTGATGACAGAGTACTACTGCAGCCTCCTTCAGTAGTCTTGTGGGTGATGACAGAGAACTACTGCAGCCTCCTTCAGTAGTCATGTGGGTGATGACAGAGTACTACTGCAGCCTCCTTCAGTAGTCTTGTGGGTGATGACAGAGAACTACTGCAGCCTCCTTCAGTAGTCATGTGGGTGATGACAGAGAACTACTGCAGCCTCCTTCAGTAGTCATGTGGGTGATGACAGAATACTACTGCAGCCTCCTTCAGTAGTCATGTGGGTGATGACAGAGAACTACTGCAGCCTCCTTCAGTAGTCTTGTGGGTGATGACAGAGTACTACTGCAGCCTCCTTCAGTAGTCATGGTGAGATTAATCTGGGGCTATTAATTTTGTTACTTCTAGTCCTCCAGGTGTTTCTTTACCGCTTTTAAATACATTACAATGTTATCCACTGATTCTTCCAGCCTTTTATTTTGCATCATTGGCTTCTACATTGTCTCTGTTCTAAAGACCTAAAATCTTATGCTAGCTTTCTCACACACCTTATAATTTTCTGTTTAAATTTCACCTGTCTTCTCTGTCTCATTACCTGACCTCGCACCTGTTTTTCTTCTTCTATGGCAATACAACCACTTTGGTTCGTTCTGGTTACAAGGTGTTGTTCTTTGTTATAGTGTGTTGCTCCTGGTTATATTGTGTTGTTGGTTATAGTGTGTTGCTCCTGGTTATATTGTGTTGTTGGTTATAATGTGTTGTTCTTCGTTATAGTGTGTTGTTGGTTATAGTGTGTTGCTCCTGGTTATAGTGTGTTGCTCCTGGTTATAGTGTGTTGCTCCTGGTTATAGTGTGTTGCTCCTGGTTATAGTGTGTTGTTGGTTATAATGTGTTGCTCCTGGTTATAGTGTGTTGTTGGTTATAGTGTGTTGCTCCTGGTTATAGTGTGTTGCTCCTGGTTATATTGTGTTGTTGGTTATAGTGTGTTGCTCCTGGTTATATTGTGTTGTTGGTTATATTGTGTTGCTCCTGGTTATAGTGTGTTGCTCCTGGTTATAGTGTGTTGTTGGTTATAGTGTGTTGCTCCTGGTTATAGTGTGTTGTTGGTTATAGTGTGTTGCTCCTGGTTATAGTGTGTTGTTGGTTATAGTGTGTTGCTCCTGGTTATAGTGTGTTGCTCCTGGTTATAGTGTGTTGCTCCTGGTTATAGTGTGTTGCTCCTGGTTATAGTGTGTTGCTCCTGGTTATAGTGTGTTGCTCCTGGTTATAGTGTGTTGTTGGTTATAGTGTGTTGCTCCTGGTTATAGTGTGTTGTTGGTTATAGTGTGTTGCTCCTGGTTATAGTGTGTTGTTGGTTATAGTGTGTTGCTCCTGGTTATAGTGTGTTGTTGGTTATAGTGTGTTGCTCCTGGTTATAGTGTGTTGCTCCTGGTTATATTGTGTTGTTGGTTATAGTGTGTTGCTCCTGGTTATAGTGTGTTGTTGGTTATAGTGTGTTGCTCCTGGTTATAGTGTGTTGTTGGTTATAGTGTGTTGCTCCTGGTTATATTGTGTTGCTCCTGGTTATAGTGTGTTGCTCCTGGTTATATTGTGTTGTTGGTTATAGTGTGTTGCTCCTGGTTATAGTGTGTTGCTCCTGGTTATAGTGTGTTGCTCCTGGTTATAGTGTGTTGTTGGTTATAGTGTGTTGCTCCTGGTTATAGTGTGTTGTTGGTTATAGTGTGTTGCTCCTGGTTATAGTGTGTTGTTGGTTATAGTGTGTTGCTCCTGGTTATAGTGTGTTGCTCCTGGTTATAGTGTGTTGCTCCTGGTTATATTGTGTTGTTGGTTATAGTGTGTTGCTCCTGGTTATAGTGTGTTGTTGGTTATAGTGTGTTGCTCCTGGTTATAGTGTGTTGCTCCTGGTTATAGTGTGTTGCTCCTGGTTATAGTGTGTTGTTGGTTATAGTGTGTTGCTCCTGGTTATAGTGTGTTGTTGGTTATAGTGTGTTGCTCCTGGTTATAGTGTGTTGCTCCTGGTTATATTGTGTTGTTGGTTATAGTGTGTTGCTCCTGGTTATAGTGTGTTGTTGGTTATAGTGTGTTGCTCCTGGTTATAGTGTGTTGCTCCTGGTTATAGTGTGTTGTTGGTTATAGTGTGTTGCTCCTGGTTATATTGTGTTGTTGGTTATAGTGTGTTGCTCCTGGTTATAGTGTGTTGTTGGTTATAGTGTGTTGCTCCTGGTTATAGTGTGTTGCTCCTGGTTATAGTGTGTTGTTGGTTATAGTGTGTTGCTCCTGGTTATATTGTGTTGTTGGTTATAGTGTGTTGCTCCTGGTTATAGTGTGTTGTTGGTTATAGTGTGTTGCTCCTGGTTATAGTGTGTTGCTCCTGGTTATAGTGTGTTGCTCCTGGTTATATTGTGTTGTTGGTTATAGTGTGTTGCTCCTGGTTATAGTGTGTTGTTGGTTATAGTGTGTTGCTCCTGGTTATAGTGTGTTGCTCCTGGTTATAGTGTGTTGTTGGTTATAGTGTGTTGCTCCTGGTTATATTGTGTTGTTGGTTATAGTGTGTTGCTCCTGGTTATAGTGTGTTGTTGGTTATAGTGTGTTGCTCCTGGTTATAGTGTGTTGTTGGTTATAGTGTGTTGCTCCTGGTTATATTGTGTTGCTCCTGGTTATAGTGTGTTGTTGGTTATAGTGTGTTGCTCCTGGTTATATTGTGTTGCTCCTGGTTATAGTGTGTTGTTGGTTATAGTGTGTTGCTCCTGGTTATATTGTGTTGTTGGTTATAGTGTGTTGCTCCTGGTTATAGTGTGTTGTTGGTTATATTGTGTTGCTCCTGGTTATAGTGTGTTGCTCCTGGTTATAGTGTGTTGTTGGTTATAGTGTGTTGCTTCTGGTTATAGTGTGTTGTTGGTTATAGTGTGTTGCTCCTGGTTATAGTGTGTTGTTGGTTATAGTGTGTTGCTCCTGGTTATAGTGTGTTGCTCCTGGTTATAGTGTGTTGCTCCTGGTTATAGTGTGTTGCTCCTGGTTATAGTGTGTTGCTCCTGGTTATAGTGTGTTGTTGGTTATAGTGTGTTGCTCCTGGTTATAGTGTGTTGTTGGTTATAGTGTGTTGCTCCTGGTTATAGTGTGTTGCTCCTGGTTATAGTGTGTTGCTCCTGGTTATAGTGTGTTGTTGGTTATAGTGTGTTGCTCCTGGTTATAGTGAGTTGTTGGTTATAGTGTGTTGCTCCTGGTTATAGTGTGTTGCTCCTGGTTATATTGTCTTGCTCCTGGTTATATTGTGTTGCTCCTGGTTATAGTGTGTTGTTGGTTATAGTGTGTTGCTCCTGGTTATATTGTGTTGCTCCTGGTTATAGTGTGTTGTTGGTTATAGTGTGTTGCTCCTGGTTATAGTGTGTTGCTCCTGGTTATAGTGTGCTGCTCCTGGTTATAGTGTGTGGTCGGTTATAGTGTGTTGCTCCTGGTTATATTGTGTTGCTCCTGGTTATAGTGTGTTGTTGGTTATAGTGTGTTGCTCCTGGTTATATTGTGTTGCTCCTGGTTATAGTGTGTTGTTGGTTATAGTGTGTTGCTCCTGGTTATAGTGTGTTGCTCCTGGTTATAGTGTGTGGTTGGTTATAGTGTGTTGCTCCTGGTTATAGTGTGTTGCTCCTGGTTATAGTGTGTGGTTGGTTATAGTGTGTTGCTCCTGGTTATAGTGTGTTGCTCCTGGTTATAGTGTGTTGCTCCTGGTTATAGTGTGTGGTTGGTTATAGTGTGTTGTTGGTTATAGTGTGTTGCTCCTGGTTATAGTGTGTTGCTCCTGGTTAATGAAGGACTTACGTATAGCATTTCTAGTTATATGTACCAACATTTGAGTGTAGTGCTAACACGTAATGGAACAGTTTGTGTGAGGGCCCGTGTGGGGGGGGCCCGTGTGGGGGGGCCCGTGTGGGGGGCCCGTGTGGGGGGGCCCGTGTGGGGGCCCGTGTGGGGGGGCCCGTGTGGGGGGGGCCCGTGTGGGGGGCCCGCGTGGGGGTCCGTGTGAGGGCCCGTGTGGGGGGCCCGTGTGGGGGGGCCCGTGTGGGGGGCCCCGTGTGGGGGGCCCGTGTGGGGGGCCCGTGTGGGGGTCCGTGTGAGGGCCCGTGTGGGGGCAGGTCCAGGCTCTCAGAGTATAATGTTTTTTTGGTAAATATGCGACGTAAATTGTGCTCATATTGTGTGACAAGAGAACCTCGCCTTATAGGTGAGGGTGATGGTCATGTACCCACACTTGTGGTGAGGCTAAACCACTTCTAGTTTGACGCTTGTCTCGTTCATCTCTAATAGTTCAAGTATGATATTTCACCTGGTTATTATCTATTTTTCTCGTTTTTTTTTACTAAGACATGCGTTCATTAGGGTTGTCGATTGAAGTACCTAGTGAAACTGCAATCAAGAGCCCGTCCTCCAAACAAAGCCCCAAAAGTGAGTCCACGCGCCCGCCAAGCCCCCCTGTTCATGAATGAAAAATGGTTTGAAAGTCACAAATGATTTCGTTAGAACTGTGTTCGAACAAGTGCTTCACTGACGAATTTTGCTCGAACCACAATGCTATAAATGCTTCACCCACGTACTACAAATACAAATAATCGGAAACAGAACCTAAACACCTGACCTATCCTAACCGATATGCACAATATGCTAATATATTATAATATTAATTTATATTTGAGAACATTCTCGTTTTGAATGAACAGCATGTTAAAATTTATGAATGCGTTAGTGGGTTGACCGCTGAATGGACTGGACTTGAGTCTAGAACGCCAACAGGTCAGCGCAGCTGCGTAGTAGTCTTGGACTGACCATATCAGGCCCCACAGCTTTGCTTGTGTCTAGCGTGTTAAGGTTATGGAGAACTTGAGCCTGCTGTATAACCACTTCAGTCATGCTAGACACAGTGCTTGAGGCAAGATGTGGAGCTGACCTTCAGGATCAGGGACCTGCATCTTGGCAGCAAAGTGGTTTGCCAGTAGATCAGCCTTCTGATTGCTGGTTGCCACAGTTCCATCCTCCCGGTTAGAAGGATGGAACCCCCTTTTTGACCCAGCCTGTCTCGGCGCATCCATGAGGTATAACCAGCGGTTGTAGCAAAGTTCTCATGGGTTCCGTCATCTAGAAATGTTTCTAGCACAACAACCACATCAGGACGACGAGAGTTCACAAAGCTGTGTGTGAGATACCCAACATTGGTAATGATGCCCCTGAAGTTGGCAGACTGTATGCTGATTGTTCCACAAACACCTGTGCGTGTTGCTTGAGAAGGAAGCGGTGTTTGGTGGCAGACCTCGTAGCTGGTGTGCTGGTGGTGTGTAACTCTGCTGTGCTGAGTAAGGCACAGTGCCACCTGTAGGGCTTGGGCATGTGCCACCTGCAAGGATGGTGACGAGTAAGAGTGTACACCAAGTCTGAGTATTTTTTAGATTGATCCAAGTTAAGGGCCAGATCTGCCTAACCAGATCTTTTTTTGTTCGACATGTGTTCACTAAATGTCCTCTTCAGTGGGAGTGATTGCACAGTGAGTGAGGGACTCGGATAGGTTTCAGCCTTATACCCCCCTGCGATGGCATATAGAGCAGGACCTTACTATGAGGATGGCCTCCTTCGGGTCTTGTCCCATACTTCTTGGGGGGCAGATAGGCGCACTCTCCTTGCTTTACATTCCTCTCTCGTCCTGTCTAAGCTCGATTATGGTTGCCCTGCTTACTCGTCTGCTTCTCCTTCTACTCTTCGCCGTCTTGATGCTTTGCACCATACTGGGTTGCGCCTCAGTTCTGGTGCCTTTCGTTCGACTCCCGTCCTTAGCATGTATGTTGACACCGGCTTCCTGTCTCTCCAGGACCGCCGTGATCGCTACTGTCTTCGCTATCTTGCGCGCTCCTTACAACATCCTTCCTCTCGCCTCTGTCGTGCTTTAACTTTTACCCCTCCTGTGGTTCCTGTTCCTCTTCACCACCTCCCTCTTTCTGTCCGGTTATCTCGCCTACAGGATTCTCTTTCGGTTCAAATTTCTAATATTTCTCCTCGTCTGGTGAGGTTGCATATTGGCCATACTCGCTTAACTCATGGTCACTTGAAGGAGCGCCGCCCTGCTCCTTATTGTCCTAATTGCGTTGTCCCTCTTACGGTCGTGCATGTCCTTCTTGAATGTCCTGACTTCCGGGACGAGCGTGTGTCTTGTTTTCCGACCGTCCCCCGCGGTCGCTTGTCCCTCGATAGTATTCTTGGTGACTCAGATACTTTTGATATCGTTCGCCTTGTGTGTTTCTGTTCTCGTATTGGCATCCTTGGTGATATTTAGCGCCCTCTGATTATCCCGCACATTTGATGGTGCTACATAGCCTTCCCGGTTTGGTGCCTTCTTTTGATAATTACTTATTATGAGCCTGGGAAGTTGTCCTGACTGATTACTGCCAGAGCTAAGTCGCTGATTTAGGAGTTGAGACCTGTGCTGAGTGTGCTGAGTGTGCTGAGTGTGCTGTCTGTCTGTCTGTCTGTCTGTCTGTCTGTCTGTCTGTCTGTCTGTCTGTCTGTCTGTCTGTCTGTCTGTCTGTCTGTCTGTCTGTCTGTCTCTCTCTCTCTCTCTCTCTCTCTCTCTCTCTCTCTCTCTCTCTCTCTCTCTCTCTCTCTCTCTCTCTCTCTCTCTCTCTCTCTCTCTCTCTCTCTCTCTCTCTCTCCTCCCCCCTCTCCCTCCCTCCCCCCCCCCCTCCCCCCCCCTCCCTCCCCCTCTCTCCCTCCCTCCATCTCCCTCCCTCCTCCCCTCTCTCCCTCCCTCCCTCCATCTCCCTCCCTCCCCTCCCTTCCTCCCTCTCTCCCTCCCTCCCTCCCTCCCTCCCTCCCTCCCTCCATCTCCCTCCCTCCTCCCCTCCCTCCCTCTCTCCCTCCCTCCCTCCATTTCCTTCCCTGCCCCTCCCATACATCCTCCCTCTCCCCGCCCCCAGGGAGGGAGAAGGCCTGGCCGGCCAGTAATGAGGAAGAGGACAGTAGGGAAGGTGGTGGGTGACGCTGGGCTGTACCACTGCACTTGAGCACGCTATATGTGGGAGGGAGGCGTTGTTTAGTGCCCCTCCGCACGCTCTCTACATTCTTTGTTGACTGCTGCCTTACCTACACCCTGGAGACACGCCACCGTCCCCCGCCAGCCCTTCTGCACCTTACTATACCCAATTGCAACCTTTTACACCCTAATGCACCCTCCTGCACCCTCCAGCACCCTCCAGTACCCTCCTGCACCTTCCTGCACCCTAATGCACCCTCCTGTACCCTCCTGCACCCTCCAGTACCCTATTGCACCCTCCTGCACCCTCCTGTACCATCCTTTATCCAACTACACTCTCCTTCACCCTATTACACCCTACTACACCCTCCTTCACCCTACTGCACCCTCCTTCGCCCTACTGCACCCTCCTTCACCCTACTACATCCTCCTTCACCCTACTACACCCTCCTTCACCCTACTACACCCTCCTTCACCCTACTACACCCTCCTTCACCCTACTGCACCCTCCTTCGCCCTACTGCACCCTCCTTCACCCTACTACATCCTCCTTCACCCTACTACACCCTCCTTCACCCTACTACACCCTCCTTCACCCTACTACACCCTCCTTCACCCTACTGCACCCTCCTTCACCCCTACTACACTCTCCTTCACCCTCTTTCACCCTACTACACCCTCCTTCACCCTACTACATTCTCCTTCACCCTCTTTCACCCTACTACACCCTCCTTCGCCCTACTGCACCCTCCTTCACCCTACGACACCCTCTTTCACCCTACTACATTCTCCTTCACCCTACTACACCCTCTTTCACCCTACTACACCCTCCTTCACCCTACTACATCCTCCTTCACCCTACTACACCCTCCTTCACCCTACTACATCCTCCTTCACCCTACTACACTATACTTCACCCTACTACACCCTCCTTCGCCCTACTGCACCCTCCTTCACCCCTACAACACTCTCCTTCACCCTACTACACCCTCCTTTACCCTACTACACCCTCCTTCACCCTACTACACCCTCCTTCACCCTACTACACCCTCCTTTACCCTACTACACCCTCCTTCACCCTACTGCACCCTCCTTCACCCTACTACACTCTCCTTCACCCTACTACACCCTCCTTTACCCTACTACACCCTCCTTCACCCTACTACACCCTCCTTTACCCTACTACACCCTCCTTCACCCTACTACACCCTCCTTCACCCTACTACACCCTCCTTCACCCTACTACACCCTAATTCACCCTACTACACCCTCTTTCACCCTACTACATTCTCCTTCACCCTCTTTTACCCTAATACACCCTCCTTCACCCTACTACATCCTCCTTCACCCTACTAAACCCTCCTTCACCCTACTACATCCTCCTTCACCCTACTACATCCTCCTTCACCCTACTACATCCTCTTTCACCCTACTACACTCTCCTTCACCCTACTACACCCTCCTTCACCCTACTACACTCTCCTTCACCCTACTACACCCTCCTTCACCCTACTACATCCTCTTTCACCCTACTACACTCTCCTTCACCCTACTACACCCTCCTTCACCCTACTACACCCTCCTTCACCCTACTACACCCTCCTTCACCCTACTGCACCCTCCTTCACCCCTACTACACTCTCCTTCACCCTCTTTCACCCTACTACACCCTCCTTCACCCTACTACATTCTCCTTCACCCTCTTTCACCCTACTACACCCTCCTTCACCCTACTACACTCTCCTTCACCCTACTACACCCTCCTTCACCCTACTACACCCTCCTTCACCCTACTACACCCTCCTTCGCCCTACTGCACCCTCCTTCACCCTACGACACCCTCTTTCACCCTACTACATTCTCCTTCACCCTACTACACCCTCTTTCACCCTACTACACCCTCCTTCACCCTACTACATCCTCCTTCACCCTACTACACCCTCCTTCACCCTACTACATCCTCCTTCACCCTACTACACTATCCTTCACCCTACTACACCCTCCTTCGCCCTACTGCACCCTCCTTCACCCCTACTACACTCTCCTTCACCCTACTACACCCTCCTTTACCCTACTACACCCTCCTTCACCCTACTACACCCTCCTTCACCCTACTACACCCTCCTTTACCCTACTACACCCTCCTTCACCCTACTGCACCCTCCTTCACCCTACTACACCCTCCTTCACCCTACTACACCCTCCTTTACCCTACTACACCCTCCTTTACCCTACTACACTCTCCTTCACCCTACTACACCCTCCTTCACCCTACTACACCCTCCTTCACCCTACTACACCCTCCTTTACCCTACTACACCCTCCTTTACCCTACTACACTCTCCTTCACCCTACTACACCCTCCTTCACCCTACTACACCCTCCTTCACCCTACTACACCCTCCTTTACCCTACTACACCCTCCTTCACCCTACTACACCCTCCTTCACCCTACTACACCCTCCTTCACCCTACTACACCCTAATTCACCCTACTACACCCTCTTTCACCCTACTACATTCTCCTTCACCCTCTTTCACCCTAATACACCCTCCTTCACCCTACTACATCCTCCTTCACCCTACTACATCCTCCTTCACCCTACTACATCCTCCTTCACCCTACTACATCCTCTTTCACCCTACTACACTCTCCTTCACCCTACTACACCCTCCTTCACCCTACTACACTCTCCTTCACCCTACTACACCCTCCTTCACCCTACTACATCCTCTTTCACCCTACTACACTCTCCTTCACCCTACTACACCCTCCTTCACCCTACTACACCCTCCTTCACCCTACTACACCCTCTTTCACCCTACTACACTCTCCTTCACCCTACTACATCCTCCTTCACCCTACTACATCCTCCTTCACCCTACTACATCCTCTTTCACCCTACTACACTCTCCTTCACCCTACTACACCCTCCTTCACCCTACTACACTCTCCTTCACCCTACTACACTCTCCTTCACCCTACTACACCCTCCTTCACCCTCCTTCACCCTACTACACCCTCCTTCACCCTACTACACTCTCCTTCACTCTCCTTCACCCTACTACACACTCCTTCACCCTACTACACTCTCCTTCACCCTACTACACTCTCCTTCACTCTCCTTCACCCTACTACACCCTCCTTCACCCTACTACACTCTCCTTCACCCTACTACACTCTCCTTCACCCTACTACACCCTCACACCCATAAAGGCGCTGGCGCTGGGGACCGTAGGCCGGACGCTGGGGAGGGAGTAGGCCGGACGCTGGGGAGGGAGTAGGCCGGACGCTGGGGAGGGAGTAGGCCGGACGCTGGGGAGGGAGTAGTCCGGACGCTGGGGAGGGAGTAGGCCGGACGCTGGGGAGGGAATAGGCCGGACGCTGGGGAGGGAGTATGCCGGACGCTGGGGAGGGAGTAGGCCGGACGCTGGGGAGGGAGTAGGCCGGACGCTGGGGAGGGAGTAGGCCGGACGCTGGGGAGGGAGTAGGCCGGATGCTGGGGAGGGAGTAGGCCGGACGCTGGGGAGGGAGTAGGCCGGACGCTGGGGAGGGAGTAGGCCGGACGCTGGGGAGGGAGTAGGCCGGACGCTGGGGAGGGAGTAGGCCGGACGCTGGAGAGGGAGTAGGCCGGACGCTGGGGAGGGAGTATGCCGGACGCTGGGGAGGGAGTAGGCCGGACGCTGGGGAGGGAGTAGGCCGGACGCTGGGGAGGGAGTAGGCCGGATGCTGGGGAGGGAGTAGGCCGGACGCTGGGGAGGGAGTAGGCCGGACGCTGGGGAGGGAGTAGGCCGGACGCTGGGGAGGGAGTAGGCCGGACGCTGGGAAGGGAGTATTCCGGACGCTGGGGAGGGAGTAGGCCGGACGCTGGGGAGGGAGTAGGCCGGACGCTGGGGAGGGAGTATGCCGGACGCTGGGGAGGGAGTATGCCGGACGCTGGGGAGGGAGTAGGCCGGACGCTGGGGAGGGAGTAGGCCGGACGCTGGGGAGGGAGTAGGCCGGACGCTGGGGAGGGAGTAGGCCGGACGCTGGGGAGGGAGTATGCCGGACGCTGGGGAGGGAGTATGCCGGACGCTGGGGAGGGAGTAGGCCGGACGCTGGGGAGGGAGTAGGCCGGACGCTGGGGTGGAGTAGGCCGGACGCTGGGGCGGGAGTAGATATCACACTGAAGGTATCGGCCAAAGCTTCCCTATAAAATGGATGTTGTCATCTGTGTTGGCAAGTTTGGCGAACATGCAGGACTCAACACCACGAATGTCAATCCAATTCTGGATTATATAACACCAGCAGTGAACCAGACTCCCGTCAGACACTACTCGACGCTTCGAGCAGGCGACGCACCAATTTCAAGTTCAAGTATGTTTATTGAGACAAGATAAAAATACATCTCAAAGGGATAGAGTACCCCCCCCCCCTACTAGACTAGTTGCAGAGTTGAGAGCCCTCACTTGGGAGAACAGAATGATGCGAATAAACCTTATTGCACTGCAGAGGAAAAGGCACATGAACAGTGAAAATATTAGTCAGGAAAATCGACAGTTAACAGTGACGACTAGTTAAGACGGGGCTGGAACAAACCACAGGACGCAGCATAAAATAAGTACACAAATCAGCCTACCTTGTGGAGGTTCTGGGGATCAAGGGCCCCTTGGCCGTTGATTCGACCAGGCCTCCCGGTTGGTCGTCTGGTCAACCAGGCTGTTGCATGCCGCTGCTCGCAGCCTGACGTATCAATCACAGCCTGGTTGATCAGGTATTCTAAAAAAAAAAGGTATTCTCTGGAGGTATAGTACACTGTGCGAGGCCGGCTAGTTATGACCCTTATGTTGAAAGGTCTGGGGCCCTTGATGTGGATTGAGTTCTCCTTCAACGTACCTATTGCACCTCAGCTTTTCAATGGGGCTATTTTGCACATTCTGCCATGCCTCCTGGTGTCATGTGATGTGATCACCGTGTTGAGATCTGTAACTAGTCCCTTTAATATTTTCAACGAGGAGATTCAACTCTCGCCTGCGCTCCAGAGAAAACAAATTTTGAAATTTTAGTCGATCCCAATAATTAAGAGATAACTTATAGAGTGGATTCTAGCGGTAAAGGATCTTTCCACGCTCTCTAGGTCAGCAGTTTCTCCGGCTTTGAATGGGGCTGCTAGTACGAAACAATATTCCATCCGAGAGAGCACTAGTGTCTTGAAAAGTATCATCAATGGTATTGCATTCCTTGTTTGGAAGGTACTTATTATCCAACTTATCATTTTTCTTGCAGTCATGATTGCTACATAGCCTTCCCGGCTGGTGCCTTCTTTGATAATTACTTACTTACTTGCAGTCATGACAGCTACTTTATGGTGTTCTGTAAAAGTAAGGTTTCAACATGATTACTCCTAGATCCTTTACATTGCTCTTTCGTTCTAATGTGTGATTTGGGTCCGTTTTATATTTGGTTTCCGTTTTTACATTTTCGTTTTTTTTCCATAGCGCAAGAGCTAGAACTTATTTTCATTAAACATCATATTATCTGTGACCCATTGAAAGACCCAATTAACAACAGATTGGAGGTTTGCCGTGTACTCTATATTGTCTACTCGCATGAAAATCCTAGTGTTATCTGCAAATGATACAGTGCTGTAGTTTATATCCTTGTGTGTGTGTGTCTGATGTTAGGATGAAAAACGTACCGGAGCAAGTCCGGTACCTTGGGGGACTGAGCTTTTCACAGTATATGATACGGATTTTACTGTGTTGATTATTACATTCTGCGTTCTGTTCGTTGGGATGTTGAGGATCCACCTCCCTTCTTTGCCAGTGGTTCCTTTTGCACGCATTTTGTGCACAATAACACCATGGTTACATTTGTCGAAAGCTTTTGCAAAGTCTGTGGATTTGCTTCGTGATCTGCGTTTTGCTTGTCTTCCGTGGCACCTTAGTCCATGTCATAGTGATCTAGCAACTGAGAGAGGCAGGAGCGTCTTTTTCTGAACCTGTGTTGTCCCGGGTTGTGTAGATGTTGTGATTCCATGTGATTTGTAATCTATCTTCTTAGCACTCTCAAAGAATTTTATGATATGTGAAGTTAGAGCAATTGGTCTAAACAAATTTGCATCTGCTTTACTACCTTCTTTGTGAAGTGGCGCGATCTCTGCTGTTTTAAATGTCAGGGATGACGTCAGTATCTAGGCTCCGTCTCCAAAAGATGTTTAGGGCCTGTGATAGTGGTGTTCTGCACTACTTGATGAATATATATTCCATGAGTCTGGGCCTGGTGCAGAGTGCAAAGAGCATGCTGTCAATGGCTACTCCAAAGTCCAGTGAGGTTAGTGTGACCGCTGATATGTGGTTCAATGTTGGTGTCACATTCATGAAGAATCCATTTGGACCATTTATCTTCAACGTGGTCAGGTGTTCACTAAAAACAGAATCGTACTCAAGCCTCAGTATTTCCCTCATATTTCTGTTGTCATCTATGAAAGTTCACTCACCCTTCACTCAAGGGCCCAATGCTGGATGCAGTTTTTGTTCTAGTTATTTCATAGGAGAAAAAAATGTTTCGGGTTCCTGTCTATCAATGATGGTATTTAGCTCTCTTTGCCTCTCTTGGATTTTATATGATTCTTACAGGTTGAGCGCGAGTATTTCTGTCTCTACACAGCCTTCCACGCCGTTGTTGAGATTGAGTGGAGGGAATTATCAGGGGAAAGCGCCAAGCCCTGAAAACTATATAGGACTTGGAAGGGGTCAGGATAAGGATTGGGGATGGGACGGGGGGAAGGAATGGTGCCCAACCACTTGGACGGTGGCCTTCTACATGTTCCTTAGTGGTATATACCGTCTACATGTTCCTTAGTGGTATATACCGTCAACATGTTAGTGGTATATACCGTCAACATGTTAGTGGTATATACCGTCTACATGTTCCTTAGTGGTATATACCGTCAACATGTTAGTGGTATATACCGTCAACATGTTAGTGGTATATACCGTCAACATGTTAGTGGTATATACCGTCAACATGTTAGTGGTATATACCGTCAACATGTTAGTGGTATATACCGTCAACATGTTAGTGGTATATACCGTCTACATGTTAGTGATATATACCGTCTACATGTTAGTGGTATATACCGTCAGCATGATAGTGGTATATACCGTCAACATGTTAGTGGTATATACCGTCAACATGTTAGTGATATATACCGTCAACATGATAGTGGTATATACCGTCAACATGTTAGTGGTATATACCGTCAACATGATAGTGGTATATACCGTCAACATGTTAGTGGTATATATCGTCAACATGTTAGTGGTATATACCGTCAACATGATAGTGGTATATACCGTCAACATGTTAGTGGTATATACCGTCAACATGTTAGTGGTATATACCGTCAACATGATAGTGGTATATACCGTCAACATGTTAGTGGTATATACCGTCAACATGATAGTGGTATATACCGTCAACATGATAGTGGTATATACCATCAACATGTTAGTGGTATATACCGTCAACATGATAGTGGTATATACCGTCAACATGATAGTGGTATATACCGTCAACATGATAGTGGTATATACCACCAACATGTTAGTGGTATATACCGTCAACATGTTAGTGGTATATACCGTCAACATGATAGTGGTATATACCGTCAACATGATAGTGGTATATACCACCAACATGTTAGTGGTATATACCGTCTACATGTTAGTGGTATATACCGTCTACATGATAGTGGTATATACCGTCTACATGTTAGTGGTATATACCGTCAACATGTTAGTGGTATATACCGTCAACATGTTAGTGGTATATACCGTCAACATGTTAGTGGTATATACCGTCTACATGTTAGTGGTATATACCGTCAACATGTTAGTGGTATATACCGTCTACATGATAGTGGTATATACCACCAACATGTTAGTGGTATATACCGTCAACATGTTAGTGGTATATACCGTCAACATGTTCCTTAGTGCTACTACGCCTGTTTTATCGAAGCTGTGGTTTATGTGTCCATTATCTAGCTGTTCTTCCCAGCATGTGTCTGTGAGTCTTGGTTTATTGTTCCCAGTTAATCAGTTTGTAATTAAAATTGAATTTGCTGAATTCTCCTCCTTTTCGATTTGAGGCTAGTTGCACAGGTCTCTTGTCATGCTTGTCTGAACTTCGATCAGGTTGTGATCTGAGTAACAAATAGTTGTGATCATCATGTCCCTAATTAGTGCATCGTTGTTGGTAAAAATAAGGTCTAGGGTGTTTTCTTTCCTAGTTGGGTTTACTATTTGCTGGTCTACAGCAAATCTGTCACACACCTGCAAGAGGTCATTTGTGTGTGTTCATTCAGACTGCTTCCAGGGAATCTCTCTGTTATAACAGTATGTGCCACTTTTTTCCATTTTTAATGTTGTAAGTTGAAATCACTAAGCAAGATGATGTTAGGGGCAGGGTTTGTGAGGTTTCCTAAGCAGTATTCTATTTACATAAGTTGGTCTTTAAACTGCTGGGGATTTGCATCAGGTGATTTATATACAAGGACAATCACCACATTTAGAATTTCTATTTTGATTATCAGCACTTCCACCATATTGTTTGAGGTGTTTAGCAGCTCAGTACAGATGAGTGTGTCTTTGATGTAGAGGCTGACCCCACCCTGTAGCCGGTGTTTCCTGTCACATCTGAAAAGACTGTACTCCGGTATCTATATTTCACCACCATAATAGTCCTTTGTGTGAGTTTCAGTTAAAGCTGCGAACATTGCATTTGCCTCATTTAAAAGGCCAGTTATAAAGTGGACTTTGTTTATATTGCATGTTTTGATACCTTGTATGTTGGCCAATGTGAGAGAGGTTGTGTTATCTGTGGACGTGTTGGGAGTAGTACTTGGTGTTGGTATCTGTGGGTCTGGTAAAGGTGCCTCATTATCTGTCTTCTTTACCATCTGACCCAGTTGATAATACAGTCTGGACACTTTTTGCCATTCATTTTATCTTTCTCTTACTGAAACATCCTCCAGGTATGTATGGGTGATACTGTATTCATAATGGCGTTCTTTTTATTTTCTTCACTTCGTTCCTTAGATTGGAAAATCTGGGCAGTCTTTGTTAAAACACTCCTTCTTGTTTAACGAACTTTTACACAGTTTTGGGGCATTGAAATATTTGGAAATATCAGAAGGACGTGTTCCTGTATTTAGGTCATTCCTACAGCTTCTTCGGTGGTTATATTTGCATGCTCCATTTGTTGTTCCTGACAGCCCATATTTACACACGTATCCCTTTGCATAATATCGACAAGCTCCAGGTTCACGCTGTGTTTGTCTGGTGTAACGCCACTACACTCTGTAGTGGCTCCTTGCTGATAGACTTAGGAGAGGGAGCTTGCAGATGTGTGTTGTTGCTCACTAACTCCATTGTGTGTTGGGTCTGTTTCTCCATCTGGGTCTGTGCTCGCACTTTGTTCCTTAGCCTCCTCGTTTCTCCATCTGGGTCTGTGCTCGCACTTTGTTCCTTAGTCTCCTCGTTTCTCCATCTGGGTCTGTGCTCGCACTTTGTTCCTTAGTCTCCTCGTTTCTCCATCTGGGTCTGTGCTCGCACTTTGTTCCTTAGTCTCCTCGGGCACTGTGTGTTCATTTTGTTGTCCGTCCGTGTCTTCAAGATAATACATGTGTATTTAAGATAATACATGTGTATTTAAGATAATACATGTGTATTTAAGATAAATTTGCACCTTGTATATTCATTCCTTTCTGCAAGATGTTCCAGAGTGGAACGAAACGTTATAGAAAATATTCCCTACAATAGTCATTACAGTTTTGTTACCATGAATGTCAGTAACTTGATTGTTCTTCCAAATTCCGAGAGTAAGAAAATAGAAGCCTAGAAATATTATACTGTGGAATCAATAACGTCAGCAATGCGGTCATATTTAACAAAATTAATATATATATATATATATATATATATATATATATATATATATATATATATATATATATATATATATATATATATATATATATATATATATATATATATATATATATATATATATATATATATAATATATATATATATGTAATAATATATATATATATATATATATATATATATATATATATATATATATATATATATAATAAATATATATATATATATTATATATATGCAATTGACGATCACAAAACACTGATCATTTTATGCGGAAAATCCACAGAGAAATATGAAAGGAGGTGAACGTTTCGGCTTGTTAAAGCCTTTGTCAACACCAGACTGACTAAAGGAGAAGGGAGAAGGGGGAGGATATATAGGCCGACACCTGACCAACCCATCCCTAGGGAATGAATTAACCAGAAACAGGTATAGCTTAGCTTAGAATGGTCAAAGAGGATTAAGCGGTCAGAGTAAGGATGAAAGATTAAAGAAAAGCCTCATGAACACGCAATATATGAATATAAAATTATAATGAGACATTGTAAGCCTCTCTATCAGAGTTTTTTCTTAAACTGTTGTGCAATATTATAACTTAAAAATGGATCAAGTTTGTACATTCCAGTACTAACATTAAGAAGATTTGGACACTGATTAGAGCAGACTCAATTAAATTCCGTTCCACGAAATCCCCACAATTGGTAATGCTTTTTGCCCCATTCCAGTTAATATTGTGATCGCATAAACTCGTATGTAGATACAATGCATTAGACGTTTGGGCAGTTCTAATACTATAAGCATGTTGTGACAACCGCAATTGTAAGGACTTTCCTGTTTGTCCATGGTACACAGAATCACAATCATTGCAGGGAATCGAATACACACAACCTGCTGTATCAGGGGAGTTTTTTATTAAATTGGATTTGATCGTACTATTGGTGAACACCAAATTTATATTAAGTTTCTTAAAAATCAGAGACAATTTTTCAAGTCCACTCGCATAAGGTACCACCAATGAGTTAATAATTTCTGGTTTCGCCTTAGGGACGTGATTATAAAACGTACGCTTGGCTTGTTCAAACGAGAAATCCAAAAACCTCTTAGGATATTGTAAACTCTTCCCAATTTCATATATTTTAGCAATCTCTTCATCAAAAAACTCAGGGCTGTATACCCTCAAAGCTCGTAGAAACATTACTGAAAATACTGCCTGTTTAACTTTACTATGATGATTCGAATAAAAATGAACATACGACCCCACGTTGGTAGGTTTCCTATACACATTAAATTTGAACTTTCTAGTGACTCTATGAATCATAATGTCCAAAAACGGAAGAGTACCATTCTCCTCAGTCTCACAAGTGAATTTTATTGAAGGTACCAAAGAATTGAGTTCATTAAGAAAAACTATCTGGTCTTTTTCGCACGGCCATAAGCACAAAATATCATCAACATACCTAAACCAAACTACATTAGCCGGGATAATCCTGGATAAGATTTTTGTTTCGAAGAATTCCATATACAAATTGCTTAAAACTGGGGAAAGGGGATTGCCCATCGCCATTCCAAATGTTTGTTTGAAAAATTTTCCATTAAAACTAAAATAATTGTCTTTTATACACAATTTAATAAGTTCCAATACTTTATTGGTCTGCAAGCTCAACATATATTTAGGCAGTTCCTCACGTAGAAATTCTAACAGATCATCAACAGGAACTTTAGTGAATAAAGAGGTCACATCGAAACTTATTAGTTTAAAATCAAAATTTAAATTCAGTGTGGATAGCTTATTAACTAAGTCCGCATTGTTTGTCAAGTGTGAGTTGGAAATAGTACCAACTATAGGAGACAAAAATTTGACTAACCACTTAGAGAGTTTATAAGCCGCCGAACCAACCGCCGAACCAACTGGTTAGGTTCAGTCATATATCTACTTTAGTTTTAACTAAAATTTTAAAAAATATAGCTCCTACATAACGAAATGTATAGCTTTATCAATTCATAAGAAAAAAATGAGAAAAATATTGAAATTTTGAAAAACTTGGCTTATTACACAAACCGGGCCTTGCATAGTAGGCCAAGAAGCGCATTCTGGGTGCTAGGTTCGACATTATATATATATATATATATATATATATATATATATATATATATATATATATATATATATATATATATATATATATATATATATATATATATATATATATATATATATATATGTCGTACCTAGTAGCCAGAACGCGCTTCTCAGCCTACTATGCAAGGCCCGATTTGCCTAATAAGCCAAGTTTTCCTGAATTAATATATTTTCTTTAATTTTTTTCTTATGAAATGATAAAGCTACCCATTTCATTATGTATGAGGCTAATTTTTTTTATTGGAGTTAAAATTAACGTAGATATATGACCGAACCTAACCAACCCTACCTAACCTAACCTAACTTATCTTTATAGGTTAGGTTAGGTAACCGAAAAAGTTAGGTTAGGTTAGGTAGGTTAGGTAGTCAAAAACAATTAATTCATGAAAACTTGGCTTATTAGGCAAATCGGGCCTTGCATAGTAGGCTGAGAAGTGCGTTCTGGCTACTAGGTACGACAGATATATATATATATATATATATATATATATATATATATATATATATATATATATATATATATATATATATATATATATATATATATATATATATATGACTGAAAACTCACACCCCAGAAGTGACTCGAACCCATACTCACAGGAGCAACGCAACTGGTAACTACAGGGCGCCTTATCCTGCTTGACCATCACGGCCGGACAAAAGGAAGTGGTAGCCGAAGCTATTTGAACCACTTCCCCGCCGGCAACTCGGATGGTAATCTTGGGCATAGCATTTTACCAAATCACCTCATTCTTTGGGGCACACGTGAGGAACACAAATGCGAACAAGCCTGAATGGTCCCCAGGACTATATGCGACTGAAAACTCACACCCCAGAAGTGACTCGAACCCATACTCCCAGGAGCAACGCAACTGGTAACTACAGGGCGCCTTAATCCGCTTGACCATCACGGCCGGACAAAAGGAAGTGGTAGCTGAAGCTATTTGAACCACTTCCCCGCTGGCAACTCGGATGGTAATCTTGGGCATAGCATTTCACCAAATCACCTCATTCTTTGGGGCACACGTGAGGAACACAAATGCGAACAAGCCTGAATGGTCCCCAGGACTATATGCGACTGAAAACTCACACCCCAGAAGTGACTCGAACCCATACTCCCAGGAGCAACGCAACTGGTAACTACAGGGCGCCTTAATCCGCTTGACCATCACGGCCGGACAAAAGGAAGTGGTAGCCGAAGCTATTTGAACCACTTCCCCGCCGGCAACTCGGATGGTAATCTTGGGCATAGCATTTCACCAAATCACCTCATTCTATGGGGCACACGTGAGGAACACAAATGCGAACAAGCCTGAATGGTCCCCAGGACTATATGCGACTGAAAACTCACACCCCAGAAGTGACTCGAACCCATACTCCCAGGAGCAACGCAACTGGTAACTACAGGGCGCCTTAATCCGCTTGACCATCACGGCCGGACAAAAGGAAGCGGTAGCCGAAGCTATTTGAACCACTTCCCCGCCGGCAACTCGGATGGTAATCTTGGGCATAGCATTTCACCAAATCACCTCATTCTTTGGGGCACACGTGACAAGTGGTTCAAATAGCTTCGGCTACCACTTCCTTTTGTCCGGCCGTGATGGTCAAGCGGATTAAGGCGCCCTGTAGTTACCAGTTGCGTTGCTCCTGGGAGTATGGGTTCGAGTCACTTCTGGGGTGTGAGTTTTCAGTCGCATATAGTCCTAGGGACCATTCAGGCTTGTTCGCATATATATATATATATATATATATATATATATATATATATATATATATATATATATATATATATATATATATATATATATATATATATATATATATAACAGGTACTTTTCTCCTTTGAAGGATTCGAACCTTGGAAAGCCAGATGCATCACACACCTAGACACAACCAGTACCCTGACCACTTCATCATGGCAGATCGTTAAAAGGGTTGGACGTCTGGAGTAATTGCTACAACAGATCAACCCCCAACAACACCAGCCAATGGCAAGAGATCAAAGTTCATTTTCATCAAATCGATCACATTTACTAGAGATAACACGAGCCTCATATACACGACATACTTGCAGAAATATTCTCTCTCTCTCTCTCTCTCTCTCTCTCTCTCTCTCTCTCTCTCTCTCTCTCTCTCTCTCTCTCTCTCTCTCTCTCTATATATATATATATATATATATATATATATATATATATATATATATATATATATATATGTATAATTAGTATGTATATATATATATTAGTATATTTTGGTAGCAGTCTTTCTTGTAAACATATGTTGTTAAATATGACCGAAAAAGTAAGATTGATAATTCTAACACAAATTTTCTCAATATTTCTTATGTTTCTTTTCACTGTCGATGGTAATTAAGAACATAAGAACAAAGGTAACTGCAGAAGGTTTACTGGCCCATACGAGGCAGCTCCTATTCTATAACCACCCAATCCCACTCATATACTTGTCCAACCCGCGCTTGAAACAATCGAGGGACACCACCTCCACCACGTTACGCGGCAATTGGTTCCATAAATCAACAACCCTGTTACTGAACCAGTATTTACCCAAGTCTTTCCTAAATCTAAACTTATCCAATTTATACCCATTGTTTCGTGTTCTGTCTTATGTTGATATTTTTAATACCCTATTAATATCCCCCTTGTTATGTCCATTCATCCACTTGTAAACCGCTATCATGTCACCCCTAACTCTTCGCCTTTCCAGTGAATGCAACTTAAGCTTTGTAAGCTTTGTTAATCTTTCTTCATATGAAAGATTTCTAATTTGGGGAATTAACTTAGTCATCCTACGTTGGACACGTTCAAGTGAATTTATATCCATTCTATAATACGGCGACCAAAACTGAACTGCATAATCTAAATGGGGCCTAACCAGAGCAAGATATAGCTTAAGAACCACACCAGGTGTCTTGTTACTAACGCTTCGATTAATAAATCCCAGTGTCCTATTCGCCTTATTACGAACATTCATGCATTGATCCTTTTGTTTTAAATTCTTACTAATCATAACTCCCAGATCCCTTTCGCAATCCGACTTCGCAATCTCAGCACCATCTAGCTCGTATCTTGTAACTCTATCATCATTACCTAGCCTCAGAACTTTACATTTATCAGCATTAAACTGCATTTGCCAATCCTTTGACCATTTCAAAACCCTATCTAGATCAACTTGAAGTGATAGTGAGTCCTCCTCCGAATTAATTTCCCTAGCGATTTTCGTATCATCGGCAAATTTGCAAATGTTGCTACTCAAACCTGAATCTAAATCATTTATATATATTATAAACAACAGAGGTCCCAGGACAGAGCCCTGAGGTACTCCACTAACAATATTATCCCACTCTGACTTAACCCCATTTATACTAACTCTCTGTTTCCTTTGGAATAGCCATGCCCTAATCCAACTTAATATAGCACCCCCAATACCATGAGCTTCTATTTTTTAATTAGTCTTTCATGTGGCACTGTATCAAAAGCTTTGCTAAAGTCAAGATACACAACATCACAATCCTTACCACTATCAACTGCCTCAACTATGCTGGAATAAAAAGTTAGCAAATTTGTTAAACATGAACGGCCATTTAAGAACATAAGAACATAAGAACAAAGGTAACTGCAGAAGGCCTATTGGCCCATACGAGGCAGCTCCTATTCTATAACCACCCAATCCCACTCATATACTTGTCCAACCCGCGCTTGAAACAATCGAGGGACCCCACCTCCACCACGTTACGCGGCAATTGGTTCCACAAATCTACAACCCTGTTACTGAACCAGTATTTACCCAAGTCTTTCCTAAATCTAAACTTATCCAATTTATACCCATTGTTTCGTGTTCTGTCCTGTGTTGATACTTTTAATACCCTATTAATATCCCCCTTGTTATGTCCATTCACCCACTTGTAAACCTCTATCATGTCGCCCCTAACTCTTCGCCTTTCCAGTGAATGCAACTTAAGCTTTGTTAATCTTTCTTCATATGAAAGATTTCTAATTTGGGGAATTAACTTAGTCATCCTACGCTGGACACGTTCAAGTGAATTTATATCCATTCTATAATATGGCGACCAAAACTGAACTGCATAATCTAAATGGGGCCTAACTAGAGCAAGATATAGCTTGAGAACCACACCAGGTGTCTTGTTACTAACGCTGCGATTAATAAATCCAAGTGTCCGATTTGCCTTATTACGAACATTTATGCATTGATCCTTTTGTTTTAAATTCTTACTAATCATAACTCCCAGATCCCTTTCGCAATCCGACTTCGCAATCACAACACCATCTAGCTCGTATCTTGTAACTCTATCATCATTACCTAACCTCAGAACTTTACATTTATCAGCATTAAACTGCATCTGCCAATCCTTTGACCATTTCAAAACCCTATCTAGATCAACTTGAAGTGATAGTGAGTCCTCCTCCGAATTAATTTCCCTACCGATTTTCGTATCATCGGCAAATTTGCAAATGTTGCTACTCAAACCTGAATCTAAATCATTTATATATATTATAAACAACAGAGGTCCCAGGACAGAGCCTTGAGGCACTCCACTTACAACATTTTCCCACTCTGACTTGATTCCATTTATACTAACTCTCTGTTTCCTTTGGTATAGCCATGCCCTAATCCAGCTTAATATAGCACCCCCAATACCATGAGACTCTATTTTTTTAATCAGTCTTTCATGTGGCACTGTATCAAAAGCTTTGCTAAAGTCAAGGTATACAACATCGCAATCCTTACCACTATCAACTGCCTCAACAATGCTAGAATAAAAAGATAACAAATTTGTTAAATTTGTTAAATTCTAGATAGGGTTTTGAAATGGTCAAAGGATTGGCAGATGCAGTTTAATGCTGATAAATGTAAAGTTCTGAGGTTAGGTAATGATGATAGAGTTACAAGATACGAGCTAGATGGTGTTGTGATTGCGAAGTCGGATTGCGAAAGGGATCTGGGAGTTATGATTAGTAAGAATTTAAAACAAAAGGATCAATGCATAAATGTTCGTAATAAGGCAAATCGGACACTTGGATTTATTAATCGCAGCGTTAGTAACAAGACACCTGGTGTGGTTCTCAAGCTATATCTTGCTCTAGTTAGGCCCCATTTAGATTATGCAGTTCAGTTTTGGTCGCCATATTATAGAATGGATATAAATTCACTTGAACGTGTCCAGCGTAGGATGACTAAGTTAATTCCCCAAATTAGAAATCTTTCATATGAAGAAAGATTAACAAAGCTTAAGTTGCATTCACTGGAAAGGCGAAGAGTTAGGGGTGACATGATAGAGGTTTACAAGTGGATGAATGGACATAACCGGGGGGATATTAATAGGGTATTAAAAGTATCAACACAGGACAGAACACGAAACAATGGATATAAATTGGATAAGTTTAGATTTAGGAAAGACTTGGGTAAATACTGGTTCAGTAACAGGGTTGTTGATTTGTGGAACCAATTGCCGCGTAACATTGTGGAGGTGGGGTCCCTCGATTGTTTCAAGCACGGGTTGGACAAGTATATGAGTGGGATTGGGTGGTTATAGAATAGGAGCTGCCTCGTATGGGCCAATAGGCCTTCTGCAGTTACCTTTGTTCTTATGTTCTTATGTTCTTATGTTAAACATGAACGACCATTTATAAAACCATGTTGCGACTCAATTATTAATTTATGTTTTTCAAGATGAAGACGAATTTTATTTGCTATTATAGATTCGAGTAACTTTCCCACAATAGACGTTAGGCTAATTGGTCGATAGTTAGACGCAAGTGATCTATCTCCTTTCTTAAAAACTGGTATTACATTAGCAACTTTCCAAAACTCTGGCACTCTGCCTGACTCTATTGATTTATTAAATATGGTTGACAGTGGGTCACAAAGCTCCTCTTTGCATTCTTTAAGCACCCTAGCAAACACTTCATCCGGCCCTGGGGATTTGTTTGGTTTGAGTTTTACTATTTGTTTAAGAACATCCTCCCTGGTAACTGCTAAACTCGTCAACCTGTCCTCGTCCCCCACCCACATAGACTTGTTCGGCTGAAGGCATATTGTTAAGTTCCTCTTTAGTAAATACAGATACAAAATATTTATTAAAAATACTACTCGTCTCTTCATCACTATCTGTTATTTGACCTGTCTCAGTTTTTATTGGACCTATCCTTTCCCTAGTCTTAGTACGATATAACTGAAAAAACCCTTTAGGATTTGTCTTTGCTTGCCCTGCTATGCGAACTTCATAGTTTCTTTTTGCTTTCCTTATCTCTTTTTTAACATTTCTAACCAGTTGTACGAATTCCTGTTCTAAAGTGACCTCCCCATTTTTAATCCTTTTGTACCAAGCTCTCTTTTTACCAATAAGGTTCTTCAAATTCTTTGTTATCCACTTTGGGTCATTAGTATACGATCTATTCAATTTGTATGGTATACTACGTTCCTGTGCTTTGTTTAGAATATTCTTAAATAAGTTATATATTGAATCCACATCGAAATCCCCATTTAAGTCACCTATCGCTGGGTTCATGTCTCGCTCCAAGACCGGCCCACACCCCATACCCAAGCCTTTCCAATCAATTTGACCCAAAAAATTTCTTAGGCTATTAAAATCAGCTTTTCGAAAATCTGGCACTTTAACAGAATTTTCTCCTACTGGTCTATTCCATTCTATGCTAAATCTGATTTCTTTGTGATCACTGCTCCCTAGCTCACTCCCTATTTCGATGTCATTAATTTGCGTTTCCCTGTTAGTTAACACTAAATCTAAAATATTATTTTCCCGTGTTGGTTCCTTAATGTGTTGCGTAAGAAAGCAATCGTCAATTAATTCTAGAAAATCTTCTGCTTCACTATTCCCTGTTTTGTTCAACCAGTTTATTCCGCTAAAATTAAAGTCACCCATGACATAAATACTGTTAGATCTAGATGCTCTAGATATTTCATCCCATAGATGCTTTGCTTCCATTCTGTCTAAATTTGGTGGCCTATATATTACTCCTATTATAATATTATTAGCTTTTTCGTTTAATTCAATCCAAATAGTTTCTGTGTGTGGCTCTGTTTTGATTCCCTCTTTGAGACTACATTTCAAATTGTCCCTAACATATATGGCTACTCCATTTGTAAAACCATGTTGCGACTCATTTATTAATTTATGTTTTTCAAGATGGAGACGAATTGTATTTGCAATTATTGATTCAAGTAACTTTCCCACAATAGACGTTAGGCTAATTGGCCGATAGTTTGACGCAAGTGATCTATCTCCTTTCTTAAAAATTGGTACCACATTAGCTACCTTCCATGACTCTGGCACTCTGCCTGACTCTATTGATTTATTAAATATGGTAGACAGTGGCTCGGAAAGCTCCTCTTTGCATTCTTTAAGCACCCTGGCAAACACTTCATCCGGCCCTGGGGATTTGTTTGGTTTTAGTTTTTCTAATTGTTTAATTACATCCTCCCTGGTAACTGCTAAACTAGTCAACCTGTCCTCATCCCCACCCACATAGACTTGTTCGGCTGAAGGCATATTGTTAAGTTCTTCTTTAGTAAATACAGATATAAAATATTTGTTAAAAATACTACTCATCTCCTTGTCATTATCCGTTATTTGACCTGTCTCAGATTTTAATGGACCTATCTTAAGAACATAAGAACATAAGAACAAAGGTAACTGCAGAAGGCCTATTGGCCCATACGAGGCAGCTCCTATTCTATAACCACCCAATCCCACTCATATACTTGTCCAACCCGTGCTTGAAACAATCGAGGGACCCCACCTCCACAATGTTACGCGGCAATTGGTTCCACAAATCAACAACCCTGTTACTGAACCAGTATTTACCCAAGTCTTTCCTAAATCTAAACTTATCCAATTTATATCCATTGTTTCGTGTTCTGTCCTGTGTTGATACTTTTAATACCCTATTAATATCCCCCCGGTTATGTCCATTCATCCACTTGTAAACCTCTATCATGTCACCCCTAACTCTTCGCCTTTCCAGTGAATGCAACTTAAGCTTTGTTAATCTTTCTTCATATGAAAGATTTCTAATTTGGGGAATTAACTTAGTCATCCTACGCTGGACACGTTCAAGTGAATTTATATCCATTCTATAATATGGCGACCAAAACTGAACTGCATAATCTAAATGGGGCCTAACTAGAGCAAGATATAGCTTGAGAACCACACCAGGTGTCTTGTTACTAACGCTGCGATTAATAAATCCAAGTGTCCGATTTGCCTTATTACGAACATTTATGCATTGATCCTTTTGTTTTAAATTCTTACTAATCATAACTCCCAGATCCCTTTCGCAATCCGACTTCGCAATCACAACACCATCTAGCTCGTATCTTGTAACTCTATCATCATTACCTAACCTCAGAACTTTACATTTATCAGCATTAAACTGCATCTGCCAATCCTTTGACCATTTCAAAACCCTATCTAGATCAACTTGAAGTGATAGTGAGTCCTCCTCCGAATTAATTTCCCTACCGATTTTCGTATCATCGGCAAATTTGCAAATGTTGCTACTCAAACCTGAATCTAAATCATTTATATATATTATAAACAACAGAGGTCCCAGGACAGAGCCTTGAGGCACTCCACTTACAACATTTTCCCACTCTGACTTGATTCCATTTATACTAACTCTCTGTTTCCTTTGGTATAGCCATGCCCTAATCCAGCTTAATATAGCACCCCCAATACCATGAGACTCTATTTTTTTAATCAGTCTTTCATGTGGCACTGTATCAAAAGCTTTGCTAAAGTCAAGGTATACAACATCGCAATCCTTACCACTATCAACTGCCTCAACAATGCTAGAATAAAAAGATAACAAATTTGTTAAACATGAACGGCCATTTATAAAACCATGTTGCGACTCAATTATTAATTTATGTTTTTCAAGATGAAGACGAATTTTATTTGCTATTATAGATTCGAGTAACTTTCCCACAATAGACGTTCGGCTAATTGGTCGATAGTTAGACGCAAGTGATCTATCTCCTTTCTTAAAAACTGGTATCACATTAGCAACTTTCCAAAACTCTGGCACTCTGCCTGACTCTATTGATTTATTAAATATGGTTGACAGTGGGTCACAAAGCTCCTCTTTGCATTCTTTAAGCACCCTAGCAAACACTTCATCCGGCCCTGGGGATTTGTTTGGTTTGAGTTTTACTATTTGTTTAAGAACATCCTCCCTGGTAACTGCTAAACTCGTCAACCTGTCCTCGTCCCCACCCACATAGACTTGTTCGGCTGAAGGCATATTGTTAAGTTCCTCTTTAGTAAATACAGATACAAAATATTTATTAAAAATACTACTCATCTCTTCATCACTATCTGTTATTTGACCTGTCTCAGTTTTTAATGGACCTATCCTTTCCTTAGTCTTAGTACGATATAACTGAAAAAACCCTTTAGGATTTGTCTTTGCTTGCTCTGCTATGCGAACTTCATAGTTTCTTTTTGCTTTCCTTATCTCTTTTTTAACATTTCTAACCAGTTGTACGAATTCCTGTTCTAAAGTGACCTCCCCATTTTTAATCCTTTTGTACCAAGCTCTCTTTTTACCTATAAGGTTCTTCAAATTCTTTGTTATCCACTTTGGGTCATTAGTATACGATCTATTCAATTTGTATGGTATACTACGTTCCTGTGCTTTGTTTAGAATATTCTTAAATAAGTTATATATTGAATCCACATCGAAATCCCCATTTAAGTCACCTATCGCTGGGTTCATGTCTCGCTCCAAGACCGGCCCACACCCCATACCCAAGCCTTTCCAATCAATTTGACCCAAAAAATTTCTTAGGCTATTAAAATCAGCTTTTCGAAAATCTGGCACTTTAACAGAATTTTCTCCTACTGGTCTATTCCATTCTATGCTAAATCTGATTTCTTTGTGATCACTGCTCCCTAGCTCACTCCCTATTTCGATGTCATTAATTTGCGTTTCCCTGTTAGTTAACACTAAATCTAAAATATTATTTTCCCGTGTTGGTTCCTTAATGTGTTGCGTAAGAAAGCAATCGTCAATTAATTCTAGAAAATCTTCTGCTTCACTATTCCCTGTTTTGTTCAACCAGTTTATTCCGCTAAAATTAAAGTCACCCATGACATAAATACTGTTAGATCTAGATGCTCTAGATATTTCATCCCATAGATGCTTTGCTTCCATTCTGTCTAAATTTGGTGGCCTATATATTACTCCTATTATAATATTATTAGCTTTTTCGTTTAATTCAATCCAAATAGTTTCTGTGTGTGGCTCTGTTTTGATTCCCTCTTTGAGACTACATTTCAAATTGTCCCTAACATATATGGCTACTCCACCTCCTCGTCTAATATATCTATCTGTGTGAAATAGTTTAAATCCATATATTTGATATTCAGCTAATAGTTCTCTATTTTCTACATTCATCCACGTTTCGGTAAGTGCAATAATATCTATTTTTTCTGTGCAGACAAGAGCATTTAATTCATTAATTTTATTTCTTAGACTTCTACTGTTAGTGTAATATATCCTAAGTGAATTGTTATTTTGAGGCCCTTTTCTTTCTCTGATCATTTTGCCAATTCTTTTCTCCCACGAACACATACTTTTATTACCTCCTTCCTTCAAATCAATTCCCATACCACTATCTACTAACAGAATTGAAAAATCAATTCTCTTAAATTCATTTTTATTTCTAGTCTGACGCGACGCTTGAACGCGTTTCGTAATAACGTAATTCATTTTCAAGGACTTTAGTTTACACACACACAACTTGTAACCTGAAAACACTTAACAGAGTTTTACTAATTCTAACGCTAAACAGCTTGTCTTATATACTCGCATTTGGGTGAGGTGATATGTTGAAACAGTTTTGGATGAGGTGAACAAACTTTTGACCAACACAAGACAGAACACGGTTCAAGGGGTATAAATTGGATAAGTGAAAGGGAAGAATGGAAGTTACTGCAAAGGGCCTATTGGCCTATACTTCCTTTTGATGCTTCTATATTGGTACGGAGTCTTGAAGTGGGTAGAATATAGTTGTGCATTAATTGGCTGTTGATTGCTGGTGTTGACTTTTTGATGTGTAGTGCCTCGCAGATGTCAAGCCGCCTGCTATCGCTGTATCTATTGATGATTTCTGTGTTGTTTGTTAAGACTTCTCTGGTGATGGTCTGGTTGTGGGAAGAGATTATATGTTCCTTAATGGAACCCTGTTGCTTATGCATCGTTAAACGCCTGGAAAGAGATGTTGCTGTCTTGCCTATATACCGAGTTCATTGGGGCTTACAGTCCCGAAGTGGACATTTGAAGGCATAGACGACGTTGGTCTCTTTTAAAGCTTTCTGCTTTGTGTCTGGAGAGTTTCTCATGAGTAGGTTGGCCGTTTTCTTGGTTTTATAGTAAATCGTCAGTTAATCTACTGATTTTTTTAAATCGTATCTACTGATTTTTGTCTGTAGGGATAACGTTCCTATTAACATTAACATTATTTCTATTGTTATTCTGCCTTCAGGACCTGATTGAGAGGTCAGAGGAAAGATGTATATATTAAATAATTAAGTAAACGTCATTGAGTAATCTCAGGATACTAGCGGAGGTTGGGCGTTGGTAATAAGTGACATGAAATGAGATGTTGATACTTTGGGGACGTGAAGTGACGCTAGCAGGAGGGTTGACCTCACTTGAATCGTTACTGTCGTCAGAGGTAGTTGTACTTCGTTGATTCTCCCAGAATATGGAAGGATATAGTTCCCTGTGTTAGTGCTGGAGTGAAGACTACTTGTCTGCAAGTGTGAGGAAGCTGTTGGGGACATAGTACACCATTTTTCTGTGATTTTGGTAAATTAGAGGCGACCTGCAAGTGAGTGTTGGTTGCACCTTGGTTAAACTCTAATTGCTGTGCCTTCAAGAGGAAGGAAGTAAGCAGGCGGTTCTGTTGTGGCGCCTGCCAGGCGATATTGTGAACTCAAGTCATAGACTGGAGGAAGCCTTGTGAGGCAGTCCTCAAGTATTTTTGTGGGTGGCCTATGTGAGCACCATGTTTGAGCTTCAGTGAGTGAGCCTCCTCACATCATAGATTTCAGTGATAAGCCTGTTTAATCAGTTAATAACTATATTAATAATATAGTTAATAATTATTAATCAGTTAAAAACTGGGCACACGACCACTATTGTTTGGTCATATGTCCAGCGATCATAGTGAACATATGTGTATGTAGAATAGATATTTTAATAAAAAAGTGAGCTATGTTTGATGCTCATCCTGGTCGCTTTCGTGGTTATTCCTTTCTCTTCCCGCCCCCAGCAACTGTTGCTGGCGCTCCTAACTCTTCTGCTCTCTTGATTCGCTCTGATGTTCCCTTTGTCCCCTTACTTTTTCCTTTGCCTCTCAATTGTTCTGCTGCTCGTATTTTTGTGAGGAAGTGGTACACCGTTTGTTCCATTTATCATCCCCCGAGTGTCCTGATTTCTCTTCCAAGTCTGAAACACCTACTGGATTCCTTGCCGGAGCCTGTGCTCCTGCTGGGTGATTTCAATTGTCGTCATTCCCTTTGGGGTGATGTTCTGACGAACACCCGGGATCACACTCTTTCCTGTCTTGATCTTTCTCTTTGCTCTTCTTCTCTTTACTTAGATTTCACGTGGCAGGTTCTTGATGACCTCTATGGCAGTGACCATTTCCCCATCCTTGTTACCTTTTTCTCTTTTTACCCTCCCCTCTCCTTCCCTAGGTGGCAGTTTGCTAAGGCAGACTGGAACCTATTTACACTCAGTGCTGCTCTCTCTGACCTCTCCCTTCTGCCTCTCCCTCGCTCTCTACTCCTTTTTCATGACACCGTCTTCGATGCTGCCCTCCGCTCTATTCCTCGCTCTTCCTCTCGGGGCCCACGGAAGTGCGTTTCCTGGTGGAATACAGACTGTGCCCGGGCTGTCTGCTGTAAGCGTGCAGCCTGGAAGAGACACCGCCATCGGCAGATGGCCGATTCTTTTCTTTTATTTCGGAAGGCAAGAGAGGGCTTGGCCATCCATATGGCTAAACGTGAATGTTGGGCGTCTTATGCCTCCACCATTACGTCCGAAACTCCTCTGCTGCAGATCTGGAAGCATATCCGCAAGATCGCTGGCAAGTTCATTCCCGATGTCTCACCGGTCCTTCACCTCCGTGGTACTCTTGTGGCGAACCTGTTGCAGGTCGCTTCCGAACTTGGTTCTCACTTTTCTTCAGTTAGCTCTGGTCTTCATGTTCCCCAATCTTTCCTTCTTTGTAAACCTGTCCTCCCGCCAAACACACAGCGAAACTATGACGTTGGTACAACGTTCGACCAAGTTTTAACATCTCCTAACCAGTTATAACAACCAATATAGCAAGTTGTAACAACGTTCTAATACGTCATAAACACGTTAAGCCAAGATGTAACAACTTTATTACAAGTTGTAACAAGCGGAAAATAGAGGCAGTTTCGGTTTGTGTTTCCAGGGCTTGAATCTTGTCCTTTGGGTTTCTGCACTCATCTTCGACTTTTCTATAATGATCCCTTCTCTCTCTATGAACTTCGTTCTGCCCTGGTCCTCTGCGGTTCTACGGCGGCGGGCTCCTATGGCATTCATCATGAGATGCTTCACCATCTCCCTTCGTGCACGTCTCGGTATTTACTGAGTCTGTGTAATCGGATCTGGGAGTCATCAGTCCCCGAGGATTGGCTCGATGCCGTTGTCCTCCCTGTTCGCAAACCAGGGTCTCTGGGAACATCCTCTAAATACTTTCGCCCTATTGCCCTCACAAGTTGTGTTTGCAAACTCTTTGAACGTATGGTTAACGTTCGTCTGATGTGGTTCTTAGAAAACCATCGCCACCTCTCCCCTTCTCAATTTGGTTTCTGCAAGTGCCGCAGCACAACAGATGTCCTGGTGAACTTGGAGGTCTATATTCGTACTGCTTTTGCTGCGAAGACCTCCGTTGTTGCCGTCCTTTTTGACCTGGAAAAGGCTTACGACACCACTTGGCGATATCATATTCTATCCCAACTTCATTCTTTTGGCCTTCATGGTCATCTCCCTCTCTTTCTACATAGCTTCCTCTCTCGTCGTTCCTTTCGGGTGAGGCTTGGAACCACTCTCTCTGCCTCTTTTCAGCAATACGAAGTAGTGCCCCAGGGTAGTATTCTGAGCATTACTCGTTTTCTGGTTGCCCTCAATGGTCTTCTTTCCTCTCTTCCTTCAAGCGTCTTTTCCGCTCTCTCTGTCGACGATCGTACCCTTTGCTGTCAGGGTGATGATTCTCCTCTCCTTCAACAGCGCTTCAACTTGCGATTGATGTTGTGTCGTCTTGGGCCACGGATCATGGCTTCAGGTTCTCTATGTCTAAGACTTGTGCTATGACTTTTACTCTGAAGCGTGTCGTTCTTCGTCCTTCTTTGTCGCTTTACAGTCATCTCATTGTGTACATGGATTCCGCTAAGCTTTTGGTGTTGATTTTTGACACTCCTTTGTCTTGGTCTCCCCATATCTCTTACCTCCGTGTTGAGTGCTCTAAGGCCCTTACCCTCCTTCGGGTCTTGTCCCATACTTCTTAGGGAGCGAATAGGCGTACTCTGCTCGCTTTACATTCCTCTCTCGTCCTGTCTAAGCTCGGTTATGGTTGCCCTGCTTACTCGTCTGCTTCTCCTTCTACTCTTCGCCGTCTTGATGCTTTGCACCATACTGGGTTGCGCCTCATTTCTGGTGAATTTCGTTCGACTCCCGTCCTCAGCTTGTATGTTGACACCAGCTTCCTGTCTCTCCAGGACCACCATGATTACTACTGTCTTCGCTGTCTTTCATGATTCTTGCAACATCCTTCCTCTTGCCTCTGTCGTGCTTTAACTTTTACCCTTCCTGTGGTTCTTGTTCCTCTTCACCACCTCCCTCTTTCTGTCCGGTTATCTCTCTTACAGGATTCTCTTTCAGTTCGTATTTCTAATATTTCTCCTCGTGTTGTTCCTTCTTTGCCCCCATGGAGAGTCCCCCTTCCGCAGTTTTGTATATCCTTAACCAGCATCACTAAAGCTTTTACCCCTCCCATGGTTCTAAAACGCCTTTTCCTTGAGCACTTTTCTTCGCACTCCCGCTCTATTTCCATCTTCACCTAAGTCTAAGTCTGCGGACGGTGTGGGATACTGTGTTGTTTTTCCTGACCGCACTTATATGTGTCACCTCCCTTCGGAGGCTAGCGTCTTCACGGCAGAACTTTATGCTATTCTCTATGCTCTCCGTCTCTTGTTTTCTCATTGTCATTCCTCCTTTGTGGTTGTAGTTGACTCTCGTAGTGCCCTCATGGCTCTAGGGTCCTTTAATCCTGTCCATCCGGTGGTCATCGAGATTCAACATTGGCTGTTTCTTATTTCTAGTAAATTTAAATCAGTAGAGTTTTGCTGGGTTCCCAGCCATATTGGTGTTTCTTTAAATGAGCGTGCGGATGCTGCCGCTAAGGAAGCTATCTGTTCTTGTCCCATCTCCCGTAAAGGTATTCCTTATTCCGATTTTTATCCTGTTATTCATTACTCCATCCTTGCCTGTTGGCAAGGTTGTTGGTCCTCTGTAGTTAGTAACAAGCTGCGTACTCTCAAACATAGTGTGTCCTCGTGGCCTTCCTCCTGCCACTGTAACCGGCAGTGGGAAACTGCTTTGGCTAGGCTGTGGATTAACCATACTTGCTTAACCCACTGTCACTTAATGGAGCGCCGCCCTGCTCCTTATTGTCCGAATTGCGTTGTCCCTCTTACAGTTGTGCATATCCTTGTTGAATGTCCTGACCTCTAGGACGAGCGTGTGTCTTGCTTTCCGACCGTCCCTCGCGGTCACTTGTCCGTCGATAGACTTCTAGGTGAATCGGATACTTTTGATATCATTCGCCTTATGTGTTTTTGTTCTCGTATTGGCATTCTTGGTGATATTTAGCGCCCTCTGATTATTTCGAACTTTGATGGTGCTACATAGCCTTCCCGGTTTGGTGTCTTTTGATAATTACCTTACCTCTCCTCCAGAGACTAGCATCTTCACAGCGGAACTTTATGCTATTCTCTATGCTCTTCGTCTCCTGCTTTCTCTTTGTCAATCTTCCTTTGTAGTTGTTGACTTTCGTAGTGCCCTCATGGCTCTCGGGTCCTTTAATCTGGTTCATCCAGTGGTTGTCGAGATCCAGCAGTGGCTGTTTCTTGATCACAGTAAATTTAAGTCGGTTGAGTTTTGTTGGGTTCCCAGCCATATTGGTGTCTCTTTAAATAAGCGTGCGGTTGCTGCCGCCAGGGAAGCTGTCTGCTCTTGTCCCATCTCTCGTAAAGATACTCCTTATTCTGACTTTTACCCGGTTATCCATTCCTCCATCCTTACCCGTTGGCAGGCTTGTTGGTCGTCTGTTACTGGTACCAAACTGCATACTCCTACGAGTTGTGTGTCCTCGTGGCCGTCCTCCTACCACTATAACCGGCGATGGGAAACGGCTCTGGCAAGGTCGCATATTGTCCATACTTGCTTAACTCATGGTCACTTAATGGAGCGCCGCTCTGCTCCTAATTGTCCTAATTGCATTGTTCTTCTTAAGGTCGAGCATATCCTTGTTGAATGTCCTGACTTCCGGGACGAACGTGTGTCTTGTTTTCCGACCGTCCCCTGCGGTCGCTTGTCCCTCGATAGTATTCTTGGTGACTCGGATACTTTTGAAATCGTTGGCATTATGCATTTCTGTTCTCGTATTGGCATCCTTGGTGATATTAAGCGCCCTCTGATTATCCGCACATTTAATGATGCAACATAGCCTTCCCGGTTTGGTGCCTTCTTTTGATAAATACTTACTTACAATCACATCAGGAGGAAAACAACAGAGAAGAAACAGGTGATGAAACTTGAACAGGCGAGGACAGGTATACAGAGAATGACAAAGTGTGTGAAGAATTCAACAAGAGGTTCCAGGAGGTCTTCACAATAGAACAAGGAGAAGGTGGGTGATGGTGACAAGGTGGGTGGTGACAAGGTGGGTGGTGACAAGGTGGGTGGTGGTGACAAGGTGGGTGGTGACAAGGTGGGTGGTGGTGAGAAGGTGGGTGGTGGTGACAAGGTGGGTGGTGGTGACAAGGTGGGTGGTGGTGAGAAGGTGGGTGGTGGTGACAAGGTGGGTGGTGGTGACAAGGTGGGTGGTGGTGACAAGGTGGGTGGTGGTGACAAGGTGGGTGGTGACAAGGTGGGTGGTGAGAAGGTGGGTGGTGGTGACAAGGTGGGTGGTGACAAGGTGGTGGTGAGAAGGTGGGTGGTGGTGACAAGGTGGGTGGTGACAAGGTGGGTGGAGACAAGGTGGGTGGTGGTGACAAGGTGGGTGGTGACAAGGTGGGTGGTGACAAGGTGGGTGGTGGTGAGAAGGTGGGTGGTGACAAGGTGGGTGGTGACAAGGTGGGTGATGGTGACAAGGTGGGTGGTGACAAGGTGGGTGGTGGTGACAAGGTGGGTGGTGACAAGGTGGGTGGTGGTGAGAAGGTGGGTTGTGGTGACAAGGTGGGTGGTGACAAGGTGGGTGGTGGTGAGAAGGTGGGTGGTGGTGACAAGGTGGGTGGTGACAAGGTGGGTGGTGGTGACAAGGTGGGTGGTGGTGAGAAAGTGGGTGGTGGTGACAAGGTGGGTGGTGGTGACAAGGTGGGTGGTGACAAGGTGGGTGGTGGTGAGAAGGTGGGTGGTGGTGACAAGGTGGGTGGTGACAAGGTGGGTGGTGGTGACAAGGTGGGTGGTGACAAGGTGGGTGGTGGTGAGAAGGTGGGTGGTGACAAGGTGGGTGGTGGTGACAAGGTGGGTGGTGGTGACAAGGTGGGTGGTGACAAGGTGGGTGGTGACAAGGTGGATGGTGACAAGGTGGGTGGTGACAAGGTGGGTGGTGGTGACAAGGTGGGTGGTGGTGAGAAGGTGGGTGGTGGTGACAAGGTGGGTGGTGATGACAAGGTGGGTGGTGGTGACAAGGTGGGTGGTGGTGAGAAGGTGGGTGGTGACAAGGTGGGTGGTGGTGACAAGGTGGGTGGTGACAAGGTGGGTGGTGGTGACAAGGTGGGTGGTGGTGACAAGGTGGGTGGTGGTGACAAGGTGGGTGGTGACAAGGTGGGTGGTGAGAAGGTGGGTGGTGGTGACAAGGTGGGTGGTGGTGACAAGGTGGGTGGTGGTGAGAAGGTGGGTGGTGGTGACAAGGTGGGTGGTGGTGACAAGGTGGGTGGTGGTGAGAAGGTGGGTGGTGGTGAGAAGGTGGGTGGTGGTGACAAGGTGGGTGGTGACAGGGTGGGTGGTGGTGACAAGGTGGGTGGTGACAAGGTGGGTGGTGGTGACAAGGTGGGTGGTGGTGACAAGGTGGGTGGTGGTGACAAGGTGGGTGGTGACAAGGTGGGTGGTGAGAAGGTGGGTGGTGGTGACAAGGTGGGTGGTGGTGACAAGGTGGGTGATGACAAGGTGGGTGGTGGTGACAAGGTGGGTGGTGGTGACAAGGTGGGTGGTGACAAGGTGGGTGGTGACAATAGTGGTGTGGAGTGAGGCGGAGGGAAGGTTTTCAGGTGGTGGCAGCACTCAGGGACATACATGGTGACAGCTGGATTAATTACCAGCCACCTGGTCCACCAACATCCCCCCCACCACCACCACCACCCCCCCCCCAACCCCCACCACCCCCCCCAACCCCCATCACCACCACCCTCGTTGGGGGGGGGGGGACTACACGGGTCCTCACCACACATATCAGCCCCTCAACATGTCTATGGATCCTGCATGTACCAACTTGTGTAATACGTCCTTAATCTTTGTCTGAGTATTGGGTAAGGCTTCCGTCATAGCAAATACATTACCATGAGAAACTACATCCTCGCCCCTCGAACTACCTGGATAGTTATCTAATAGATGTTTTCTAATAGTCCTGAACAGAGATTATTCTCATGTTATAGCTTTATTGTATGATAAATCGTAAGTTTAAAATATAAAAAGTAGATATATTTAATAGTTTTTATGACATTAATTTTCTGTAAATGAAATTCTTGGGTATACTCAAATAGTTTTCAAATTCAATGTTCCACATTTTCAGTAATACACCATACAAACGTAACCAAATGCAATGAAACCTAACCTAACCTAACCTAACCAAATCTTAACCTAATTTAACCTTAACCTAACTCTACCATGACGAGAGAGTTCATAATAGCACTAACTATACAGTTGTTTTCAATCCATTTCCGTGAGCAGACTTCTTCCCTGAGGACAGGCTAATGTGTGTACTCACCTAGTTGTGCTTGCGAGGGTTGAGCTCTGGCTCTGGTCCCGCCTCTCAACCGTCAATACACTGATGTACAGATTCCTGAGCCTACTGGGCTCTATCATATCTACATTTGAAACTGTGTATGGAGTCAGCCTCCACCACATCATTGCTTAATGCATCACATCACTTGTTAACTACTCTGACACTGAAAAAGTTCTTTCTAACATCCCTGTGGCTCATGTGGGTACTCAGTCTCCACCTGTGTCTCCTTGTTAGCGTACCACCCATGTTAAACAGTTTATCCTTATCTACCCTGTCAATTCCTCTGAGAATTTTGTTGATAGTGATCATGTCTCCTCTTACTCTTCTGACTTCCAGTGTCGTGAGGTGCATTTCACGCTGCCTTTCCTCGTAACTCATGCCTCTTAGTTCTGGGACTAGTCTAGTGGCATACCTCTGAAATTTTTCCAGCTTCGTCTTGTGTTCGACTAGATACGGGCTCCATGCTGGGGCCGCATACTTCAGGATTGGTCTTACATATGCTATGTACAAGGCTCTGAATGAATCCTTACACAGATTTCTGAAGGCTGTTCTGATGTTAGCCAGCCTCGCATATGCCGCAGATGTTATTCTTTTTATGTGGCTTCAGGAGACAGGTTTGGCGTGATATCAACTCCTAAATCCTTCTCTCTGTCCGTTTCATGAAGGGCTTCATCTCCCATTCGGTATCCTGTGTCTGGTTTCCTCTGTGTGTGTGTGTGTGTGTGTGTGTGTGTGTGTGTGTGTGTGTGTGTGTGTGTGTATTGATATTGAAGGAAATATGAGTTAGTGATGTGGGAAGGGGAAGGTCTTTGGGGAGGGATAGGGAGATGAGGGAGGGTAAGGGTGATGGTGTTGAGGGAGGGAGGGAGGGAGGACATCAGTAGGCAGGGCGAGGGTCACCACTGACCATGTTGGCTCCATCAGCCACCGGCCAACAATTATAAGTAACCAGATCCGCCGACCACCTCAACACTTGAATACTAAACATTTATAGTGTGTGTGTGTGTACTTACCTAGCTGTGCTTGCAGGGGTTGAGCTCTGGCTCCTTGGTTCCGCCTCTCAACTGTCAATCAACTAATATACATGTTCCTGAGCCTACTGGACTCTATCATATCTACACTTGAAGCTGTGTATGGAGTCAGCCTCCACCACATCACTGCCTAATGCATTCTATTTGTCTACTAGTCTGACACTGAAAAAAATCTTTCTAACGCCTCTATGGCTCATTTGGGCACTCAAAAACCACCTGTGTCCCTTAGTGTGTGTGCCCCTTGTGTTAAATAATCTGTCTTTATGTACCCTATCAGTTCCTCTGAGATTCTTGTATGTGGTGCATATGCAACCCGTCCTCTTAAAAATAACGTCACTTTTGGCTCGTATGCGCGCTATGGCCAAATTTGGATGTAATTAGAAATGAAATCGACTCACAAAAGTGACGTACTGTTCCGTTTTCTGTTTGAGTCGTCCGGCTTACTCGGCAAGCTTAGAAGAGGCAACTTTCCATTAACGTTTTTCATACCGTTCTGAAACTTTATGAGAATTTCCTGCCCACGTAACCTATCAGAGGACCCTTAACTTACTGTTGTTGAAAAAAAAATCCCAAATTTATTTTCATTTTTTTTTCATTTTGAAATTACGTCCACTTTCTACCATACTGGTAAACGGCCAAAAGCGAAGTTCTTTTTAAGAGGACAGGTTGTCCCTCTAACTCTTCTGTTTCCCAGTGACGTGAGGTTTAATTCCCGTAGTCTCTCCTCGTAGCTCATACCTCTCAGCTCGGGTACTAGTCTTGTGGCAAACCTTTGAACCTTTTCCAGTTTAGTCTTATGCTTGACTAGATATGAACTGCATGCTGGAGCCGCATACTCCAGGATTGGTCTGATATATGTGGTATATAATGTTCTGAAAGATTCCTTACACAAGTTTATAAAGTTTTCTTATGTTAGCCAGCCTGGCATATGCTGCTGATGTTATCCTCTTGATATGGGCGTCAGGGGACAGGTCTGGCGTGATATCAACCCCCGAGGTCTTTCTCTCTCTCTCTGACTCGAAGTATTTAATCTCCCAAATGATACCTTGTATCTGGCCTCCTGCTTCCTACCCCTATCTTCATTACATTACATTTGCTTGGGTTAAGCTCTAACAGCCATTTGTTCGACCATTCCTGCAGCTTGTCCAGGTCTTCTTGAAGCCTCAAGCTGTCCTCCTCTGTCTTAATCTTTCTCATAATTTTGGCGTCGTCAGCAAACATTGAGAGGAATGAGTCTCTACCCTCTGGGAGATCATTTACGTATATCAGAAACAGGATAGGTCCAAGTACAGAGCCCTGTGGGACTCCACTGGTGACTTCACGCCATTCTGAGGTCTCACCCCTCACTGTAACTCTCTGCTTCCTATTGCTTAGGTACTCCCTTATCCACTGGAGCGCCCTACCAGTTACTCCTGCCTGTTTCTCCAGCTTATGCATCAACCTTTTATGGGGTACTGTGTGTGTGTGTGTGTGTGTGTGTGTGTGTGTGTGTGTGTGTGTGTGTGTGTGTGTGTGTGTGTGTGCGCGCGCGCGCGCGCGTATGTATATGTATGTATGTGTATAAAGTATATGTGGAAGCTGATCAGAAATGCATTTCACCTTGTAAATGCACATTAATTATACTATGTAAAGAACACATCGACCACTTTATGTAGGGCATACGTAACTCTGCGTATCTATGTATTTATGTATTTATGTCTGTAGGTTGGGTCAGCATTTTAAAAGCACTACAATCACCTGTGGTTGATTGTTCAATAAACCCCTGAACTATATGCTTAACAGATCCCTCACCGTGTCCATGGAGAACAGAAGGAAATATATATATGATGGTTAGCATTGTAAATGTGTGGCCACGTCTGTGGTAGAGAATAATAATAAAAAAAAAATACACCCTGTCACCACCCACCTTTCTGAGGGTGGGTGAACTTTCAGGTGAATTTTCCACCTGAGGGAGCCGGTCGGCCGAGCGGACAGCACGCTGTACTTGTGATCCTGTGGTCCTGGGTTCGATCCCAGGCGCCGGCGAGAAACAATGGGCAGAGTTTCTTTCACCCTATGTCCCTGTTACCTAGCAGTAAATAGGTGCCTGGGTGTTAGTCAGTTGTCACGGGCTGCTTCCTAGGGGTGGAGGCCTGGTCGAGGACCGGGCCGCGGGGACACTAAAAATCCCCGAAATCATCGCAAGATAACCGCAAGATAACCTCGTCACCACTACCACCACCCACCTTGTCACCACCACCACCCTCCTTGTCACCACCACCACCCACCTTGTCACCACCACCACCCACCTTGTCACCACCACCACCCACCTTGTCACCACCACCACCCACCTTGTCACCACCACCACCCACCTTGTCACCACCACCACCCTCCTTGTCACCACCACCACCCACCTCGTCACCACCACCACCCACCTTGTCACCACCACCACCCTCCTTGTCACCACCACCACCCTCCTTGTCACCACCACCACCCACCTTGTCACCACCACCACCCACCTTGTCACCACCACCACCCACCTTGTCACCACCACCACCCACCTTGTCACCACCACCACCCACCTTGTCACCACCACCACCCTCCTTGTCACCACCACCACCCACCTTGTCACCACCACCACCCTCCTTGTCACCACCACCACCCACCTTGTCACCACCACCACCCACCTTGTCACCACCACCACCCACCTTGTCACCACCACCACCCACCTTGTCACCACCACCACCCTTGTCACCACCCACCTTGTCACCACCACCACCCTCCTTGTCACCACCACCACCCACCTTGTCACCACCACCACCCACCTTGTCACCACCACCACCCACCTTGTCACCACCACCACCCACCTTGTCACCACCACCACCCTCCTTGTCACCACCACCACCCACCTTGTCACCACCACCACCCACCTTGTCACCACCACCACCCACCTTGTCACCACCACCACCCACCTTGTCACCACCACCACCCTCCTTGTCACCACCACCACCCACCTTGTCACCACCACCACCCACCCACCTTGTCACCACCACCACCCTCCTTGTCACCACCACCACCCACCTTGTCACCACCACCACCCTCCTTGTCACCACCACCACCCACCTTGTCACCACCACCACCCTCCTTGTCACCACCACCACCCACCTTGTCACCACCTCCACCCACCTTGTCACCACCCACCTTGTCACCACCACCACCCACCTTGTCACCACCACCACCCTCCTTGTCACCACCACCACCCTCCTTGTCACCACCACCACCCTCCTTGTCACCACCACCACCCACCTTGTCACCACCCACCTTGTCACCACCACCACCCACCTTGTCACCACCACCACCCACCTTGTCACCACCACCACCCTCCTTGTCACCACCACCACCCACCTTGTCACCACCACCACCCTCCTTGTCACCACCACCACCCACCTTACCACCACCACCCACCTTGTCACCACCACCACCCACCTCGTCACCACCACCACCCACCTTGTCACCACCACCACCCTCCTTGTCACCACCACCACCCACCTCGTCACCACCACCACCCACCTTGTCACCACCACCACCCTCCTTGTCACCACCACCACCCTCCTTGTCACCACCACCACCCACCTTGTCACCACCACCACCCACCTTGTCACCACCACCACCCACCTTGTCACCACCACCACCCACCTTGTCACCACCACCACCCACCTTGTCACCACCACCACCCTCCTTGTCACCACCACCACCCACCTCGTCACCACCACCACCCACCTTGTCACCACCACCACCCTCCTTGTCACCACCACCACCCACCTTGTCACCACCACCACCCACCTTGTCACCACCACCACCCTCCTTGTCACCACCACCACCCACCTTGTCACCACCACCACCCTCCTTGTCACCACCATCACCCACCTTGTCACCACCACCACCCTCCTTGTCACCACCACCACCCACCTTGTCACCACCACCACCCACCTTGTCACCACCACCACCCTCCTTGTCACCACCACCACCCACCTTGTCACCACCACCACCCTCCTTGTCGCCACCACCACCCACCTTGTCACCACCACCACCCTCCTTGTCACCACCACCACCCACCTTGTCACCACCCTCCTTGTCGCCACCACCACCCACCTTGTCACCACCACCACCCTCCTTGTCACCACCACCACCCTCCTTGTCACCACCACCACCCTCCTTGTCACCACCACCACCCTCCTTGTCACCACCACCACCCACCTTGTCACCACCACCACCCTCCTTGTCACCACCACCACCCACCTTGTCACCACCACCACCCACCTTGTCACCACCCCACCTTGTCACCACCACCACCCACCTTGTCACCCACCACCACCCACCTTGTCACCACCACCACCCACCTTGTCACCACCACCACCCACCTTGTCACCACCACCACCCTCCTTGTCACCACCACCACCCACCTTGTCACCACCACCACCCTCCTTGTCACCACCACCACCCACCTTGTCACCACCCTCCTTGTCACCACCACCACCCACCTTGTCACCACCCTCCTTGTCACCACCACCACCCACCTTGTCACCACCACCACCCACCTTGTCACCACCACCACCCTCCTTGTCACCACCACCACCCCCTTGTCACCACCACCACCCTCCTTGTCACCCTCCTTGTCACCACCACCACCCTCCTTGTCACCACCACCACCCTCCTTGTCACCACCACCACCCTCCTTGTCACCACCACCACCCTCCTTGTCACCACCACCACCCTCCTTGTCACCACCACCACCCTCCTTGTCACCACCACCACCCTCCTTGTCACCACCACCACCCACCTTGTCACCACCACCACCCTCCTTGTCACCACCACCACCCACCTTGTCGCCACCACCACCCACCTTGTCACCACCACCACCCACCTTGTCACCACCACCACCCACCTTGTCACCACCACCACCCTCCTTGTCACCACCACCACCCACCTTGTCACCACCACCACCCTCCTTGTCACCACTCTTATGGTGGTGGTGTCGTCGGTCGGTTATCCGTCCTTCCTTTCGACAATCAACCCAAAATTCCGTAGAGTGTTTACTTTGACTAGGAGATCACCCTGGAGGTTTCTGGCACTTGGAGAGGGACTCAACGTCACACGTTTAGGGGATGCGACTCCAACTCTAGCTCATTGTCACGTGCACACACCCACTCGAGCCGCCGTGACTCCTCACTCTCTCCTTATGTGGTATGATCTCTTCAATCCCCTTTTCTTTGATATTGCTCCATACTACCTTGTCCTTCGCTTTGGTTCTTTGTTCTCTCTCTCTTTCCTATTTTCTGGGAAGCATCACTAGGACAAGGCCAAACACCAGCAAATTTGAATACATTACTGAACAAGGCACATGGACAATATATATACACGTATAATAATATATCTCCAACACTATACTATTGTAGTCAGGTTACACTCCAATACCATCAGGACTCTATCATCTGCTTATCAAGTGGTACCCTAACTCCTGACTCACCACCTAGTACTACCAACCTCATCAAGTAGGTCAAGTCGTATAAGACAATGTTGCACTATCAGCCTCACCAAGCGGATAAATCATGCAGTACAATATGATATGGCTCTACCAACTCTGGAACATATAAATATCTGCAGGCAATTCAGCCTATGGCTATAATTCTATAAACATCAACATAAATATTCCTTGATAAACACCAATGATCACCAATCACCCCTATCAGTTCTAGAACGAACATGTGTCTCTGCAAGTAATCCTGCCTACGGTGGTAACTCTATACTTCAGTATAAGTACATCTTGGCACAAAAATGGTAATCAATCACCCAGCTTTCACTGCGTCTTGCGCGCTAATGACAACCAAACACTCTACCAACTCCCTACAAGTAGTCAGTAAGAACTTCCTTTCCACATCTGGAAGTTCACTACACTGACATCTTCAGGTTTTCCTAGAACCGTGTACCAGGGTCCTCCACAGCTCTCCCGGCTGCTACACCATGAAGTCTTCCTTGAGCAACAATGGTGCTTCACCACTGGTATCACAGAAGCATGTGAAACTTCATTCCACTGCTCCTCTTCTCACAGCTTGAGGTCCTGCTCCTCACTGTATGGCTGCTCTTCCACAGAGCTCAGTACCTTCCACTACCTTGGAGACTCATCAACTACTCCCTCTCTGCTGGCTTCCAAGTTCTCAGCAACTCCTTCCCCAGACAAACCTGCAACCCATTGACACGCCAATAAAAATGTTTCCCACATAAACGAAATAAACCACACAATATGTTTACTTTCAACATCTCTCTGCTCTCTACATGCTGTGAGTGTGGACTCCCCCGTTTGGGCTGGTCCATCCTCCACCCGGCCCGGCAGCCCTAGAGGTGGCCAGCCCTGGCGGCTGGCCCCTCAGTTGCCCTACAGCTGTAGGAGTGGATGGATGTCGCTCCACCCTCCAGGATGTTCCTCCATCTTTACTCTCTTACTTTAGGCCTTCTGCCTTAATAAATATGCCTAATGTATCAATAAACATTCGCTACGATCGCTGGGCACACGATAAACTATAGGCAATCACTGTAAACTGTTTAAAATTGTGCTTACCACAAAAAGGTGTCATACAGGGCGCTCCTTGATGCGACGGCGACACTCAGGGTGCCTCAGGCTACCCACAGAACTGCCCCCTCAGCACCTACTGTAGTTCCTGACTTGAGCTGACACGCCTCCTAACTTATTCCTCAGTCAAGACGTCTGTCCACTTCCTTCCTCTTGAAGGTATATGAAACAGGGGATCCTCTCTAACAGGGGCTCAAACGCAGCATGCCCTCCCCTCACGATTTCTTCAGCTCAAGTGAGCTCAAGCTCCTCTCAAACGAGCCTCACACCTCCGGCAAACTCTCCACATCTTGTGTCAAGTCATTTACTTATTTTCTTATTCACTGCCCAAATTCTTATATTATCTATCAAATCCAACCAATTATTTTACATATAAATCTTCATGTCTATATTTCTTTGACCTAGTCAGGTCAGGCCTGCTGCAATAATTCTCAAAGAGGAGACTCGTTTTTCTAAATTTCGGCGACCTGGGATCATAACACCACCCACCTTGTCACCACCACCACCCACCTTGTCACCACCACCACCCACCTTGTCACCACCACCACCCACCTTGTCACCACCACCACCCACCTTGTCACCACCACCACCCACACAATTCAGATTTGGCGGGTTCTTTATGACCTCCATAGCAGTGACCATTTTCCCATCCTTGTCACCTTTTCTCTCACCCTCCCCTTTCCTTCCCTAGGCAGCAGTTTGCCTGGGCCGACTGGAATCTAGTCACCGTTCATGCTACTCTTTCCGACCTCTCTGATCTGACTCTTACTCAAGCCCTCCTTTTTCATGACACTGTATTCAGTGCTGCCCTCCTCTCTGCTTCCCTTGTTCTATCTCCCATGGCATAGAGAAGTGCAGAAGTGGTGTAATGCAGACTGTGCTCGGTCTGTTTGCTGAAATCGTGCAGCCTGGAAAAAACATTGACGCCGACAGACACCTGATTCTTTTATTTTCTTTATGAAGGCGTGTAGCCAGAACCTTCGTGGTTCTGTTGTGGCGGGTCCGGTGTTGGTCATATCCGAACTTTTCGACTGTTAGCTCCGGTTAGCATCTTCTTCCCTCTTTCCTTACTCGTAAGCCCTTTCTTGAAACTTGTCCCATAGATATTTGCACACATCTACAGCTCTCCTATGACGATTACTTCTTTCTCCTGGACCTCCAGTCTGCCTTTATCGGCTGCAGTCGTACAGCAGCGGGCTCAGATGACATTTATTATAAGCTGCTTCTCCATCCACCTCCATGCACATTTAAGTATTTACTGAATATTTATAATCGTTTCTGGGAGTTGTCGTCAGTCACTGAGTATTGGCTTGAGGCGGTTGGTCTTCCTATCTGGAAACAAGTTTTTCTAGGGACATCCGCCAAGGACTTCTACCCTATTGTCATAACGAGTTTCATCTGCAACTGTTTTGAACATATGGTCAATGTCAATCTGATGTGGGTCGTAGAGCAATATCCAAACCTTATCCCTAATTAATTTGGCTTTTGCAAGTGTCATAGCATGACTTATGTATTAGTGGACTTGGAGGTCTATATTCGTACTGCCCTTGCTGCAAAGACTTCCATTGTTGCTGCCCTTTATGACCTAGAAAATGCATATGAAACCACCTGGAGATACCATATTCTATCCCAACTCGGTTCTTTTGGCCTTCGTGTTAATGTCCTTCTCTTCCTACAAAGCTCTAGTTGTTCCTTTAGAGTGAGGCTTGGTACCGCTCTCTCTGCCACTTTTTGGCAGTACGAAGGTGTGCCCCAGGGTAGTGTTCTGAGCATTACTATTTTCCTGGCTGCCCTCAATGGTCTTCTTTCCTCCCTTCCTTCTGGCATTTTTTCAACTCTTTATGTTGACGATCATATCCTCTGTGTCAAGGAGATGACTCGCCTTTCCTACAAAGGCAGCTTCAACTTGTGATTGATGCCGTGTCGTCCTGGGCCACCAATCATGACTTCAAGTTCTCTCTGGGTAAGACTTGTGCTGTGACCTTTACTCAGAAGCAGGTCGTTCTTTGACCCCCAATGTCGCTTTATGGTGATCCTCTTTTGTATAATGAATCTGCTGAACTTTTGGGGTTCTTCTTTGACACTCGCTTGTCCTAGTCGCCCCATGTCTCTTACCTCCGAGTTGACTCCCATCTTAACTCCCATCTTACCCTCCATCTTAACCCCCCATCCTAACTCCCTTCTTAACCCCCATCTTAACTCCCCATCTTAACCTAAGCCTTACCCCTCCTGCTACTCCCTCATTGCCGTCCTCTACATCACACTGGGTCTCGACCCTGTGTGTAAACTCTGAACACCAGGGAGCCACACAAACTGATCTCAGGGATTCTATCCATTCTATTATGTGGTGTGGCTGTATTTGTGTACTGGGGGAGAGGATGTGGTGTGGCTGTATTTGTGTACTGGGGGAGAGGATGTGGTGTGGCTGTATTTGTGTACTGGGGGAGAGGATGTGGTGTGGCTGTATTTGTGTACTGGGGGAGAGGATGTGGTGTGGCTGTATTTGTGTACTGGGGGAGAGGATGTGGTGTGGCTGTATTTGTGTACTGGGGGAGAGGATGTGGTGTGGCTGTATTTGTGTACTGGGGGAGAGGATGTGGTGTGGGTGTATTTGTATACTAGGGGAGAGGATGTGGTGTGGCTGTATTTGTGTACTGGGGGAGAGGATGTGTGGCTGTATTTGTATACTAGGGGAGAGGATGTGGTGTGGCTGTATTTGTGTACTGGGGGAGAGGATGTGGTGTGGCTGTATTTGTATACTAGGGGAGAGGATGTGGATTATACCTGGATGGGGTTCTGGGAGTTCTACTCCCCATGCCCAGCCCGAGGCCAGGTTTGACTTGTGAGAGTTTGGTCCAACAGGCTGTTGCTTGGAGCGGCCCGCAGGCCCACATACCCACCACAGCCTGGTTAGTCCGGCACTTCTTGAAGAAAACTATTTCGTTTTCTCTTGAAGATGTTCACAGTTGTTCCGGCAATATTTCTTATGCTCACTGGGAGGGTGTTGAACAACCGCGGACCTCTGATGTTTATACAGTGTTCTCTGATATTCAGAGAGTATTGTATTATATGTCATATGTATAACTAAGTTTATTTTCTCTGTGTTTACTCCCAGTAAATCTACCCTCTCATTCTACAAGTCTACATGACTGATAATTTAATATATCGTTCGCAGTTAATATCTTGAGCGATATCATATTAATTTTCATTTCATTAATAGAGTTGAAGTTAAGTATGATTGTTGAACAGCATCGTTTGTTGGTAACGATCGTTTATATTATGGGGATCACCTCTTGTTGTTTGTCAGTGTGTGTCATCCTGACCTTCTTTGTGTTGCGGCGTCCATGTGGCCAGTGTGTGTGTGGCCAGTGTTGTGTGTGGCCAGTGTTGTGTGTGGCCAGTGTTGTGTGTGGCCAGTGTGTGTGGCCAGTGTTGTGTGTGGCCAGTGTTGTGTGTGGCCAGTGTTGTGTGTGGCCAGTGTTGTGTGTGGCCAGTGTGTGTGGCCAGTGTTGTGTGTGGCCAGTGTGTGTGGCCAGTGTTGTGTGTGGCCAGTGTGTGTGGCCAGTGTTGTGTGTGGCCAGTGTTGTGTGTGGCCAGTGTGTGTCATCCTGACCTTCTTTGTGTTGCGGCGTCCATGTGGCCAGTGTGTGTGTGGCCAGTGTTGTGTGTGGCCAGTGTTGTGTGTGGCCAGTGTGTGTGGCCAGTGTTGTGTGTGGCCAGTGTGTGTGGCCAGTGTTGTGTGTGGCCAGTGTTGTGTGTGGCCAGTGTTGTGTGTGGCCAGTGTGTGTCATCCTGACCTTCTTTGTGTTGCGGCGTCCATGTGGCCAGTGTGTGTGTGGCCAGTGTTGTGTGTGGCCAGTGTTGTGTGTGGCCAGTGTTGTGTGTGGCCAGTGTGTGTGGCCAGTGTTGTGTGTGGCCAGTGTTGTGTGTGGCCAGTGTTGTGTGTGGCCAGTGTGTGTCATCCTGACCTTCTTTGTGTTGCGGCGTCCATGTGGCCAGTGTGTGTGGCCAGTGTTGTGTGTGGCCAGTGTTGTGTGTGGCCAGTGTTGTGTGTGGCCAGTGTGTGTCATCCTGACCTTCTTTGTGTCGCGGCGTCCATGTGGCCAGTGTGTGTGGCCAGTGTTGTGTGTGGCCAGTGTTGTGTGTGGCCAGTGTTGTGTGTGGCCAGTGTGTGTGGCCAGTGTTGTGTGTGGCCAGTGTTGTGTGTGGCCAGTGTTGTGTGTGGCCAGTGTGTGTCATCCTGACCTTCTTTGTGTTGCGGCGTCCATGTGGCCAGTGTGTGTGTGGCCAGTGTTGTGTGTGGCCAGTGTTGTGTGTGGCCAGTGTTGTGTGTGGTCAGTGTTGTGTGTGGCCAGTGTTGTGTGTGCGCAGTGTGTGTCATCCTGACCTTCTTTGTGTTGCGGCGTCCATGTGGCCAGTGTGTGTGTGGCCAGTGTTGTGTGTGGCCAGTGTTGTTTGTGGCCAGTGTTGTGTGTGGTCAGTGTTGTGTGTGGCCAGTGTTGTGTGTGGGCAGTGTGTGTCATCCTGACCTTCTTTGTGTTGCGGCGTCCATGTGGCCAGTGTGTGTGTGGCCAGTGTTGTGTGTGGCCAGTGTTGTGTGTGGCCAGTGTTGTGTGTGGCCAGTGTTGTGTGTGGCCAGTGTTGTGTGTGGCCAGTGTGTGTCATCCTGACCTTCTTTGTGTTGCGGCGTCCATGTGGCCAGTGTGTGTGTGGCCAGTGTTATGTGTGGCCAGTGTTGTGTGTGGCCAGTGTTGTGTGTGGCCAGTGTTGTGTGTGGCCAGTGTTGTGTGTGGCCAGTGTTGTGTGTGGCCAGTGTGTGTCATCCTGACCTTCTTTGTGTTGCGGCGTCCATGTGGCCAGTGTGTGTGGCCAGTGTTGTGTGTGGCCAGTGTTGTGTGTGGCCAGTGTTGTGTGTGGCCAGTGTATGTGGCCAGTGTGTGTGGCCAGTGTGTGTGTAGCCAGTGTGTGTGGCCAGTGTGTATGTGGCCAGTGTGTGTGGCCAGTGTATGTGGCCAGTGTGTGTGGCCAGTGTGTGTGGCCAGTGTTGTGTGTGGCCAGTGTGTGTGGCCAGTGTGTGTGTGGCCAGTGTTGTGTGTGGCCAGTGTATGTGGCCAGTGTGTGTGGCCAGTGTTGTGAGTGGCCAGTGTGTGTGGCCAATGTGTGTGGCCAGTGTGTGTGGCCAGTGTTGTGTGTGGCCATTGTATGTGGCCAGTGTGTGTGGCCAGTGTTGTGTGTGGCCATTGTTGTGTGTTGCCAGTGTATGTGGCCAGTGTGTGTGGCCAGTGTGTGTGGCCAGTGTTGTGTGTGGCCAGTGTGTGTGGCCAGTGTGTGTGTGGCCAGTGTTGTGTGTGGCCAGTGTATGTGGCCAGTGTGTGTGGCCAGTGTGTGTGGACAGTGTGGGTGTTGCCCGTGGGTGTTGCCACTGTATGTGGCCAGTGTGTGTGGCCAGTGTGTGGGGCCTGAGCTGTGTGAGGCCAGTGTGTGTGGCCAGTGTGTGTGGCCAGTGTATGTGGCCAGTGTGTGTGTGGCCAGTGTATGTGGCCAGTGTGTGTGTGGCCAGTGTGTGTGGCCAGTGTGTGTGGCCAGTGTTGTGTGTGGCCAGTGGGTGTGGCCAGTGTGTGTAACCAGTGTTGTGTGTGGCCAGTGTATGTGGCCAGTGTGTGTGTGGCCAGTGTGTGTGGGCAGTGTGTGTGGCCAGTGTGTGTGGCCAGTGTGTGTGTGGCCAGTGTGTGTGGCCAGTGTTGTGTGTGGCCAGTGTCTGTGTGGCCAGTGTTGTGTGTGGCCAGTGTATGTGGCCAGTGTTGTGTGTGGCCAGTGTGTGTGGCCAGTGTATGTGGCCAGTGTTGTGAGTGGCCAGTGTGTGTGTGGCCAGTGTTTGCGGCCAGTGTTTTGTGTGGCCAGTGCATGTGGCCAGTGTTGTGTGTGGCCAGTGTATGTGGCCAGTGTGTGTGTGGCCAGTGTGTGTGGCCAGTGTTGTGTGTGGCCAGTGTGTGTGGCCAGTGTGTGTGTGGCCAGTGTTGTGTGTGGCCAGTGTATGTGGCCAGTGTTGTGTGTGGCCAGTGTATGTGGCCAGTGTGTGTGGCCAGTGTGTGTGGCCAGTGTTGTGTGTGGCCAGTGTGTGTAGCCAGTGTGTGTGGCCAGTGTTGTGAGTGGCCAGTGTGTGTGGCCAGTGTGTGTGGCCAGTGTTATGTGTGGCCAGTGTTGTGTGTGGCCAGTGTTGTGTGTGGCCAGTGTTGTGTGTGGCCAGTGTTGTGTGTGGCCAGTGTTGTGTGTGGCCAGTGTTGTGTGTGGCCAGTGTTGTGTGTGGCCAGTGTGTGTCATCCTGACCTTCTTTGTGTTGCGGCGTCCATGTGGCCAGTGTGTGTGTGGCCAGTGTTGTGTGTGGCCAGTGGTGTGTGTGGCCAGTGTTGTGTGTGGTCAGTGTTGTGTGTGGCCAGTGTAGTGTGTGGGCAGTGTGTGTCATCCTGACCTTCTTTGTGTTGCGGCGTCCATGTGGCCAGTGTGTGTGTGGCCAGTGTTGTGTGTGGCCAGTGTTGTGTGTGGCCAGTGTTGTGTGTGGTCAGTGTTGTGTGTGGCCAGTGTTGTGTGTGGGCAGTGTGTGTCATCCTGACCTTCTTTGTGTTGCGGCGTCCATGTGGCCAGTGTGTGTGTGGCCAGTGTTGTGTGTGGCCAGTGTTGTGTGTGGCCAGTGTTGTGTGTGGCCAGTGTTGTGTGTGGCCAGTGTGTGTCATCCTGACCTTCTTTGTGTTGCGGCGTCCATGTAGCCAGTGTGTGTGTGGCCAGTGTTATGTGTGGCCAGTGTTGTGTGTGGCCAGTGTTGTGTGTGGCCAGTGTTGTGTGTGGCCAGTGTTGTGTGTGGCCAGTGTTGTGTGTGGCCAGTGTTGTGTGTGGCCAGTGTGTGTCATCCTGACCTTCTTTGTGTTGCGGCGTCCATGTGGCCAGTGTGTGTGGCCAGTGTTGTGTGTGGCCAGTGTTGTGTGTGGCCAGTGTATGTGGCCAGTGTGTGTGGCCAGTGTGTGTGTAGCCAGTGTGTGTGGCCAGTGTGTATGTGGCCAGTGTGTGTGGCCAGTGTATGTGGCCAGTGTGTGTGGCCAGTGTGTGTGGCCAGTGTTGTGTGTGGCCAGTGTGTGTGGCCAGTGTGTGTGTGGCCAGTGTTGTGTGTGGCCAGTGTATGTGGCCAGTGTGTGTGGCCAGTGTTGTGAGTGGCCAGTGTGTGTGGCCAATGTGTGTGGCCAGTGTGTGTGGCCAGTGTTGTGTGTGGCCATTGTATGTGGCCAGTGAGTGTGGCCAGTGTTGTGTGTGGCCATTGTTGTGTGATGCCAGTGTATGTGGCCAGTGTGTGTGGCCAGTGTGTGTGGCCAGTGTTGTGTGTGGCCAGTGTGTGTGGCCAGTGTGTGTGGGGCCAGTGTTGTGTGTGGCCAGTGTATGTGGCCAGTGTGTGTGGCCAGTGTGTGTGGCCAGTGTGTGTGTGGCCAGTGTGTGTGGCCAGTGTATGTGGCCAGTGTGTGTGGCCAGTGTGTGTGGCCAGTGTTGTGTGTGGCCAGTGTGTGTGGCCAGTGTGTGTGGCCAGTGTATGTGGCCAGTGTGTGTGTGGCCAGTGTATGTGGCCAGTGTGTGTGTGGCCAGTGTGTGTGGCCAGTGTGTGTGGCCAGTGTTGTGTGTGGCCAGTGTATGTGGCCAGTGTGTGTAACCAGTGTTGTGTGTGGCCAGTGTATGTGGCCAGTGTGTGTGTGGCCAGTGTGTGTGGCCAGTGTGTGTGGCCAGTGTGTGTGGCCAGTGTGTGTGTGGCCAGTGTGTGTGGCCAGTGTTGTGTGTGGCCAGTGTCTGTGTGGCCAGTGTTGTGTGTGGCCAGTGTATGTGGCCAGTGTTGTGTGTGGCCAGTGTATGTGGCCAGTGTTGTGAGTGGCCAGTGTGTGTGTGGCCAGTGTGTGCGGCCAGTGTTGTGTGTGGCCAGTGTATGTGGCCAGTGTTGTGTGTGGCCAGTGTATGTGGCCAGTGTGTGTGTGGCCAGTGTGTGTGGCCAGTGTTGTGTGTGGCCAGTGTGTGTGGCCAGTGTGTGTGTGGCCAGTGTTGTGTGTGGCCAGTGTATGTGGCCAGTGTTGTGTGTGGCCAGTGTATGTGGCCAGTGTGTGTGGCCAGTGTGTGTGGCCAGTGTTGTGTGTGGCCAGTGTGTGTAGCCAGTGTGTGTGGCCAGTGTTGTGAGTGGCCAGTGTGTGTGGCCAGTGTGTGTGGCCAGTGTTATGTGTGGCCAGTGTTGTGTGTGGCCAGTGTTGTGTGTGGCCAGTGTTGTGTGTGGCCAGTGTTGTGTGTGGTTAGTGTTGTGTGTGGCCAGTGTTGTGTGTGGCCAGTGTGTGTCATCCTGACCTTCTTTGTGTTGCGGCGTCCATGTGGCCAGTGTGTGTGGCCAGTGTTGTGTGTGGCCAGTGTTGTGTGTGGCCAGTGTTGTGTGTGGCCAGTGTATGTGGCCAGTGTGTGTGGCCAGTGTGTGTGTAGCCAGTGTGTGTGGCCAGTGTGTATGTGGCCAGTGTGTGTGGCCAGTGTGTGTGGCCAGTGTATGTGGCCAGTGTGTATGACCAGTGTTGTGTGTGGCCAGTGTGTATGGCCAGTGTTGTGTGTGGCCAGTGTGTGTGGCCAGTGTATGTGGCCAGTGTGTGTGGCCAGTGTTGTGAGTGGCCAGTGTGTGTGGCCAATGTGTGTGGCCAGTGTGTGTGGCCAGTGTTGTGTGTGGCCATTGTATGTGGCCAGTGTGTGTGGCCAGTGTTGTGTGTGGCCATTGTTGTGTGTTGCCAGTGTATGTGGCCAGTGTGTGTGGCCAGTGTGTGTGGCCAGTGTTGTGTGTGGCCAGTGTGTGTGTGGCCAGTGTTGTGTGTGGCCAGTGTATGTGGCCAGTGTGTGTGGCCAGTGTGTGTGGCCAGTGTGTGTGTGGCCAGTGTGTGTGGCCAGTGTATGTGGCCAGTGTGTGTGGCCAGTGTGTGTGGCCAGTGTTGTGTGTGGCCAGTGTGTGTGGCCAGTGTGTGTGGCCAGTGTATGTGGCCAGTGTGTGTGTGGCCAGTGTATGTGGCCAGTGTGTGTGTGGCCAGTGTGTGTGGCCAGTGTGTGTGGCCAGTGTTGTGTGTGGCCAGTGTATGTGGCCAGTGTGTGTAACCAGTGTTGTGTGTGGCCAGTGTATGTGGCCAGTGTGTGTGTGGCCAGTGTGTGTGGCCAGTGTGTGTGGCCAGTGTGTGTGGCCAGTGTGTGTGTGGCCAGTGTGTGTGGCCAGTGTTGTGTGTGGCCAGTGTCTGTGTGGCCAGTGTTGTGTGTGGCCAGTGTATGTGGCCAGTGTTGTGTGTGGCCAGTGTATGTGGCCAGTGTTGTGAGTGGCCAGTGTGTGTGTGGCCAGTGTGTGCGGCCAGTGTTGTGTGTGGCCAGTGCATGTGGCCAGTGTTGTGTGTGGCCAGTGTATGTGGCCAGTGTGTGTGTGGCCAGTGTGTGTGGCCAGTGTTGTGTGTGGCCAGTGTATGTGGCCAGTGTTGTGTGTGGCCAGTGTATGTGGCCAGTGTGTGTGGCCAGTGTGTGTGGCCAGTGTTGTGTGTGGCCAGTGTGTGTGGCCAGTGTGTGTGGCCAGTGTGTGTGGCCAGTGTATGTGGCCAGTGTGTGTGGCCAGTGTTGTGAGTGGCCAGTGTGTGGCCAGTGTGTGTGTGGCCAGTGTGTGTGGCCAGTGTTGTGTGTGGCCATTGTATGTGGCCAGTGTGTGTGGCCAGTGTTGTGTGTGGCCATTGTTGTGTGTTGCCAGTGTATGTGGCCAGTGTGTGTGGCCAGTGTGTGTGGCCAGTGTGTGTGGCCAGTGTTGTGTGTGGCCAGTGTGTGTGGCCAGTGTGTGTGGCCAGTGTGTGTGGCCAGTGTATGTGGCCAGTGTTGTGTGTGGCCAGTGTGTGTGGCCAGTGTGTGTGGCCAGTGTTTTGAGTGGCCAGTGTGTGTGGCCAGTGTGTGTGGCCAGTGTTGTGTGTGGCCAGTGTATGTGGCCAGTGTGTGTGGCCAGTGTTGTGAGTGGCCAGTGTGTGTGGCCAGTGTGAATGGCCAGTGTGTGTGGCCAGTGTTGTGAGTGGCCAGTGTTGTGAGTGGCCAGTGTGTGTGGCCAGTGTTGTGTGTGGCCAGTGTATGTGGCCAGTGTTGTGAGTGGCCAGTGTGTGTGGCCAGTGTTGTGAGTGGCCAGTGTGTGTGGCCAGTGTGAATGGCCAGTGTGTGTGGCCAGTGTTGTGAGTGGCCAGTGTTGTGAGTGGCCAGTGTGTGTGGCCAGTGTGTGTGGCCAGTGTGTGTGGCCAGTGTGAGTGACCAGTGTTGTGTGTGGCCAGTGTGTGTGGCCAGTGTTGTGAGTGGCCAGTGTGTGTGGCCAGTGTGTGTGGCCAGTGTGTGTGGCCAGTGTGAGTGGAGAGTGTGTGTGGCCAGTGTGTGTGGCCAGTGTGAGTGGCCAGTGTGTGTGGCCAGTGTGTGTGGCCAGTGTGAGTGGCCAGTGTGAGTGGCCAGTGTGTGTGGCCAGTGTGTGTGGCCAGTGTGAGTGGAGAGTGTGAGTGGCCAGTGTGTGTGGCCAGTGTGTGTGTCCAGTGTGTGTGGCCAGTGTGTGTTGCCAGCGTGTATGGCCAGTGTGAGTGGAGAGTGTGAGTAGCCAGTGTGTGTGGCCAGTGTGTGTGGCCAGTGTGTGTGGCCAGTGTGTGTGGCCAGTGTGAGTGGCCAGTGTGTGTGGCCAGTGTGTGTGGCCAGTGTGTTTGGCCAGTGTTAGTGGAGAGTGTGTGTGGTCAGTGTGTGTGGCCAGTGTGTGTGGCCAGTGTGTGTGGCCAGTGTTGTGTGTGGCCAGTGTGTGTGGCCAGTGTGTGTGGCCAGTGTGTGTGGCCAGTGTGTTTGGCCAGTGTTAGTGGAGAGTGTGTGTGGCCAGTGTGAGTGGCCAGTGTTGTGTGTGGCCAGTGTGTGTGGCCAGTGTTGTGAGTGGCCAGTGTTGTGTGTGGCCAGTGTATGTGGCCAGTGTTGTGAGTGGCCAGTGTGTGTGGCCAGTGTTGTGAGTGGCCAGTGTGTGTGGCCAGTGTGAGTGGCCAGTGTGTGTGGCCAGTGTGTGTGGCCAGTGTGAGTGGAGAGTGTGAGTGGCCAGTGTGTGTGGCCAGTGTGTGTGTCCAGTGTGTGTGGCCAGTGTGTGTTGCCAGTGTGTATGGCCAGTGTGAGTGGAGAGTGTGAGTAGCCAGTGTGTGTGGCCAGTGTGTGTGGCCAGTGTGTGTGGCCAGTGTTGTGTGTGGCCAGTGTTGTGTGTGGCCAGTGTTGTGTGTGGCCAGTGTTGTGAGTGGACAGTGTGTGTGGCCAGTGTGTGTGGCCAGTGTGTGTAGCCAGTGTATGTGGCCAGTGTGTGTGGCCAGTGTTGTGAGTGGCCAGTGTGTGTGGCCAGTGTTGTGAGTGGCCAGTGTGTGTGGCCAGTGTTGTGAGTGGCCAGTGTGTGTGGTCAGTGTGTGTGGCCAGTGTTGTGAGTGGCCAGTGTGTGTGGTCAGTGTGTGTGGCCAGTGTTGTGAGTGGCCAGTGTGTGTGGCCACCTGTTGATGACCATTACCAGGTGTTCACTGAGGAACTCATCCTCAGCTGTCAACCCGTCCTCAGCTGTCAACCTGTCCTCAGCTGTGAACCTGTCCTCACACTAGGCTGGTTAAAGCAGCTCCCGTCCTCCCCAGATACATTCATCTATGTTAACCACACTGTGTACTAAACATTGGTTTGTTCTCATATATAAATGAATATTATTATTATACATAACAAGTCTGTGTATAGTTAGGCATAGGTCAGGTTGGGTGTTTAAGTTCTGTTGGCGATTATTTGTATTTGTAGTACGTGGGTGAAGCATTTATGGAATTATGATTCGAACAGACTACGTGAGCGTAGCACTATTTCCGGAAGTGTTCGGACGTCAGCAGTTGTTCATTCATAAACGGAGGGTTTGGCGGCTGGATTAACGAGCTTGGAACTTTGTATAGCAGGACGGGCTGCACTGAGAGGTTTAGTTGTGGCAGGGACGTTGGGGTCTTCCACAATACCGCTCTGAACACTACGGTGGGGGTCACCTGCATGTGGTGGGGGGTAGGGGGGGCGAGGGAGGGGGGGAGGAGGTGGTTGAGAACCGGGACCAATGAGCTATAGCTCAACAAACTACCTCTCTGATCATAATAATATAACCTCCCCCCCCCCTCCCCACTCCCTCACTCCTCTATCACCGCACACCTCCCCCCCCGACCAACCCCCCCCCCCCACCAACCCCCCCCCCCCAAACATCATCAAACTACAATATGCATTACAAATACCTGATGAAATCACCACCCTCATCCCCTAGAGTTATTACGGCCGCTGTCAGGCCTGTTTAATAATTGTATTTAAATTTGGGTCACAGTACTTAATTTCCCTGGTCGAGTGAGCCTCATATTCACAACATATATTACAAACACCAATTATATTGTAATCACAGTTGGTACCCATGGAAGATAATTGTGTTCACTGTAGCTAACTGTGTTCACTGTAGCTAATTGTGTTCACTGTAGCTGTACACAATTAGTTGTTCAGGTGACTCACTGTGGCACTGTTGCCAGGAGAGGGCCACCGTTGGTGTCAGGAGAGAGCCACCGTTGGTGTCAGGAGAGGGCCACCGTTGGTGCTAGGAGAGGGCCACCGTTGGTGCCAGGAGAGGGCAACCGTTGGTGCCAGGAGAGGGCCACCGTTGGTGTCAGGAGAGGGCCACCGTTGGTGTCAGGAGAGGGCCACCGTTGGTGTCAGGAGAGGGCCACCGTTGGTGTCAGGAGAGGGCCACCGTTGGTGTCAGGAGAGGGCCACCGTTGGTGTCAGGAGAGGGCCACCGTTGGTGTCAGGAGAGGGCCACCGTTGGTGTCAGGAGAGGGCCACCGTTGGTGTCAGGAGAGGGCCACCGTTGGTGTCAGGAGAGGGCCACCGTTGGTGTCAGGAGAGGGCCTCCGTTGGTGTCAGGAGAGGGCCACCGTTGGTGTCAGGAGAGGGCCACCGTTGGTGTCAGGAGAGGGCCACCGTTGGTGTCAGGAGAGGGCCACCGTTGGTGTCAGGAGAGAGCCACCGTTGGTGTCAGGAGAGGGCCACCGTTGGTGCCAGGAGAGGGCCACCGTTGGTGTCAGGAGAGGGCCACCGTTGGTGTCAGGAGAGGGCCACCGTTGGTGTCAGGAGAGGGCCACCGTTGGTGTCAGGAGAGGGCCACCGTTGGTGCCAGGAGAGGGCCACCGTTGGTGTCAGGAGAGGGCCACCGTTGGTGTCAGGAGAGGGCCACCGTTGGTGTCAGGAGAGGGCCACCGTTGGTGTCAGGAGAGGGCCACTGTTGGTGTCAGGAGAGGGCCACTGTTGGTGTCAGGAGAGGGCCACCGTTGGTGCCAGGAGAGGGCCACCGTTGGTGCCAGGAGAGGGCCACCGTTGGTGCCAGGAGAGGGCCACCGTTGGTGTCAGGAGAGGGCCACCGTTGGTGTCAGGAGAGGGGCCACCGTTGGTGTCAGGAGAGGCCTAACTATATATGCTCCTCGCGTCTGTAACTCTTAATAAAAATATATTTCATGAAAGACAAATATTACAGCAAGATATTATGTATCCAGCAAATATATTGGCAGGTAAACACCCCAACTCAGAGGCGTCAATCATTGCTTGAGTCAACATGTGTTTTCAATACATTTGTGTAAACTGTTAAATGTTGTTCCCATAAAAGCTGGTTAATTATTTTAGACATTGTAGATCTACTTACTAATTTAATTCACGGCAAATTATATATTGAAAACTAATCCGATGAATTAGGACTGAAGTCTGACTTCACTTTGTGTATATATGAAGGATTTTAGGCTTGAGATTGCCCATACAGAAGACATGTTTATGATATATAAAATCTTCGCTGAATGTAATTGTACTCTCGAGTGGCCCTCTAAAGCAGTTCCCTGGATGGCTTCCTCCTACTACAGCACGTCAGCCGTTGTGATCTAGTGAGCTGTTTGGGGTAGCTGGTGGCTAGAGGCAGGACCTGACCTCGCCATAGAGGCTTAGGGAGCAGGTGACTTCTGGGGAAGGCATGCAGAAGGTCAGGGAACTAGTAGACCAACGCGTCCTCATTACATGATGCTATTCCATCCAGCGGTCGACCCCATGACTTATTCAACAATTTTAATATGATCTTCATTCTAAATAGGAATTTTCTCAAATATAAACTAATATTATTATATATTAGCATATTGTGCATATTTAGTTACCGGTTAGGTTAGGTGTTTAGGTTCTGTCGCCGATTATTTGTATTAGTAGTAAGTGGGCAACCCGTCCTCGATTCAAGTCCATTCCATCCAGCGGTCGACCCCACAGACGCATTCATAAATTTTAACATATTCTTCATTCAAAACGGGAATTTTCTCAAGTATAAATAATATTATAATATATTAGCATATTGTGCATATATAGGCATAGGATAGGTTAGGTCAGGTGTTTAGATTCTGTTGGCGATTATTTGTATTTGTAGTACGTGGGTGAAGCATTTACAGCGTTGTGGTTCGAACAAAATTCGTCAGTGAAGCACTTGTTCCGGAAGTGTTCGAACGTCAGCAGTTGTGAGTCGTGTGTAAACCGTTTTTCATTCATAAACAGCGGGTTTGGCGGGTGGATGGAATCCCTTTTGGATCTTTGTTTGGAGGACGGGCTGACGTGGGTGAAGCATTTACAGGGCTGCTATTCGAACAGAGGTCATCAGCGAAGTGTCGTTTAAGAAATGTTCGGACGTCATTAGTTGTGAATCATGTATAAACTGTTTTTCATTAATAAACACGGAGTTTGGCGGCTGGATTAATAAGCATGTGGCCATATGGTGATGAGTATGAGCAGACGGGAGGGCTCAATACAGGCCAATGGTGGCCATATGGTGATGAGTATGAGCAGACGGGAGGGCTCAATACAGGCCAATGGTGATGAGTATGAGCAGACGGGAGGGCTCAATACAGGCCAATGGTGATGAGTATGAGCAGACAGGAGGGCTCAATACAGGCCAATGGTGATGAGTATGAGCAGACAGGAGGGCTCAATACAGGCCAATGGTGACGAGTATGAGCAGACAGGAGGGCTCAATACAGGCCAATGGTGACGAGTATGAGCAGACAGGAGGGCTCAATACAGGCCAATGGTGACGAGTATGAGCAGACAGGAGGGCTCAATACAGGCCAATGGTGACGAGTATGAGCAGACGGGAGGGCTCAATACAGGCCAATGGTGGGGTAATAGAGAATAAACCCGCCAAATGAACCCTGCCAAGAATGTAAACAAACGACCGAATCTCTCGAACAAAGCGTGCACTCTCTCCCTCACACTCGTGTCACTGGCCGAGGCTCTCACTGGCCGAGGCTCTCAGTTCTTGAGCCTTATAGACCGACGGCCTAGAAGGCAGGAGGATCCAAAGGTCATCTTTGTCTTATCCAAAGTTCCTGGTGTGATGTGAGTGGCGGCAGTGTCTCCCGCTCCTCCCTGGTGAGTCCCTCATGTTCTTTCTCTGCGGGTAGTTGGCACCAGGGAACCATAAGGGACTCCAACTGAAAACCTGCGATAAATGTAATGAATTACCTCTTTCTGGGTGATCCCGGATGGGTCCGTGGTCACCTGTGCTGGTCTTCCAGGCCTGGGTCTGAAGGGCTCGTTCTGGGCCACCAACAAGTCACATGTGGACTTGATAATTGACGAAGAGATCGTCTAAGCCTCACCGTTAATATGGGAAATTAATTTTGATGAAAAATATCATTTGATATAAAACGAACGTGATTGGGCAGTTGTGAAGCTGAGGCGGTAATGTGATTGGCCAAATGATAAGCGGTACATTGTTACCTTCAATCCGATTGGTCAAACAAAGTGCTATAGTGCCCTCTGTCCACCCGCAGCTGAACTAGTAGGAAAAGAATTTTAACTTCGCAGGAAACATTTCCTGAATCGTCCAGCTGGGTGGGCCACAGGCTGGCCAGATAGGGGTGGGCCACAGGCTGGCCAGGTAGGGGTGGGCAACAGGCTGGCCACGTGGGGGTGGCCCACAGGCTGGCCAGGTGGGAGGTGGCCCACAGGCTGGCCAGGTGGGGGTGGCCCACAGGCTGGCCAGGTGGGGGGTGGCCCACAGGCTGGCCAGGTGGGGGTGGGCCACAGGCTGGCCAGGTGGGGGTGGGCCACAGGCTGGCCTGGTGGGGGTGGGCCACAGGCTGGCCAGGTGGGGGTGGGCCACAGGCTGGCCAGGTGGGGGTGGGCCACAGGCTGGCCAGGTGGGGGTGGGCCACAGGCTGGCCAGGTGGGGGTGGGCCACAGGCTGGCCAGGTGGGGGTGGGCCACAGGCTGGCCAGGTGGGGGTGGCCCACAGGCTGGCCAGGGGGGGGAGGGCCACAGGCTGGCCAGGTAGGGGTGGGCCACAGGCTGGCCAGGTAGGGGTGGGCCACAGGCTGGCCAGGTGGGGGTGGGCCACAGGCTGGCCAGGTGGGGGTGGGCCACAGGCTGGCCAGGTGGGGGTGGGCCACAGGCTGGCCAGATAGGGGTGGGCCACAGGCTGGCCAGGTGGGGGTGCCCCACAGCTGGCCAGGTGGGTGGTGGCCCACAGGCTGGCCAGGTGGGGGTGGCCCACAGGCTGGCCAGGTGGGAGGTGGCCCACAGGCTGGCCAGGTGGGGTGGCCCACAGGCTGGCCAGGTGGGGGTGGCCCACAGGCTGGCCAGGTGGGGGTGGCCCACAGGCTGGCCAGGTGGGGGGTGGCCCACAGGCTGGCCAGGTGGGGGTGGCCCACAGGCTGGCCAAGTGGGGGGTGGCCCACAGGCTGGCCAGGTGGGGGTGGCCCACAGGCTGGCCAGGTGGGGGTAGCCCACAGGCTGGCCAGGTGGGGGTGGCCCACAGGCTGGCCAGGTGGGGGTGGCCCACAGGCTGGCCAGGTGGGGGTGGCCCACAGGCTGGCCAGGTGGGGGTGGCCCACAGGCTGGCCAGGTGGGGGGTGGCCCACAGGCTGGCCAGGTGGGGGTGGCCCACAGGCTGGCCAGGTGGGGGTGGCCCACAGGCTGGCCAGGTGGGGGGTGGCCCACAGGCTGGCCAGGTGGGGGGTGGCCCACAGGCTGGCCAGGTGGGAGGTGGCCCACAGGCTGGCCAGGTGGGAGGTGGCCCACAGGCTGGCCAGGTGGGGGGTGGCCCACAGGCTGGCCAGGTGGGGGTGGCCCACAGGCTGGCCAAGTGGGGGTGGCCCACAGGCTGGCCAAGTGGGGGGTGGCCCACAGGCTGGCCAGGTGGGGGTGGCCCACAGGCTGGCCAGGTGGGGGTGGCCCACAGGCTGGCCAGGTGGGGGGTGGCCCACAGGCTGGCCAGGTGGGGGTGGCCCACAGGCTGGCCAGGTGGGGGTGGCCCACAGGCTGGCCAGGTGGGGGGTGGCCCACAGGCTGGCCAGGTGGGGGTGGCCCACAGGCTGGCCAGGTGGGGGTGGCCCACAGGCTGGCCAGGTGGGGGTGGCCCACAGGCTGGCCAGGTGGGGGGTGGCCCACAGGCTGGCCAGGTGGGAGGTGGCCCACAGGCTGGCCAGGTGGGAGGTGGCCCACAGGCTGGCCAGGTGGGGGGTGGCCCACAGGCTGGCCAGGTGGGGGTGGCCCACAGGCTGGCCAAGTGGGGGTGGCCCACAGGCTGGCCAAGTGGGGGGTGGCCCACAGGCTGGCCAGGTGGGGGTGGCCCACAGGCTGGCCAGGTGGGGGTGGCCCACAGGCTGGCCAGGTGGGGGGTGGCCCACAGGCTGGCCAGGTGGGGGTGGCCCACAGGCTGGCCAGGTGGGGGTGGCCCACAGGCTGGCCAGGTGGGGGGTGGCCCACAGGCTGGCCAGGTGGGGGTGGCCCACAGGCTGGCCAGGTGGGGGGTGGCCCACAGGCTGGCCAGGTGGGGGTGGCCCACAGGCTGGCCAGGTGGGGGGTGGCCCACAGGCTGGCATGGTGGGGGGAGGCCCACAGGCTGGCCAGGTGGGGGGTGGCCCACAGGCTGGCCAGGTGGGGGGTGGCCCACAGGCTGGCCAGGTGGGGGGTGGCCCACAGGCTGGCCAGGTGGGGGGTGGCCCACAGGCTGGCCAGGTGGGGGTGGCCCACAGGCTGGCCAAGTCCGTGCCGTTTAGTGGCTCTTGCTCCAAGACTTTATTTTTCATATTCTTAACTTCATAATTTGTATAAATTACTGTATTATCTTCCTGCTCCACTTCCCTCTCCTCTGTTTCTCGTCTCTGTCTTTCCTCTCCCTTATCTCCACTTCACTCTCCTCTCCCTGCTTCTTCCTGGCACCTCTCTATCCGTTTTCCCCTTTACATCCATTTCCTTCTCCTCCTTCCCTCATTATTCCCCTCTTTTCAAGCGTGTCTATTCAGCTTCCTCTCTCCCCTATCCCTTTCCTCTCTCTCCCCTCTCACTGGCCACTATACTCCACCTCTTTAATCTCAATTACTCTTCCACCTTCTTCCAGGCCAGCCAGGAAGTTTGCAACACTGACTGTTTACAACACTGACTGTTTACAACACTGACTGTTTACAACCCTCACTGTTTACAACACTGACTGTTTACAACCCTCACTGTTTACAACACTGACTGTTTACAACCCTGACTGTTTACAACCCTGACTGTTTACAACCCTGACTGTTTACAACCCTGACTGTTTACAACCCTGACTGTTTACAACCCTGACTGTTTACAACCCTGACTGTTTACAACCCTGACTGTTTACAACCCTGACTGTTTACAACCCTGACTGTTTACAACCCTGACTGTTTACAACCCTGACTGTTTACAACCCTCACTGTTTACAACCCTGACTGTTTACAACACTGACTGTTTACAACCCTCACTGTTTACAACACTGACTGTTTACAACCCTGACTGTTTACAACCCTGACTGTTTACAACCCTGACTGTTTACAACCCTGACTGTTTACAACCCTGACTGTTTACAACCCTGACTGTTTATAACCCTGACTGTTTACAACACTGTTTACAACCCTGACTGTTTACAACCCTGACTGTTTACAACCCTGACTGTTTACAACCCTGACTGTCACTTGGCCCTTCCTGTCCCCTGTCCCTCACGCCTCCCTCTATACCGTCCCTCACACCTCCCTCTATACCGTCCCTCACGCCTCCCTCTATACCGTCCCTCACGCCTCCCTCTATACCGTCCCTCACGCCTCCCTCTATACCCTCCCTCACGCCTCCCTCTATACCCTCCCTCACGCCTCCCTCTATACCGTCCCTCACGCCTCCCTCTATACCCCTCCCTCACGCCTCCCTCTATACCCCTCCCTCACACCTCCCTCTATACCGTCCCTCACACCTCCCTCTATACCGTCCCTCACGCCTCCCTCTATACCCTCCCTCACGCCTCCCTCTATACCCTCCCTCACGCCTCCCTCTATACCCTCCCTCACGCCTCCCTCTATACCCTCCCTCACGCCTCCCTCTATACCCTCCCTCACGCCTCCCTCTATACCCTCCCTCACGTACGCCTCCCTCTATACCCTCCCTCACGCCTCCCTCTATACCCCTCCCTCACACCTCCCTCTATACCGTCCCTCACACCTCCCTCTATACCCTCCCTCACGCCTCCCTCTATACCCTCCCTCACGCCTCCCTCTATACCCCTCCCTCACGCCTCCCTCTATACCCCTCCCTCACGCCTCCCTCTATACCCCTCCCTCACGCCTCCCTCTATACCGTCCCTCACGCCTCCCTCTATACCGTCCCTCACGCCTCCCTCTATACCCTCCCTCACACCTCCCTCTATACCCCTCCCTCACACCTCCCTCTATACCGTCCCTCACGCCTCCCTCTATACCCTCCCTCACGCCTCCCTCTATACCCCTCCCTCACGCCTCCCTCTATACCCTCCCTCACGCCTCCCTCACGCCTCCCTCTATACCCTCCCTCACACCTCCCTCTATACCCCTCCCTCACGCCTCCCTCTATACCCTCCCTCACGCCTCCCTCTACACCCCTCCCTCACGCCTCCCTCTACACCCCTCCCTCTCGCCTCCCTCTACACCCCTCCCTCTCGCCTCCCTCTACACCTCTCCCTCACGCCTCCCTCTACACCTCTCCCTCACGCCTCCCTCTACACCTCTCCCTCACGCCTCCCTCTACACCTCTCCCTCACGCCTCCCTCTACACCCCTCCCTCACGCCTCCCTCACGCCTCCCTCTACACCCCTCCCTCACGCCTCCCTCTACACCCTCCCTCACGCCTCCCTCTACACCCTCCCTCACGCCTCCCTCTACACCCTCCCTCTCGCCTCCCTCTATACCCTCCCTCGTGCCTCCCTCTATACCCTCCCTCACGCCTCCCTCTATACTCTCCCTCCCTATGGCCGCTAGCGAGCCACATGCGGCTCTTTGACCTTTGATATGCGATTGATAAGAATTCTAGAGAATTCGAATATTTTAGAAATTTCGAACCGAATCAAGAGCAAGAACCGTGCGGGTATAGTTGCGATAACTAGGGAAGGTCAGTGTAGGTGCAGACGTCGAGCTGTGCAGACTCAACTGGTACAAGTAACGACATTATGAAGATGTAAATATTTTCAACCTGAGTGGAAGAATTAGTATTCATATGTAAAGGATGTGAACCTCTCTGCTTTATCAGTGCCACTCACTCGTTACAAAGTCAGTAACTTGAAGCGTCACTATGAAACTGTTCACAAACACTTCTCGTATGTTTACCCCACCTACATCACACTTAAGGAAATATAAGTTAAGTGAGTTAATATCATCAATAACTAGGTGGCAGAGACTGTTGACACTGTTGAGTAAGGATGGAGGGCGATACAACCACTGAAGGCAGTTTGGTTATATCCTGGAACATTGCTCTTCCTTAACCTCCTTATTCTGATGGGGAGTTTATTAGGAAGAATATAGGTGAGGTTGTTTCAGTGACTGATCAGTGATCTGTCAACACACCAAACATTACATATAACAGTTGAGCGACTTTGAGTCGTCTAACATCACACAGGTGACTCAAACTCACCTGTGTTTGAGGTGACTTTGTTATTTTGGTACTCAAAGTTATTTGAGTCACCTGACGTAACACTAATAACACTAACGCGACTATCAGCACAAACACAAGTTTCACGTTGATTTGGCGGGTGACCATCAGAGGGTGCGGTTGTGCCCTCCCTTCCCTCTTCCGCAGTTGTCTCGCAGCCCTTGGTGTCCCCGGGTGTGTGGTTGTCACGGTAATTGTTTGGTGCCGTGCTGTAGCGTGGTACAGTCTCACGAGGATGGAGACCTGTGTGCCTCCAGTGAAGGAGTCTACAACACCTGTTATTGAATTTTCTTCCCTGGTGGATCATACGTCTGTTAGTGAAGCTCTAATGCACGTGAGCTGTCAACATGGCAGACTTGGTTGGTGTACAGCGTGTTCGCGACAAACGTGATGTGGTGAACTTTCAGTTGGAGTGTTTCAGGATTTTATCCATCGCTTTTAATGTTGCTCCTTCCTGCTGCCTTTGAGGAGCTGGCCCCATGAAGGTGGTTAACCTCAGTGTGACGACTACATACGTGGTGGTGCAGGGGTGCTCCGTTTGAGTGCCGGACGTGCTTTCGTTACGGCTCTTTGAGCGTTATGGGAGAGGACCGAGTGACAGTTTCCTCTGGACACGCGAAGTGCTTGCTGGCACCATGACACTAGTGATGTCCCTTGACCGGAATGTACAGATTTCTGTTATGCTGATGGAGATTAATCTCCACTGCCTGTACGCAGGATAGCCCCGCACATGCTATCAGTGTGGTGTGGTTGCCGGGTCACCTGGCTGCGGCGTGCTTGGTGGGTGTGGTGGACCGAGGGAATATTTTCAGAGAGGCTGATTTTCTCTCTCTGGAGGCCCAGGAGGGTTCCGTGGAAGCGTTGGATGGTGGTGAAACCCTGACTGTAAGCCCTCTGGTTTCTGGACCTGTGTGTGCAGGTGTCCCGGGTGCGCCCTGAGGCTCCGGGGTCGGTAGTACGTCGGTGCGTCTGGTTGAGGATTCGCCTGACAGGATGTGTCTTCGGTTGTACTCACCTATTTGTACTTGCGGGGGTTGAGCTCTGGCTCTTTGGTCCCGCCTCTCAACTGTCAATCAATTGGTGTACAGGGGCCTGAGCCTACTGGGCTCTGCATATCTGTACTTGAAACTATGTATGGAGTCAGCCTCCACCACATCACTGCCTAATGCATTCCATTTGTCAAAGTTCTTTCTAATATGTGGTTTATTTGGGTACTCAATTTCCACGTGTGTCATCTAGTGCGTGTGCCCCTTGTGTTAAATAGCATGACCTTATCTACCCTATCAATTCCATTGAGAATCTTGTATGTGGTGATCATGTCCCCCCTAACTCTTCTGTCTTCCAGCGACGTGAGGTTTAACTCCCGTAGTCTCTCCTCGTAGCTCATACCTCTCAGCTCGGGTAATAGTCTGGTGGCAAACCTTTGAACCTTCTCCAGTTTAGTTTTATGCTTGACTAGATATGGACTCCATGCTGGAGCCGCATACTCCAGGATTGGTCTGACATATGTGGTATACAAAGTTCTGAATGATTCCTTACACAAGTTTCTAAATGCCGTTCTTATGTTGGCCAGCCTGGCGTATGCCGCTGATGTTATCCTCTTGATATGGGATTTAGGGGGACAAGTCTGGCGTGATATCAACCCCCAAGTCTTTCTCTCTCTCTCTCTCTGACTCTTGAAGTATTTCATCTCCCAAATGATACCTTGTATCTGGTCTCCTGCTCCCTACGTCTATCTTCATTACAATACCTTTGCTTGGGTTAAACTCTAACAACCCTTTGTTCGACCATTCCTTCAATTTGTCTAAATATTCTTGAAGCCTCAAGCAGTCCTCTGTTTTAATCCTTCTCATAATTTTGCCATCGTCAGCAAATATTGAGAGGAATGAGTCTATACCCTCCGTGAAATCATTTACGTATATCAGAAACAGGATAGGACCGAGTACAGAGCCCTGTGGGACTTCACTGGTGACTTCACGCCAATCTGAGGTCGCACCCCCTCACCGTAATTCTCTGCTTCTTATTGCTTAGGTACTCCCTTATCCACTGTAGCACCTTACCAGTCACTCATGCCTGTCTCTCCAGCTTATGTGCCAGGTTCTTATGGAATACTGTGTCAAAGGCTTTCCGACAGTCCAAGAAAATGCAGTTCGCCTAGCCTTCTCTTTCTTGCTTAATCATTGTCACCTGGTCGTAGAATTCTATTAAGCCAGTCAGGCAAGATTTACCCTCCCTGAACCCATGTTGGCGATTTGTCACGAAGTCCCTTCTCTCCAGACGTGTTACTAAGTTTTTTCTCACGATCTTCTCCATCACCTTGCATGGTATCCAAGTCAAGGGCATGAGTCTGTAATTCAGTACCTCTTGTCTGTCACCCCTTTTGTATATTGGGACCACATTAGCCGTCTTCCATATTTCTGGTAGGTCACCCGTCTTAAGTGACTTACTATGGGGAGTGGCAAGCAAAGTGCCTCTGCACACTCTTTGAATACCCATGGTGAGATCCTATCTGGACCAAAAGCCTTTCTCACATCCAGATCCAACAGGTGTCTCTTGACCTCATCTCTCGTAATTTCGAACCCTTCCAAGACCGCCTGGTTTACTGCCCCCCCCCCCTCTCCTAGCACACTGATCTCACCTTGTTCTATTGTGACGACCTCCTGGACCTTCATGTTGTGATCTTCACACACCTCTTTGTCATTTTCTTATACATGTCCTCGCCTGTTCTAAGTTTCATTACCTGTTCTTTCATTGTTGTTTTCCTCCTGATGTGACTGTGGAGTAGCTTTGGTTCGGTTTTGGCTTTGTTTGCTATATCATTTTCATAACTTTTCTCTGCTTCTCTTCTCACCCTGACATACTCATTCCTGGTTCTCTGGTATTTCTCTCTGCTTTCTGGTGTTCTGTTATTCCGGAAGTTCCTCCACGCCCTTTTGTTCAGTTTCTTTGCTTCCATACATGCCCTATTATACCATGGCTTCTTTTGCTTCTCGGATTTTTCCTTTTGGTCCGGGATGTACCTGCTTACTGCCTCCTGACACTTTTGGGTGACATAGTCCATCATGCCGTGTACAGACTTAGCTCTGAGATCTGTGTCCCATGAAAAATACCCTAGGAAACTTTTGATCTCCTCATAATTTTCCTTTCGGTATGCCAGCCTTTTTTCTAGTTCTTTTTTTTTTGTGGGGGGGGGGAAAGATAAATCCTAGCTCTATCAGGTACTCAAAGATCAATACACTTTGATAACTCATTCCCAAAGGTGGTTCCAACATAACTTCCCTTATATCCCACTCATTTAGGATAAATATCAGATCGAACATGGCTGGTTCATCTTCCCCTCTCATTCTTGTCGGTCCCTTGATGTGTTGCCTTAGAAAGTTTCTTGTTGCCACGTTCAGCAGCTAAACTCTCCATGAATCTGGTCCTCCATGTGGGTTTTTGTTTTCCCAATCTATCTTCCCGTGGCTGAAATCTCCCATGATTAGTAATCCAGATCCATTTCTGCAAGTGACAGAAGCTGCTCTCTCTATTATGTTAATGGTGGCCATGTTGTTTCTATCATATTCCTGTCTGGGTCTTCTGTCATTTGGTGGTGGGTTATATATGACTACTACTTTAATTTTTTGTCCTCCAGTTGCTATGGTACCTGTTATGTAGTCACTGAAACCTTCACAGCCCTGAATAACCATTTCCTCAAAACCCCAAACTTTTCTTGCCAGCAGAGCTACACCACCATGTCCTCTTCCTTCTCTCTCTTTCCTCACAACACAGTAGTCCTGTGGAAACAGTACATTTGTTACGGTTTTTGTGAGCTTTGTTTCTGTGAGTGCTATTATGTCTGTATTTTCTTCTAGTACCCATTCACCAAGTTCATTTGCTTTATTTGTAATCCCATCAATGTTAGTGTACATTTGCCTTGAGGCTCACTTTCTTCTGTCCCTTCTCATTCCCCCTACTTGGTGAGTGTTCTGTTGACGGGGGAAGATGTTCCATGGGTGTGAGGATTTGTGAGGTGGATAACAGGGTCTCAGAGGATACTGGGGTGAGGGGTCAAGTGAAGGGGGGACAGGAAGCTTATGGGATGAAGAGGGAGAGAGGACCGAAAGGAAAAGGATGGAGGGGGGACATGGTGGGAGGAGGGGAGGGGTAGTAGGGTGGGAATGGGGTGATGGGGGAGGAAGAGTTGGCTGAGCATTTGAGTAGGGGCAGGGGGGTTCAGGGTAGGGGGGTTTCTATGCAGAGGAGGGTGGTGGAATTTCCCTCTCCTTTGGTGTTACTGGGTTGCTGGTTGTGGGTTCCCCCTCACAACCCCGGGGATGTTGTGTTGGGGGCTGTGATGTCCTGGTTTTCTCTTCTCGCCCTATGCTTCTTTCTTGCTTCTGCCACCATGGCTCTCTCCTCCCTCGTCATGTCCCTTTGGAGGAATACTCTTTTCAATCCTCCCACATATTGCAGGTGCTCTTCCTTATTAGAATCTTATCCTTTGCGGCTTTGTTTGCAAACACTATCTTTAACACACGGTCTCTGTCCTTGTTGTATCAGCCTAACCTGAAAACCTTCTCAATGCTATGTTCAGGCCCCTTCCATCTCTAGCCCCTTCAGTATTTCATTCACTGCCATTCTGTCCTTATTTCATTCTGTCTTATTGGAGCCTTCCTGCTCCTTAATCCCCACAGTTGCCACTGATCTTTTTCTTTCCAGCAGCTGACTAGTGGAGAGTGCTGCTTCCTGTGAGGTGGCTGCTTTCATGGCTACCTCCATCACTGTGGACATTACTTTTGAGTTATTTTTTTTTAGTATCTCTGCAAATGTTTCTTGTACAATGGCATTCCCTTCCAATGTACCAATTCCATCTTCTCCTTGGATGATTATTTGAGTTTCAGCCTCAATATTGCTCTCTTTGAGGGTTTTAATCTCCTCCTTTGCTGCTGTCAGCTCGCTTTGCAGGTTGCTTATTTTGCTCTTCATTTCCTGCATCAATTCCTGCAATTCCGTCTGTGTGTTCCTGTGGAAGTTCATCCTGTGCTGATTGATGAGGAGGTGGCGGAGGCTTTCCTGGGGGAATCTCCTTCAGCTTTGGCATGAAAGTCTGGTGAGGACACTGTCTGTTGTGGCTGTTGGGGTCGGCGTTTCCCCCTCTTTTAGAGTGGTGCTGCCAGCTGCCTCCTCTATGGAGAGGGCGCATCCTCCTTGCTGCATACACGATACGTCTCTTCCAGCGGCACTCGTGCCTGAGCAAAAACGTTGCAAGAAAAATGCTAGGTTGCAGTCTCATGAATGTGTGGAACCTGTCGCGAAGTTGGAGGGTGAGTTGAGTGTGGTGGATGCGGTGGTGGCTGTCTCGGAGCCGGGTGGGTGTGAGGATGCCTCTCGGGTACCCGCCTTCGGGCCCTCCAGTGTGGGTGTAGGGGGTCGTTGAGCCTGGTGCTGGTAGTCGTGATAGTAATGATTTGTGACTAGTGTTGAAGAGTCTCACTTCTAGGGGATTCCCATTCCCGGGTTACCCCTGAGGTTCAGGGTCCTATTGGTGACTCCTCAGGTGGTGTTTCGTTTCAGTCTAGGCAGCTAATGCCCGATGGATAGGTAGTTGCGTGTTCCCTCTCCCTTTTCCGATGACTCCCCATTTTACTTGTGCCTCCTTGAATGTTAATGGGCTTTGCTCCTCGGGAACTCAGTTGGGCCTGGATTTGATGCTTCACCGCCACAGGGTCGATGTAGCTTTCATCCAGAAGCATAATGTCCAGGATGTGAGAATGCTGCATCGGTTGGCTGTTAGGTATAGTGTGTTGTTGAATCCTTCTAAGTTGTTGAAAGTGGGTTCGTTGGTTCTTATTTCCAAACGGCCGCCGATTTCTGTGTAACATTCGGAGATGGACGATGATAAATGAATTCTTCTTGTGTGGATCTTATTTCTGGGATTGATGATATCGTTGTTGAATGTTTATGATTCCTCTGGGTCTGCAAGGTGGTAGGAGAGGGAGGCTTTCTTTGCTCTTGGGGTGTTAAAATTTCTGAGGCATGATAGGTGATCTATGGTTTTGGGGAGGGAAGATTTGAACTGTGTTATGTTGGCCTGGGACTGTAGTAGTCTTGTGCCTGCCAATGTGTGTGTGTGATGTGGTTGAAACTCTGGTGTTGTGGGTTTCGGGATGTGGCTGTGGTTCATGGGGGTGCTCTGGAGTTTACTTTTGTCTCTCCCAGTTCATGTTCCCGGATTGATAGGTTTTATGTTCATAGGTTGGAGGGGGCTGTGAACTCTCTCCTTATGGTTCTGATTGCTTTCTCTGACTACTGTATGGTGGTTGTGGAAGTTGGTGTTCAGAGTCAGGTGCGGGTTGGGAGGGGTTGGTGGAAACTCGATTGTAGTTTGCTGTAGTGTACCGACGTTCGTTCAGGTTCAGGTTCAGTGGGCTTTGAAGATCGAACGTAAACGGTGTTTTCCTTATCTCTTAGACTGGTGTGAGGGCGAGTGTAGGTCACTTTTTCCTTTTATTGCAAAGAGGAAATTGGCTGAACTTTGGAATGTTCAATGTGTTGCAGGATAGGTTGACTCTTTTTGTATACTTTGGTGAATAGGAGGTTTGATAGATTAACAGAGATTTGCTGTGTAACAACCTGGTTCGTGGATTGAGGGAGGAGATGGCTGTGGGGGTGCAGGTCAGGGCTGGGGCTGGTGAGCGTCTTTCACAGTTATTGCTTCAGAAGGAGGAGGAGGATCGGGAGTCTGTGTTGTTGACTAGTGTCCATATGCCTGATGATTCGGTTTTGTCGAATACGGATAGGGTGCAGTTCAATGTTCGGTGGGAGCTTGAATATCTTTATAGGAGGGTGGAGTGGATTGGAGGATTTTGTTCCTGGTTATTGTTCTTCCGAGTTGTCGAACTGTCAGGTTCTGGGGTTCTGGTGGGAGAGGTTGGTCGTTCAGAGGTTTGGGATGTTGTTCATTTGTTATGGAAAGGTAAGGTGCCATGGTCTGATGGGCTGCCAGCAGAATTTTATGTCTCCTATTGGGATATTATTGGGTCCAATTTCCTGGGAGTGGTTTTGTTTTGTTTTGAGCACATGCGGTTGGCTGCGTCTCAAGCTCATGGCATTGTGAGGCTCTTACCTAAGCCTGGCGACTTGCAGTTCTTTTCCAATTGGCATCCGATTACTCTTCTCAATCAGGATTATAAAATTATCTACAAGTTGTTAGCGAATGGGGTAGGGTCTGTGGTGGGCTCACTGGTTTCTAAGGAACAGTTTTACGGGGTGCTGGGGAGGTCATTAGTACCTTGTAACAACCTGGTTCGGGATTGTTCAGATCGTATTTATATGTCGGGGGTCTGAGTTCTCAGCGTCTTTGATCAATCTAGACAGTTTGAAGGCCTTCTACTGACCGTGTAGCCATTGAGTTTGTGTTGAAGATCCAGGGAAGCCTTGGGGTTGCCTCCTGGTTTGTGGGCTGGGTTCTGATGTTGTATATGGGTGTTGTAGTCGTGTGTGTGTGTGTGTGTGTGTGTGTGTGTGTGTGTGTGTGTGTGTGTGTGTGTGTGTGTGTGTGTGTGTGAATGGGTTGTTTAGTGATTCTTTCCCCATTCGGCGCTTAGTTCGGCAGGGATGGCCCCCCCCCCCTGTCGATGCTTTTGTATATTCTCTTTCAGGAACTGTTATTTCGAGTTTTGTGGGCTTCGTGGTTCCATCATTCCCCCTGTGGCTGCCCAATGGGTTTGACCTGAAAGTGTGTGGGTATGCTGATGATACGACTGTCTTTGTGCCTATGGCGGGTTCGGTTGTTGGTGTGCAGGAAGGGGTGCACAGTTTTGAGTTGGCAACAGGGGCTGTCATCAAATTTAAGAAATCCTGTATTATGGGGTTTGGGAGTTGGGCTTCTTGGGAGTCTTGGGAGGGATCTTGATTTCCCGTGGCGTGGTCTGTTCGCATGCTGGGTATCGCTTGGTATTGTTCGCATAAGGAATCGTTGCTGTATAAGTGGGCGGCGGCTAGTATAAGTGGCCGGCAGTAGTGGTGGCGGTGGAGATGCTGTCTAAGAGGGTCTTGACCCTTTATCAGCGGGCGATTATTGTGAATTGTAAGATTCTGTCTAAGGTCTGGTACTTGGCTCAGTTTCCCGTTAGGCAGGGCCCATGCACTTGAAATGGAGAAAGTGGTCTTTCGATATGTGTAGTGTGGTCGTTACCATTCGGTTCGCCAATGCTCCTTGTGTATGGGTTTGGCGGAGGGTGGGATTGGTCTTTCCGATGTGTATGCGAAGTCGTTGCCCATCTTTTGGGTGTCCTGTTGAATATTTGTTCATGCAGTTCATGTATGTGCTTCTTTCTTCTGTACTTTAGTATTTTGTGTTCTGTTTATGTTTGTGTGTTTGTTGGTGTAGGATTTCCATTATTGTGAATTATTATATTTCTACACGATAGTTTCTGTGAAATGTAACGGGTCTCCTAATGTTGGGATTCCTTATATATCCTTGTATTGTCTTTGTAAATAGTGTGTTGCGTGGTGTTGGTGATGTGTGGTCCGGGTTCCTTAGCGGTGTGTTTGTGTGCATGTGGTGTTAATGTTGTGCACGTCCATGAACTGTTCACATGTTGCGACATGTTTCTGTATTTGTTCTCTGTTAATGATTGCTTTAGATCTGTTTTATGTGTTTGTGTAATGTTCTGTTGCTACGGTGTACTTTTATGTACTGTTATGTTCTCTGTTTTATATAATAATGACAAAAAAAAAAACACGAGAGAGAGAGAGGCGTAGCTCTCGGGTCCCGGCTCGTGTTGGTGGCAAAGTGCAAAATGATTGACAAAACATCTCTTGCATTCAGCTTAGGTCTTGACGAATCACAGACCTACAAGACAACCCACAACTGGCAATATGTGTTCCTTATGTTTCATCTGATGTAAATGTGGAGTTAGAGACGTTGGTCTTAGTGGCATTAAAAGAAACGACTGGTGATAAAGACTTTAATCTTGCGCTTGACTCAACCTTGTGCTCTATTACTGAAACTAATACAAATTAACGGTTTAAAAACGGCATGCATGAGTAAAATATTCCATTTAATATGTTTTTTTTTCCATTTATTAAAGAAATGTTTAGTAACAATGTATGAAACAATAACAACTTGAGTGTAAATTTTGTTCCCGTCCTGCGGCTCTCAAACACCTGAGCTCTATATTTTGTGGCTCTTAGAGTAGGCAAGACTGGCCAGTACTGCTCTATACTATGACTCTTACAGCAGGCAAGACTGGCCAGTACTGCTCTATGACACTTACAGCAGGCAAGACTGGCCGACCCTACTCTATACTGTGGCTCTTACAGCAGGCAAGACTGGCCAGTACTGCTCTATGACACTTACAGCAGGCAAGACTGGCCAGTACTGCTCTATGACACTTACAGCAGGCAAGACTGGCCGGCCCTACTCTATACTGTGGCTCTTACAGCAGGCAAGACTGGCCAGTACTGCTCTATGACACTTACAGCAGGCAAGACTGGCCGGCCCTACTCTATACTGTGGCTCTTACAGCAGGCAAGACTGGCCAGTACTGCTCTATGACACTTACAGCAGGCAAGACTGGCCAGTACTGCTCTATGACACTTACAGCAGGCAAGACTGGCCAGTACTGCTCTATGACACTTACAGCAGGCAAGACTGGCCGACTCTACTCTATACTGTGGCTCGTACAGCAGGCAAGATTGGCCGGCCCTACTCTGACACTTACAGCAGGCAAGACTGGCCGACCCTACTCTATACTGTGGCTCTTACAGTAGGCAAGATTGGCCGGCCCTACTCTATACTGTGGCTCTTACAGCAGGCAAGACTGGCCAGTACTGCTCTATGACACTTACAGCAGGCAAGACTGGCCGACCCTACTCTATACTGTGGCTCTTACAGCAGGCAAGATTGGCCGACCCTACTCTATGACACTTACAGCAGGCAAGACTGGCCGACCCTACTCTATACTGTGGCTCTTACAGTAGGCAAGATTGGCCGGCCCTACTCTATACTATGACTCTTACAGTAGGCAAGATTGACCGGCCCTACTCTATACTATGACTCTTACAGTAGGCAAGATTGGCCGGCCCTACTCTATACTGTGGCTCTTACAGCAGGCAAGATTGACCGGCTCTGCTCTATACTATGACTCTTACAGTAGGCAAGATTGGCCGGCCCTACTCTATACTATGACTCTTACAGTAGGCAAGATTGGCCGGCCCTACTCTATACTATGACACTTACAGCAGGCAAGATTGGCCGGCCCTACTCTATACTGTGGCTCTTACAGCAGGCAAGATTGGCCGGCCCTACTCTATACTGTGGCTCTTACAGCAGGCAAGATTGGCCGGCCCTACTCTATACTGTGGCTCTTACAGCAGGCAAGATTGGCCGGCTCTGCTCTATACTGTGGCTCTTACAGCAGGCAAGATTGGCCGGCCCTACTCTATACTGTGGCTCTTACAGCAGGCAAGATTGGCCGGCCCTACTCTATACTGTGGCTCTTACAGCAGGCAAGATTGGCCGGCCCTACTCTATACTGTGGCTCTTACAGCAGGCAAGATTGGCCGGCCCTACTCTATACTGTGGCTCTTACAGCAGGCAAGATTGGCCAGCCCTACTCTATACTGTGGCTCTTCTTGTTGGCAAGATTGGCCAGCCCTACTCTATACTGTGGCTCTTACAGCAGGCAAGATTGACCGGCTCTGCTCTATACTGTGGCTCTTACAGCAGGCAAGATTGGCCGGCCCTACTCTATACTGTGGCTCTTACAGCAGGCAAGATTGGCCGGCCCTACTCTATACTGTGGCTCTTACAGCAGGCAAGATTGGCCGGCCCTACTCTATACTGTGGCTCTTACAGCAGGCAAGATTGGTCGGCCCTGCTCTTTACTGTGGCTCTTACAGCAGGCAATATTGGCCGACCCTACTCTATACTGTGGCTCTTACAGCAGGCAAGATTGGCCGACCCTACTCTATACTGTGGCTCTTACAGCAGGCAAGATTGGCCGACCCTACTCTATACTGTGGCTCTTACAGTAGGCAAGATTGGCCGACCCTACTCTATACTGTGGCTCTTACAGCAGGCAAGATTGGCCGGCCCTGCTCTATACTGTGGCTCTGTTCTCTTCGTCCCATGCCATTCTCTGCCTCTTTTTATTCCCCATCTCCCATTTCCGAGCTCTATCTTCCCATTCACCCCAGCCCCCCCCCCAGTCCCCTCTCCTCCAACAATTTCCCCACCCACCCCCTACCACCCCCCTCTTTCCCAAACAAGCCCCCATTTCCCCCTGCCAATCCTCCCCAGTCCCCTACCCCCCCCACCCCTCCCCCAACAACCAACCCCCCCACTCCCCCCCTCCACTCCCCCCTTCCTTGTTTTGTAGCCAGCTACAGTTTATTGCCGAAGATTTAATACTGGCGATTAAATATAATCAGGTGGTTAAAGGATTACATAAAGATGGTGAAGGGTGTAATCTGGAGGCTTTACAAGCACCCAACAAGCAGATCACAGTGGTTAAGGGTCGTTAGGGCTCCCTTCATCTTTTATTGTTGAGGCAAATGGCCATCAACTGCTGGTTACGGTGAGTGGTTGTTAGCGGGGACCTGCAGCCCTCAACCGCTCGCGGTTAATAATTAAATCTGGTTCATTTCCGTGCGGTTAATGGGTGCACGCGCTTAACCTTGGGTCACTGTGATTACGGGTCCGGGTACTACGACCTCCTCCTATAGTGACCAGCCCCCCTGTGCTAGTGTTGGGGGGGGGGGTGTGGCACTGTTCTAGGGGCGCCGAGTTGGTGTAGCGTTGTTGTGGCACTGTAATGATGAAACTAAGAAAAGGGGAGAACAGATACACAGAGAACGATAAAGAGGTGTGTGAAGAACTCAACAAGAGATTCCAGGAGGTCTTCACAATAGAACAAGGAGAGGTCCCTGCACTAAATGAGGAGGCAAACCGAACAACCTTGGAGGAAATTTACCTCACCAGTGATGAGGTCAAAAGGAATCTGTTGGAGCTGAATGTGACAAAGGCTGTTGGGCCTGACAGAATCTCACCATGGATTCTAAAAGAAGGTGCAGAAGCACTAAGTGTGTTACTCTCTATGGTGTATAACAGGTCACTGGAAACGGGAGACGTTCCGGAAAGTTGGAAGACAGCTAACGTGGTCCCAATATACAAAAAGGGTGACAGGCAAGAGGCACTGAACTACAGGCCAGTTTCCCTAACTTGTATACCATGCAAGGTGATGGAGAAGATTGTGAGGAAAAGGCTCGTAGAGCATCTGGAGGGAAACAGCTTTGTAACACACCACCAGCATGGGTTCAGAGATGGTAAATCGTGCCTCACAGGCCTAATAGAATTCTATGACCAGGCAACACAAATTAGGCAAGAAAGAGAAAGGTGGGCAGACTGCATTTTCTTGGACTGTCAGAAAGCCTTTGACACAGTACCTCACAAAAGGCTGTTACAAAAGGTGGAGCAACAGGCAGGAGTAAAAGGGAAGGTGCTCCAGTGGATACGGGAGTATTTAAGCAACAGGAAACAGCGAGTAACTGTGAGGGGGGGGGGGGGGAGACATCAGAGTGGCGAGATGTCACCAGCGGAGTCTTACAGGGTTCTGTACTTGGATCCATCCTGTTTCTAGTATATGTAAACGACCTTCCGGAGGGTATAGACTCATTCCTCTCAATGTTTGCTGACGATGCAAAAATTACGAGAAGAATCAAAACAGACGAAGATAGACAGACTACAGGGCGACCTGGACAAACTGGAGGAATGGTCTAGAAAATGGCTGCTAAAGTTCAACTCAGGAAAGTGTAAAGTAATGAAATTAGGCGAAGGGAGCAGAAGGCTGAACACAAGGTACCATCTGGGAGGTGAAATCCTACAAGAGTTAAATAGAGAGAAAGATCTGGGGGTTGATATCACACCGAACCTGTCCCCAGAGGCCCACATCAAAAGAATATCATCAGCGGCATATGCTTGACTGGCCAATATAAGAACTGCCTTTAGAAACTTGTGTAAGGAATCGTTCAGGACCCTGTATACCACTTATGTAAGACCAATCCTGGAGTATGCAGCTCCAGCCTGGAGTCCATACCTAGTTAAACACAAGACGAAGTTAGAGAAGATTCAGAGGTATGCCACCAGACTTGTCCCGGAACTGAGAGGAATGAGCTACGAGGAAAGGCTAAAGGATCTGAACCTCTCAACCCTGGAAAACAGAAGAGTAAGGGGAGACATGATAACCACCCACAAAATTCTCAGGGGAATTGCCAGGGTGGACAAAGACAAACTCTTCAGCACGGGGAGGGACACGAACAAGGGGACACAGGTGGAAACTTAGTACCCAGATGAGCCACAGATACGTTAGAAAGAATTTTTTCAGTGTCAGAGTAGTTAATAAATGGAATGCATTAGGCAGTGATGTGGTGGAGGCTGACTCCATACACAGTTTCAAGTGTAGATATGATAGAGCCCAATAGGCTCAGGAACCTGTACACCTGTTGATTGACAGTTGAGAGGCGGGACCAAAGAGCCAGAGCTCAACCCCCGTAAGCACAACTAGGCGAGTTCGGGCACCAAACACATAGGAAAAACAAAAGGCTACATATAAGAGCACATATATGTAGTAACATACAACATAACACAGAACAGCACATAACATAAATAACATAAAACACACCCACAACCAAAGACACAAAACAGAAACATAAAGAAGGACCACTCACTAACACACCTCCCACACACAGGAACAAAGTAGCACGGTACAAAACCACACAGGCCACAAAAGTTATATACACATAGTCAAAAGCACAGAACAGTCTCCGTGGTGTAGTGGTAAGACACTCGCCTGGCGTTCCGCGAGCGCTATGTCATGGGTTCGTATCCTGGCCGGGGAGGATTTACTTGGCGCAATTCCTTAACTGTAGCCTCTGTTTAACGCAACAGTAAAATGTGTACTTGGATGAAAAAACGATTCTTCGCGGCAGGGGATCGTATTCCAGGGACCATAGGATTAAGGACTTGCCCGAAACGCTACGCGTACTAGTGGCTGTACAAGAATGTAACAACTCTTGTATATATCTCAAAAAAAAAAAAAAAATAATATGTACACACACATGAAACACACACGCCAACATCAAGAGAAATGCATAAAGCACCAAACACACAACTACCACACAACAACCAAATACCCGAACACAAGTAGCACATGCCAAGGCAGATCAAAGGCCAAAAAACACAGAAAAACGCAGGCCCACGCAGGAGCCGAAAACAACTTCCAAACCACACCCCACACGCACATAGACACAACCGGCACCCGGAGGCACCGAAACACACCACACACATGCACAGGAGCAGCACTATCACAAGTAAGACACACACAACCCACGTAACCCCTGCCAAGGAGGTCCAAAAAAAGGGGAAGGGAGTACAAAGTGAAACTAACCCCCCAAATCACCCCCTCCCTCCCCAAACACACACCGACACCCCAACCCCACCCAAGAACAAGCACAGTCACCCAACCACCGACGCAGCCACAGATCCAAAAGCAACTCCACAAATATAGGCATCCGTGAACCACCGACCAAACTCCGCCAGAAAAGTGCGTTGCAACCACCACCAGGTAAACCACATGCGCCCCCGCAAAAAGCCCAAAACACGAGTAATCCCATATCCCTCCCGCCTTCCAACCCACACACACAAAACACATAATCCACAGTCAAAATACACAACGTATTGCGCACCCTCCGCAAACTACTCGGAAAAGAAAAAAAAAAACACAAAACATCACCCCTACACCTCGACCCACAAAACACCTCCATGACATCCCTAAACCAGGCAACTAATCCCTGCAACCAGACGCAAAAATAAAATACATGCCCCTGCTACACACTAAAGCCACAGTGCACACACGCTGCAGAATCACGCAACCCAGGCATACACAACCGCTCATTCGTCGCGACAAATGCAGAAACTGAAACAACAACTCCTGCTGCTGCGGCACCAAGAACCTTCCCCCCCCCTCCCCCAAATTTGACCAGACAAGACTCCAATCCCAACACGGGAATAAGGCCTCCTGGGAGTGCCCGAAGAATCACCACGGCCCAAGAATACACAGGAGAGGTAAACAAAGCCACCTTCTGACAAACCCCCAAATCAACCAAGTAACTAAACCTAATTGAGCAGAAAAAAAAAACACAACGCATTCAGCCTCCCACCCAGAACCAGCCCCTAACACAACGAGACCCTAGCCTTAGTAAAGACGTCAGGAATACCAACAACACCCTCCTGCACCCCCAACACCAGCGTCGAACGACGAACCGGATGATAACGACCACACCTCACATACCTGTACACCAGACTCTCCAAACCCGAGGCCTTCCGGCGATCCAAAGGGAAACATTGAGCCACAAACCACACTCGTGACAGCACCTTACTCGTAACAAGAAACGCCTGCTGGTAGATTGTCAACGGACGACCCAACAACAACCCAACCACAACCCAAACCAAACGAGAAACAGCACCCCAATTCCACTCCAAGGAGCGATTATAGGAGGCAAACCAGGTAATCCCAAGAACTCGAAGAGACGACACCACCGGAAACCACGACCCCTCCCACACCAGGCGAGAGACCCATTCACCTATACCCATCAAATCCGACTTTGCACGATTAATGACGGCTCCTGTGGCGTACCAAAACCTCAAGAGAATATCCTGGACAGCACTGACAGAACCCACCGAACCCACAAACAGAACGGTTTGTTTGTTCTGCATATCCACAAATGGGCAGCCGAATACCGGAAGGCAAAAGAGAAGGCACAATCAAAGCACAAGCCTTGACCGCCCGAAAGAGAGGTTCCTGAAAAATCACATACAAGAGCATAGACATGGGCAACCCTGATGCACAGAGTGGCGAATAGGAAAAGAGGAACTAAAAAATCAATTCACACAAATGCGACTGAGACACTGGGCATACAGCATACGCACCCAATCCACGAACACCGACGGAAACCCAATCCGCTCCATCACACGAAACATAAACACCAGTGACACCCGATCGAAGGCCTTCGACCATTCCAAGCTGATCATCGCCGATGAAAGGCAAATATTCGGACGCGCACATCACAAAATAAAGAATTGCAATGAATAAGTGAATGACCAGAATACCACAAAACTGCTCAACAGAAATCACCGACGCAACAACACTATGACAGTGACTCGCTATAACCTTGGACAGATTTTTATAATCGACATTCAAGAACGTAATAGGCTAATAATTCGAGAAGAACTGCAAATCGCCCGGCTTCGGGAGCAGCTGCACGATCCCGTCACAATGGGAGTCGGGCAGAACACGCTTCCCAAGACAAGCCTGCACCACCTCCAAGAAGACCTCCCCCCCAGCACATCCCAAAAGGTAATATAGAACTCAACAGGAAGGCCATCCGAACCGGGCACCTTCCCTGAACGAAACGACTGGATCATATCCAGGAGCTCCCCCAACGAAACATCCTGCACTAACCGGGCACACTCCGCCACCGACAAACCAGGGGTGCACCCATCCAAAAAAGAATCCGCGAGACAACATCTCCCTGCACCGCCCCATAGAATGCCCCCAATTCCTGCTGCACGTAAAGCAGAACCCCATCCGTGCTAGAAAGTACAAAACCATCAGGCCGCCTAAGGCCCTTAAGAAGGACGGAAGCCCTAGCAGCCTTCTCTCAAACCAAAAGAGAGGGTGAGAGCCACTCCCCATCCACATGCTCAGCCCCACGAGGATGCACCCGAACACCACCAGTCATTTCCACACACAAAGCACAAATACGCTCCTTACACTCAGAAATATCCCTGAAGCAGTCAACACCAGCATTCAACCACACATACAAACTAGACAGCCACGCCTGAGGCAACCGCAGTAGCCCAAACCTCCCGGCCGCCTCCCGCTTAGCAACAACGCTAAAGAACTTCCGACACTCCACCTTACACCACTCACTCCAAACGAAGAGAGAAGAGAAGGCAGCCCTCTGGGTAAGGAACCCAACCCACCAGACCCGAAACTGTGCACAAATACACAGACAACAAAACAACTGACAATTAAGTTTCCACCACACTGGACCCACATGCACCTGACTCCGGACACCAACCCGGACCATTTTCAAACAATGATCCGAGAAAGCCACAGGAACAGTGCGGAAGTCAAACACAGAACACTCCCCACCAGAAACATAGAACTTATCCAACCGAGAACTCCCCCCATGCGCAGCGAAGGTATACTCCAACGCACCATCGCACAAAACAGCAGCAACGCGAAACCCGCATGAACGCAAAACTTCAAGCAAAGCGGCCGAAACATTTAGCGGGTGGGCACTAGAGCTATCCCACACACTCGTGACACAATTAAAATCACCACCAAAGACCAAGTCCTTCGTATCATGCTGCAGGAAGGGCAGAAGTCCCTCCCGAAAAAACACATCCCGGTCCCGATGATGCGCCACCCCAGAAGGGGCATACACCATCAAGAACGGAATCACAACCCCCCCAAATACTCCGCCCGCACAAACAAGACTCGCCCATCAATATCCATTTCCGTGTGAAGTACAGAAATAGATGCCCTCCACAAAAATAACACAAGTGTACCTCCAAAGGACGTCCTCGGCGGGTTCAACACATGATAATCAGCACACAACCCCTGAAGAACAGATGCCTCCCAAAAAATGTGCTCCTGAATCAGAGCCACATCCACACGCTGCTCCCGAAGCACATCCACTAGTCCCAGCTGGACTGCAAGAGCATTCAGACCACGCACATTTAAAGACACACAAACAAGAGCAGGTGCCATCGAAAACCCATCGAGAACACCCCAACCCCACAGACCCTCTAGGGGGCATACTGGGACCCACCGCAAGGGCGGCGTCTGCAACGTGAGGGCCAACCGTCCGCTGCTTCACAGAAGAGGAATCCACAGGAATGTCGGACCATGGACAATTCAGGAGGCGAACAGTGCCTGCATCACCTGGCGAAGTATGCTAAGACCCCGCCGCCACCGCCCTGGTACCATCCACGCCCACTGTCGCCGAGGAAATCACGCCATCAGCAGGCACCACATCACCACCGGAAACCTCAACAGACGCAGGAGAACTAGGAGGGGGGTGGGGGGCACTATCTGAGGCTATACCACGCGAAGCCTCAACTCGTTTGCCTGGGGGCGCCTTACTGCATGAGCGCTCTCTCGAAGTGCGCCTCTGGCAACATCCACGCCCATTGTCACCGAGGAAATCACGCCATCAGCAGGCACCAAATCACCACCGGAATCCTCAACAGACGCAGGAGAAATAGAAAGGGGGGAGGACTATCCGAGGCTATACCGCGTGAAGCCCCTCAACCCACTTGCCAGGGGGCCCCCTTACTGCTCGAGCGCTCTCTCGAAGTCACATCCAGCGAGGAGCAGGGGAGCACAACGCCCCCTCATGGAGCACACCACCCCCTCATGGAACACACCACCAGGAGTAGTAAAAGGCGGCACTGGAACACGGGCATCAGGAACGCCACCATCCTTGAGGACAATACCCCGGGGAGACATCATAGCCAGCCGCAAGAAGCACACCCCCTCAACAGGAGGCACCAGCACCACACCTACAACACCACCCACATTCACCACGGATGCACCAGGAACCGGATGCACTTCCACATCCACTGGAAGCTGAAGACGTGAAGCAGTGGCAGCCAGGTCCTCCACGGAAGCCGACATGGGAGACACAACAGGCTTAGACGGAACAGCAGGTACAGCCGCCGCAGGTAAACCACCAAGCAAACCCGCAGGACGAGGACCCACTGAGGAGGCAGCCCAGACACTCAAGGGGGAAAAATCCCCCTCCCGAAAAACTGAAGAGGTCTCCATGCGAGGAACACCACATCTGACTGCGTTGTGGCCCTCCTCACCACACTGAAAGATAGTGCGGGCCTGACCATGATAGAAGACTTGCAGATAGACGCCACAACACAAAACCTTGGAAGGAATGGAGCCCGTGATATGCATTTGAAGCGTACAAGTACCCAGACGGAGGACCCATAGCCGTCGCACACTCAAAACGTTGTACCGATGACGCAGCACTGTACCAAAGCGTGCAAACACCTAGGAGAGCTCCACCTCAGGAAAATTTAGAGGCACACCGTGAATGGTCACAAAGGTCAGGGGGGCCACACAGATCAGAAACCGTCATCGATAAAGCGGTACCAGGAAGGAGAACCGTCCGCTCATTCCAACATTCTACGAACTGCACATATATAGGTGACGTGGGAAACATCGCCGCCACACGGAAGGGCGAAAACTTCTCCAGACCGAGAAGATCCGTAACCTGCATGCCCAACCCATCCAGGAGTGCAACCGCCACTTGCTACCAATCCACCGCAGCAGAGAAATCCAAACGCACAGTATTCACACGGCGGATGCTGCCACCACCAGCCGCCGCCAATATGCTAGCCACCGCCCCGGCCAGCAGGCACTCCACACCAATGGGCAACCACCACTATGCAGCGTCAAACAGCCACTGACAGCCCAAGCTCGACGTCCAACCCCTCTGGTGACAGAGGAGCGAATCATTTAATTCACAATTACCCTGTTTGGGTGGCTCTCCAAGCGTTCTAACCGGTACCTTAATCTACTTAACATTACTGGCCAGGACTGACTACATATAACGGGTATCGAACACTTCCCTGAATCTTGACGAAGACCGTGCTGATGATGGGAGCTCCTCACATCCCATAACACTGTGTCTAGAGGGAAAATTGCGGAGCTTCAAGAGAATTTCAGCGAGACTTGTTTACTTTAAAATTTGATGGCGTCTTCCTCTCGGCTCTCAGCCGGTTCCTATACTGTTCTGTTATTGACAATGGGAGGTCGACTTTAATTCGTTAGTAATTATATTAGATCCAGTCATAGAGAATATTTTTTTATTGATTCTAATGCTAGACTGATAGTTAAAGTGATTCATATTATTATGAGCTGATATTCATATTATTATGAGCTGATAAATTTAATGGTGACATACGGCAATGATATCGCCGTTTTCTTCCGAGGAATTCCTCTGCTATTTCGTTTTCTTTGAGTTGATTTGTAAGTAGTAAATCAACAACAATATTATCTGCCTATTAAAATGAAAGTTAGTAAATAGTGTTGATTTTTCCGACAGTGACTATTGTATGTACCAGAGGCAGCTGCATGTACCAGCTGCAGTGTTCAGGCTACTGCATGTACCAGCTGCAGTGTTCAGGCTACTGCATGTACCAGCTGCAGTGTTCAGGCTACTGCATGTACCAGCTGCAGTGTTCAGGCTACTGCATGTACCAGCTGCAGTGTTCAGGCTACTGTATGTACCAGCTGCAGTGTTCAGGCTACTGCATGTACCAGCTGCAGTGTGCAGGCTACTGTATGTACCAGCTGCAGTGTTCAGGCTACTGTATGTACCAGCTGCAGTGTTCAGGCTACTGCATGTACCAGCTGCAGTGTTCAGGCTACTGTATGTACCAGCTGCAGTGTTCAGGCTACTGCATGTACCAGCTGCAGTGTTCAGGCTACTGTACGCACCAATTTCGATGTCCCAGACTACTGTATATCTCAGCTGCGGTGTTCCAGGCTACTGTATATCTCAGCTGCGGTGTTTCAGGCTACTGCACACAGCAGCTGTGGTGGTGCTCCTGGTGCTCCTGCCTGGCCAACTACCGTGCAGTGCTACTTGAAGTCGGTGCCCGGGGCTGTATCAGAGGGCACGGAGCGGGACGTGCATCAGGTATCAGCACATTATTAGTGACTGTGGCAGGTGGGCAGGATACAGCCTCAAATTGCCAGGACAATAATTGGTCGTTGCCCTGCCTATTAAGGCAGTGATTGTCGGCTGGCATCAGTGTTCAGGGTCCGGGCCAACCTGGGGCCAGATGGTGGGTATGAGGGTACGTGGGTATGGTGGGGGAGAGGGGGGGGGTGCGTGGGGGGAAATGTTTAACTTGGCTGAAACATTTGACTTCTCCCCTTTCTTATTCCCTGTGTTGTTTACATTGTTCGCTGTTCTGATTGGCTAGGATTGACACTAGGTGGCTAGGATTGGTACTAGGTAGCTAGGATTGGTACTAGGTGGCTAGGATAGGCACCAGGTGGCTAGGAATGGCACTAGGTGGCTAGGATAGGCACCAGGTGTCTAGGATAGGCACCAGGTGGCTAGGATAGGCACCAGGTGGCTAGGATAGGCACCAGGTGGCTAGGATTGACACCAGGTGGCTAGGATAGGCACCAGGTGGCTAGGATAGGCACCAGGTGGCTAGGATAGGCACCAGGTGGCTAGGATTGGCACTAGGTAGCTAGGATAGGCACCAGGTGGCTAGGATAGGCACCAGGTGGCTAGGATTGGCACTAGGTGGCTAGGATAGGCACCAGATGGCTAGGATTGGCACCAGGTGGCTAGGATAGGCACCAGGTGGCTAGGATAGGCACCAGGTGGCTAGGATTGGCACTAGGTGGCTAGGATTGGCACTAGGTGGCTAGGATAGGCACCAGGTGGCTAGGATAGGCACCAGGTGGCTAGGATAGGCACCAGGTGGCTAGGATAGGCACCAGGTGGCTAGGATAGGCACCAGGTGGCTAGGATAGGCACCAGGTGGCTAGGAGAGGCACCAGGTGGCTAGGATAGGCACCAGCTGGCTAGGATAGGCACCAGGTGGCTAGGGTCAGTATTTATCGCTCTGGTGACTGATGGACGGGTGCCTGGACGGGTGCCTGGACGGGTGCCTGGACGGGTACCTGGACGGGTACTTGGACGGGTGCCTGGACGGGTGCCTGGACGGGTGCCTGGACGGGTGCCTGGACGGGTGCCTGGACAGGTACCTGGACGGGTACTTGGACGGGTACCTGGACGGGTACTTGGACGGGTGCCTGGACGGGTGCCTGGACGGGTGCCTGGACTGGTACCTGGACGGGTGCCTGGACGGGTGCCTGGACGGGTGCCTGGACGGGTACCTTTACGGGTACCTGGACGGGTGCCTGGACGGGTACCTGGACGGGTGCCTGGACGGGTGCCTGGACGGGTGCCTGGACGGGTACCTGGACGGGTACCTGGACGGGTACCTGGACGGGTGCCTGGACGGGTGCCTGGACGGGTGCCTTTACGGGTACCTGGACGGGTACCTGGACGGGTGCCTGGACGGGTGCCTGGACGGGTGCCTGGACGGGTGCCTGGACAGGTACCTGGACGGGTACTTGGACGGGTACCTGGACGGGTACTTGGACGGGTGCCTGGACGGGTGCCTGGACGGGTGCCTGGACGGGTACCTGGACGGGTGCCTGGACGGGTGCTTGGACGGGTGCCTGGACGGGTACCTTTACGGGTACCTGGACGGGTGCCTGGACGGGTACCTGGACGGGTGCTTGGACGGGTGCCTGGACGGGTGCCTGGACGGGTGCCTGGACGGGTACCTGGACGGGTACCTGGACGGGTACCTGGACGGGTACCTGGCCGGGTGCCTGGACGGGTGCCTGGACGGGTGCCTGGACGGGTACCTTTACGGGTACCTGGACGGGTACTTGGACGGGTACCTGGACGGGTACTTGGACGGGTGCCTGGACGGGTACCTGGACGGGTACCTTTACGGGTACCTGGACGGGTACCTGGACGGGTACCTGGACGGGTGCCTGGACGGGTGCCTGGACGGGTGCCTGGACAGGTACCTGGACGGGTACCTGGACGGGTACTTGGACGGGTACCTGGACGGGTGCCTGGACGGGTGCCTGGACGGGTGCCTGGACGGGTGCCTGGACGGGTACCTGGACGGGTACCTGGACGGGTACCTGGACGGGTACCTGGACGGGTACTTGGACGGGTGCCTGGACGGGTGCCTGGACGGGTGCCTGGACGGGTACCTGGACGGGTGCCTGGACGGGTGCCTGGACGGGTGCCTGGACGGGTACCTTTACGGGTACCTGGACGGGTGCCTGGACGGGTACCTGGACGGGTGCTTGGACGGGTGCCTGGACGGGTGCCTGGACGGGTGCCTGGACGGGTGCCTGGACGGGTACCTGGACGGGTACCTGGACGGGTGCCTGGACGGGTGCCTGGACGGGTACCTGGACGGGTGCCTGGACGGGTACCTGGACGGGTGCCTGGACGGGTACCTGGACGGGTGCCTGGACGGGTGCCTGGACGGGTACCTGGACGGGTGCCTGGACGGGTACCTGGACGGGTGCCTGGACGGGTACCTGGACGGGTGCCTGGACGGGTACCTGGACGGGTGCCTGGTCGGGTGCCTGGACGGGACACCTGCAGGTGTTAGGAGCACACAACACCTGTGCTCAGGGCCACAAGCGACCAGGATCACATCAGCGCCATACGCAACACAGCCAGACATCAAATAGTAGCTTTCAGAAATCTTGTTTAGGAGGCCCTTGGGCCAATAAACACAACCTTCGTGAGACTAGTATGCAGCTCCAACATGGAACCCAAATATCAGAATTTTTGGTGCCTTGAAGGTACTGGATCTTACTACATTAAAAGAGTGATGAGAAAGAGGAGTAGTGATCGCGACGTATTAGATACTGATGAGCAATCACCATTGAGTAAGGATAAAATGTGTATTTGGTGCAACTATCGATCAATATGGAAATAAATTGTAGGGATTTACAGGAGCAGGATTCGAGAGCAGGATTTGAGAGCAGGATTTGAGAGCAGGATTCGAGAGCAGGATTTGAGAGCAGGATTTTACTGGATTTAGGAGCCGGCGGCTGAGCGGACAGAACACTGGACACGTGATCCTGTGGTCCCGGGTTCGATCCCGGGCGCCGGCGAGAAACAATGGGCAGAGTTTCTTTCACCCTGATGCCCCTGTTACCTAGCAGTAAATAGGTACCTGGGTGTTAGTCAGCTGTCACGGGCTGCTTCCTGGGGGTGGAGGCCTGGTCGAGGACCGGGCCGCGGGGACACTAAGCCCCGAAATCATCTCAAGGTAACCTCAAGAGAAGGAGCACCCCGAAAATCCGGACCCAGATTTTCCGGACGTGGCGAAAATCTGGACCAAATCTGTCTACTGGTGATTAGCCATCCTGATCAATCCTGCCCACGTGATCAGAATATTAATCCTGCCGGCTCCATTACGTATCAAATTCGTTTGTATAAGCACTTTGTATACATTTATACTTAATTATACTCGCTAAGATCATCAAGCAACCACTTGGGCTGGATGGTAGAGCGACGGCCTGGCAGACGGTCATGCATGGCGGCGTTCAATCCCCGACCATCCAAGTGGTTGGGCACCATTCCTAGCCCTCGTCCCTTCCCAAATTTCCATGCCCTTATCCCTGCCATTTTACCTTACCAAAATCTGTTTATATATTATTTGTGTATCATTAGCGTTTGAAAACATATTAAATAGCCCCAAAAAAAGTCAATTTCATCAAATCCGGATCGGGTCCAGAACGATATAACCCGGATTATTATTTTTTGATAGTTCGCTGGTAAATAAAGATTTATTTCAATGAATACCACGATACCCCCGAGCGAGTCACGGGCACGATACCACCCCACGATTCCCCAGAGGGAGTCACCGGCACGATACCCCCCCCCTCCCCCACGATACCCGTACCCAGAATCGCACGGTGTAATTTCTGAAAGCTTAACTAGCCGTCACTCAAGTGGTGCCCAGACGCGCATAATGGCTGACCCCGATGTTTTAATTCATGATAATTACTCTAGCGTGCCCTGGGCAGGTGTCGTGGGGGGGGGGTATGGGTAGTGAGGGGGTATACCTGGGTATACCACAGTTTACCACAGGTAATAATGAGGTGGGTGTTTTCAGCCAGTATAGTCATTGTTACAAAAGCTCGGAGTGCTTGCTCGGCGTCTGCTGTTCTGATTTGCATTTTATGTCTTGGATCTGATTGTTGGGTTGAGCCATAGCTCCCTAGCCCCGCCTTTACTTATCTCCAGGTCCGTTAATTATATTGTAATTCCTTATTATTCAATTTAGAGTTTTCTTTAATTCAGATCAACTATGTCACGCGGGCTTCGTAATTGAGATTTTTGTCACTCATCTGTGTCACAGCCTCCACCTGTGTCCTCTGGTCCTGCCTCATCTGTGTCACAGCCTCCACCTGTGTCCTCTGGTCCTGCCTCATCTGTGTCACAGCCTCCACCTGTGTCCTCTGGTCCTGCCTCATCTGTGTCACAGCCTCCACCTGTGTCCTCTGGTCCTGCCTCATCTGTGTCACAGCCTCCACCTGTGTCCTCTGGTCCTGCCTCATCTGTGTCACAGCCTCCACCTGTGTCCTCTGGTCCTGCCTCATCTGTGTCACAGCCTCCACCTGTGTCCTCTGGTCCTGCCTCATCTGTGTCACAGCCTCCACCTGTGTCCTCTGGTCCAGCCTCATCTGTGTCACAGCCTCCACCTGTGTCCTCTGGTCCAGCCTCATCTGTGTCACAGCCTCCACCTGTGTCCTCTGGTCCTGCCTCATCTGTGTCACAGCCTCCACCTGTGTCCTCTGGTCCTGCCTCATCTGTGTCACAGCCTCCACCTGTGTCCTCTGGTCCTGCCTCATCTGTGTCACAGCCTCCACCTGTGTCCTCTGGTCCTGCCTCATCTGTGTCACAGCCTCCACCTGTGTCCTCTGGTCCTGCCTCATCTGTGTCACAGCCTCCACCTGTGTCCTCTGGTCCTGCCTCATCTGTGTCACAGCCTCCACCTGTGTCCTCTGGTCCTGCCTCATCTGTGTCACAGCCTCCACCTGTGTCCTCTGGTCCTGCCTCATCTGTGTCACAGCCTCCACCTGTGTCCTCTGGTCCTGCCTCATCTGTGTCACAGCCTCCACCTGTGTCCTCTGGTCCTGCCTCATCTGTGTCACAGCCTCCACCTGTGTCCTCTGGTCCTGCCTCATCTGTGTCACAGCCTCCACCTGTGTCCTCTGGTCCAGCCTCATCTGTGTCACAGCCTCCACCTGTGTCCTCTGGTCCAGCCTCATCTGTGTCACAGCCTCCACCTGTGTCCTCTGGTCCTGCCTCATCTGTGTCACAGCCTCCACCTGTGTCCTCTGGTCCTGCCTCATCTGTGTCACAGCCTCCACCTGTGTCCTCTGGTCCTGCCTCATCTGTGTCACAGCCTCCACCTGTGTCCTCTGGTCCTGCCTCATCTGTGTCACAGCCTCCACCTGTGTCCTCTGGTCCTGCCTCATCTGTGTCACAGCCTCCACCTGTGTCCTCTGGTCCTGCCTCATCTGTGTCACAGCCTCCACCTGTGTCCTCTGGTCCTGCCTCATCTGTGTCACAGCCTCCACCTGTGTCCTCTGGTCCTGCCTCATCTGTGTATCTACCTGTTCACTGCTAGGTAACAGGGGCATCAGTGCGAAAGAAACTCTGCCCATTTGTTTCCGCCTCGGCCGGGGATCGATCCCCGGACCCTAGGGCTACGAACCCCGAGAGCTGTCCACTCAGCCGTCAGGCCCCTTTGTCTGGTTGTGGACGTGTGTGTTGGTACTCACCTTCGTTGTGCTTTCGGGGGTTGAGCTTCGGCTGCATATTGAAGTATTGGTCTAGCATACGTTACTCACCTAGTTGTAGTCACCTAGCTGTGCTTGCGGGGTTGAGCTCTTATCTTTGATCACGCCTCTCAACCGTCAATCAACAGGTGTACAGGTTCCTGAGCCTATTGGGCTCTATCATATCTACACTTGAAACTGTGTATGGAGCCAGCCTCCACCACATTACTTCCTAATGCATTCCATTTGTCAACCACTCTGACACTAAAAAAGTTCTTTCTCATATCTCTGTGGCTCATTTGGGCGCTCAGTTTCCACCTGTGTCCTCTAGTGCGTGTGCCTCTTGTGTTAAACAGCCTGTCTTTATCAACCCTGTCAATACCTCTGAGAATATTGTACGTGGTGATCATATCCCCCCCTAACTCTTCTGTCTTCTAGCGACGTGAGGTTTAATTCCCGTAGTCTTTCCTCGTAGGTCATACCTCTCAGCTCGGGTACTAGTCTGGTGGCAAACCTTTGAACTTTTTCTAGTTTAGTCTTATGCTTGACTAGATATGGACTCCATACTGGGGGCTGCATACTCCATGATTGGTCTGACACAGGTAGTATACAAAGTTCTAAATGATTGCTTGCACAAGTGTCTAAATGCCGTTCTTATGTTAGCCAACCTGGCACATGCTGCCGATGTTATCCTCTTGATATGAGCTTCAGGGGACAGGTCTGGCGTGATAGGTCCAGGTCTTTCTCTCTCTGACTCCTGAAGAATTTCATCTCCCAAATGATACCTTGTAACTGTCCTCCTGCTTCCTACACCTATCTTCATTACATTACATTTGCTGGGGTTAAACTCTAACAACCATTTGTTCGACCATTCCTTTAGTTTGTCTAGGTCTACTTGAAGCCTCAAGCAGTCCTCCTCTGTGTGTGTGCGTTTGTGTGTAGTGGGTGAGTGTGTGTGTTGAATGGGTGTGCGTGTGTGTACTCACCTATTTATACTTACCTATTTGTGCCTGCAGGATCGAGTATTGACTCTTGGATCCCGCCTTTCGGGCCATCGGTTGTTTACAGTAATGACCCCTGTCGTATTTCCCTATCATACCTAGTTTTAAAATTATGAATAGAATTTGCTTCCACAACCTGTTCCTTAAGTGCATTCCATTTTTCCACTACTCTCACGCTAAAAGAAAACTGTCTAAGATCTCTGTGACTCATCTGAGTTTCCAGCTTCCACCCATGTCCCCTCGTTCAGAACCTATTCCGTGTGAACATTTCGTCTATGTCCACACTGTCAATCCCCCTGAGTATTTTATACGTTCCTATCATATCCCCCCTCTCCCTTCTTTTTTCTAGTTTACTAAGGCTCAGTTCCTTCAGGCGCTCTTCATACCCCATCCCTCGTAACGTTGGGACGAGTCTCGTTGCAAACTTCTGAACCTTCTCCAGTTTCATTATGTGTTTTTTTAGGTGGGGACTCCATGATGAGGCGGCATACTCTAAGACTGGCCTCACGTAGGCAGTGTAAAGCGCCCTAAATGCCTCGTTACTTAGGTTTCTGAATGATGTTCTAACTTTTGCCAGTGTAGAGTACGCTGCTGTCGTTATCCTATTTATAGGTGCCTCAGGAGTTAGATTAGGTGTTACGTCCACGCCCAGGTCTCTTTCTCGCGTCGTCACAGGTAGGCTGTTCCCCTTCATTGTGTACTGTTCCTTTGGTCTCCTATCACCTAATCCCATTTCCATAACTTTACATTTGCTCGTGTTGAACTCCAGTAGCCATTTCTCTGACCATCTCTGCAACCTGTTCAAGTCCTCTTGGAGAATCCTACGATCCTCATCTGTCACAACTCTTCTCATTAACTTTGTGTGATCTGCGAACATCTATATGTAGGATTCTACTCCTGTAAACATGTTAACGTATATTAGAAAGAGGATTGGTCCCAGCACCGATCCTTGAGGTACTCCACTCGTTACTGTTCGCCAGTCCGACTTCTCGCCCCTTACCGTTACTCTCTGGCTCCTTCCTGTTAGGTAGTTCCTCACCCATGCTGGGGCCTTTCCCCCCACCCCCGCCTGCCTCTCGAGTTTGAACACCAGTCTCATGTGCGGTACTGTATCAAAGTTTTTTTGGCATTCCAGAAATATGCAGACTGCCAACCATCTCTGTCCTGTCTTATTATTATCATAGAATAATAAGTTACTTTATCATAGAATTCCAAAAGGGTTTGTTAGGCAAGATTCCCCTTTCCAGAACCCATGTTGATGTTTGTTCACAAACCTAATGTTCTCCAGGTGTGTAACCAGTCGGAGCCTAATTATTCTTTCAAGTATTTTACAGGGGCTGCTTGTCAGTGATACAGGTCTATAGTTAAGTGCCTCCTCCCTATCACCTTTCTTGAAAATCGGTACAACATTTGCCCTCTTCCAGCAATTGGGCAATTCTCCCGACATAAGTGATTTATTAAAGATCCTTGCCAGAGGCACGCTGAGGGCCTGTGCTGCCTCTTTTAGTATCCACGATGATACTTTGTCTGGTCCAACCGCTTTAGTTGCATCCAGTGTTGTAAACTGTCTCATTACCTCCTCTGCTGTCACCTCTATATCTGATAGTCTTTCATCTAGGGTAATCTCTTCCAACAATGGGAGCTGCTCAGGCTCGGTAGTGAACACTCCATGGAAACTTGCATTTAGTGCCTCGCAGATTTCCTTGACACTTTCTGTACATGCCCCCTCTGTTTTCCTCAGTCTTGTCACTTGGTCGTTCACCGACATTTTGCTTCTTATATGACTGTGTAGTAACTTGGGTTGCTTTTTCGCTTTGATCGCAATATCGTTCTCATAATTTCTTTCCGATACTCTTCTTATGTTAATGTAATCTTTCCTAGCTGTGTTCCATCTGATCCTGTTGTCCTCTGTCCTTTGTCTTCTGTACTTCCTCCACTCCCGCCTGCTGGCTATTTTCGCTTCCTGACACTGTCTATTAAACCATGGGTTATTATATTCCCTCTTACTTTTTTCCTTTACTGTTGGTATAAATCTCTCTTCGGGCCTCCTGACATTGCCGTATGACCAGGTCCATCATATCTTGGACTGATTTTCCTCTAATTTCTTCCTCTCACTGCACTTCTCCCAGATAGTCCCTTATCCTCCTGTAGTCCCCTTTCCTGTAGTCAACTCTCCTTTCCCAGATCTCTTGTCCCATGGTCACAATTTTAAGTTCCATCGGGTAGTCAAAGACTAGGACACAGTGGTCACTGGCTCCTAATGGTATTTCATGCTCCAAATTCTCGGTGTCTTCTACGTTCTGGGTGAAAATCAGGTCTAATAGGCTGTGTGTGTGTGTGTGTGTGTGTGTGTGTGTGTGTGTGTGTGTGTGTGTGTGTGTGTGTGTGTGTGTGTGTGTGTGTGTGTGTGTGTGTGTGTGTGTGTGTGAAAGTGTGTGCTTGTGGGTGGATGTGTGTTCACCTAGTTGTGTTTGCGGGGGTTGAGCTTTGCTCTTTCGGCCCGCGAACATCTCTCTCAACTGGCAATCGACTGTTTACTAACTACATTTTTTTCCACACCACACACACACCCCAGGAAGCAGTCCGTGACAGCTGACAAACTCCCAGGTACCTATATACTGCTAGGTAATAGGGGCATTCAGGATGAAAGAAACTTTGCCTATTTGTTTGCCTATTTGGGTTGTTGATTTGTGGAACCAATTGCCGCGTAACGTGGTGGATGTGGGGTCCCTCGATTGTTTCAAGCGCGGGTTGGACATGTATATGAGTGGGATTGGGTGGTTATAAATAGGAGCTGCCTCGTATGGGCCAATAGGCCTTCTGCAGTTACCTTTGTTCTTATGTTTCTGCCTGGTGCGGGAATCGAACCCGCGCCGCAGAATTACGAGTCCTGTGCGCTATCCACCAGGCTACGAGGCCCGAGAGTTTATGGGTTATCTTGAGGTTATCTTGAGATGATTTCGGGGCTTTAGTGTCCCCGCGGCCCGGTCCTCGACCAGGCCTCCACCCCCAGGAAGCAGCCCGTGACAGCTGACTAACACCAAGGTACCTATTTTACTGCTAGGTAACAGGGGCATAGGGTGATAGAAACTCTGCCCATTGTTTCTCGCCGGCGCCTGGGATCGAACCCAGAACCACAGGATCACAAGTACAGCGTGCTGTCCGCTCGGCCGACTGGCTCCCCTCCCACAACCCGACCGGGTGTGTGTGTTTGTGTGTGTGTGTGTGTGTGTGTGTGTGCTAGTGTACTCACCTAATTGTACTCGCCTAATTGTGCTTGCGGGGGTTGAGCTCTGGCTCTTTGGTCCCGCCTCTCAACCGTCAATCAACAGGTGATTGTTGCTTGTGTGTGTGTGTGTCTGTATGATGGATGAGAGAGGGAGAGGAGAGATGGAGGGAGGGAGAGAGAGAGAGAGAGGGGGGTAGGGAGGGAGGTGGAGGGGTGTTTTGGAGAGTGTGAAGGGGGTTGGAAAAGGGGGGTGGAGACGGGGGGGGGGGTATTGATGGCCACTAGGGTCCTTGTCCCATTTGTTGTCAACAACTACCTCCCAGGAGTAGCTGGTGTGTGTGTGTTTAGAGGGAGGAGGGTGATAGAAGGGTCAGTCTCACCAAGGTGTCAACTTCCTACTTCTCTGAGCCACAGGGAACCTAGTATGATATGGACCTCTTTACTCTGCTTTTACAGACTGTTATAATCTAAATTAATATTTAAAATCACTGTGTACACCTTATTGCTGACCTAAGAGAGGGTACTCACCGCCACCACCCCTGCCGAGCACAAATTTAGGTGAGTATATATGGGGGTTCAGTCGACCGCAACACAGTGTTGTCCTTCCCACGTGGTCGACTGGTGTTCCCACGCTGGTGGCACTGTGCTCTCAACACTCCTTCATCTGTATCTCTTCTTCTCTAGCATTCTAAGAATTCATTATGATACTGTGACTGCGTGGCTGTACACTGTCTAGGACCAGGACTATGTTTGTTCTGGCTCTTTGATGCTCAGATGTCCCGAGATTGTGTGGTAATCCCCGGACCGCCTCCCCCACCCTTGTTCCTCCCTCCACGACGGTGTGTAGATGGTCGTGAAGGAGTTCTGGTTTAGTCTTCTAAACGACGTTCTAATCTTTGCCAGCGTGTGTATTCATGTGTGCGTGTGAACGTGCGTTTTCGAAGGGGCGTGCGTTCGTGAGCGTGCACGCGTGTGAGTGACGGGTAGCTTCCCCACCAGTTGTTAAGGAATATTACCTGTCAAGTGGAACACCGGCCAGTGGAGGTCAAAGGTTAACTGCCCCATAAGTACCTTGTGTTCTTGGGGGTTCTTGCTTTAGCAGGAGCGGGTTATTGCTTCTTTATCACTCCTTAACTTTGGTCTTGAACTGGTTTTGTGTTTCTTGGTTCTTCATGAATTTTTAGTGTATACTCGCCTAGTTGTGCTTGCGGGGGTTGAGCTCTGGCTCTTTGGTCCCGCCTCTCAACTGACAATCAACAGGTGTATAGGTTCCTGAGCCTACTGGGCTCTATCATATCTACACTTGACTCTGTGTATGGAGTCTGCCTCCACCTCTCCAACACCACGTGTGTGTGTGTGTGTGTGTGTGTGTGTGTGTGTGTGTGTGTGTGTGTGTGTGTGTGTGTGTGTGTGTGTGTGTGTGTGTGTGTGTGTGTGTGTGCGCGCGCGCGCGCGCGAGTGTGTGTGGGTGCGTAAATATACTAAAACAAAAATAACATTGATGGCATGAATTGTGTTGCAAGGATTTGTCTGGCAGCTACACAACTGTAAGAGTTCCAGCCGTTCTCGGGGTAAACAAATTATATTAACCAGTCAGCCGCCCTGGTTAAAGACGTAGATGGTTATCTAGACATTTGTGAAGGTCTGAGTGTATATAACGCTTCAAATAATAGTCTATCTGTAAACTGGCAAGTGAACCGTTGGCCTAAACAGAGAATATTCGTGTTATAACTTTATTGTATTAAAAATCGTTGGTTTATATTATAAAGTGAATTCTTAAATCGTTTTCTTTGAAACGATCTGAAGAATTTGGATTTCTTTAAATAAATTTGTAGGGGAATACGAAAATAGTTTTCGAAATTCATATTTCAAATTTTTGAGAATAATACACGGCATTAATATGACCAAACCTAACTTTAACCTAACCCAACCTTAACCTAACCCAACCTTAACCTAACCCAACCTTAACCTAACCCAACCTTAACCTAACCCAACCTTTACCTAACCCAACCTTAACCTAACCCAACCTTAACCTAACCCAACCTTATCCTAACCCAACCTTAACCTAACCCAACCTTATCCTAACCCAACCTTAACCTAACCCAACCTTAACCTAACCCAACCTTAACCTAACCCAACCTTAACCTAACCCAACCTTTACCTAACCCAACCTTAACCTAACCCAACCTTATCCTAACCCAACCTTATCCTAACCCAACCTTAACCTAACCCAACCTTAACCTAACCCAACCTTAACCTAACCCAACCTTAACCTAACCCAACCTTAACCTAACCCAACCTTAACCTAACCCAACCTTTACCTAACCCAACCTTAACCTAACCCAACCTTATCCTAACCCAACCTTATCCTAACCCAACCTTAACCTAACCCAACCTTAACCTAACCCAACCTTAACCTAACCCAACCTTAACCTAACCCAACCTTAACCTAACCCAACCTTAACCTAACCCAACCTTAACCTAACCCAACCTTAACCTAACCCAACCTTAACCTAACCCAACCTTAACCTAACCCAACCTTATCCTAACCCAACCTTATCCTAACCCAACCTTAACCTAACCCAACCTTATCCTAACCCAACCTTATCCTAACCCAACCTTAACCTAACCCAACCTTATCCTAACTCAACCTTAACCTAACCCAACCTTATCCTAACCCAACCTTAACCTAACCCAACCTTAACCTAACCCAACCTTAACCTAACCCAACCTTAACCTAACCGAACTTTAACCTAACCCAACCTTATCCTAACCCAACCTTATCCTAACCCAACGTCATCCTAACCCAACCTTAACCTAACCCAACCTTAACCTAATCCAACTTTAACCTAACCTAACCTAACCCAACCTTATCCTAACCCAACCTTAACCTAACCCAACCTTATCCTAACCCAACCTTATCCTAACCAAACCTTATCCTAACCCAACTTTATATTAACCCAACCTTATCCTAACCAAACCTTATCCTAACCCAACCTCATCCTAACCCAACCTTATCCTAACCCAACTTTAACCTAACCCAACCTTATCCTAACCCAACGTCATCCTAACCCAACCTTAACCTAACCCAACCTTAACCTAACCCAACTTTAACCTAACCTAACCCAACCTTATCCTAACCCAACCTTAACCTAACTCAACCATATCCTAACCCAACCTTAACCTCACCCAACTTTTGCCTAACCCAACCTTATCCTAACCCAACCTTATCCTAACCCAACCTTATCCTAACCCAACCTTATCCTAACCCAACCTTATCCTAACCCAACTTTAACCTAACCCAACCTTATCCTAACCCAACGTCATCCTAACCCAACCTTAACCTAACCCAACTTTAACCTAACCCAACCATATCCTAACCCAACCTTAACCTAACCCAACCTTAACCTAACCCAACTTTAACCTAACCTAACCCAACCTTATCCTAACCCAACCTTAACCTAACCCAACCTTATCCTAACCCAACCTTAACCTCACCCAACTTTTGCCTAACCCAACCTTATCCTAACCCAACCTTATCCTAACCCAACCTTATCCTAACCCAACCTTATCCTAACCCAACCTTAACCTAACCCAACCTTAACCTAACCCAACCTTATCCTAACCCAACCTTATCCTAACCCAACCTTATCCTAACCCAACCTTATCCTAACCCAACCTTATCCTAACCCAACCTTATCCTAACCCAACCTTATCCTAACCCAACCTTATCCTAACCCAAGCTAATCCTAACCCAAGCTAATCCTAACCCAAGCTAATCCTAACCCAAGCTAATCCTAACCCAACCTTATCCTAACCCAACCTAATCCTAACCCAACCTTATCCTAACCCAACCTTATCCTAACCCAACCTTATCCTAACCCAACCTTATCCTAACCCAACCTTATCCTAACCCAACCTTATCCTAACCCAACCTTATCCTAACCCAACCTTATCCTAACCCAACCTTATTCTAACCCAACCTTATCCTAACCCAACCTTATCCTAACCCAACCTTATCCTAACCCAACCTTATCCTAACCCAACCTTATCCTAACCCAACCTTATCCTAACCCAACCTTATCCTAACCCAACCTTATTCTAACCCAACCTTATCCTAGCCCAACCTTATCCTAACCCAACCTTATTCTAACCCAACCTTATTCTAACCCAACCTTATCCTAACCCAACCTTATCCTAACCCAACCTTATTCTAACCCAACCTTATCCTAACCCAACCTTATCCTAACCCAACCTTATCCTAACACAACCTTATCCTAACCCAACCTTATCCTAACCCAACCTTATCCTAACCCAACCTTATTCTAACCCTACCTTAGATAGGGAGTGGATAATAGTACTAATTATGTAGTTGTTTTGAAGTGATTATCTCGGTAATTTAATTTTTATGAATACATTTTATTTTGATTCATGTCAATAACTTAGTTGCGTCACAGTTATAGTTGCATCACCTTATGGTTACCTTGTGATGGTTTCCGGGTTAAGTGGCCCAACGGCCACTGGTTGCTGGAGTGATCAACCAGGTTGTTGGACGCGGTTGCTCGCATCCTGACGTATGAATCGCAGCCTGGTTGATCAGGTATCCTTTGGAGGTGTTTATCCAGTTCTCTCTTGAACACTGTGAGGGGTCGGCCAGTTATGTCCCCTCATGTGTAGTGGAAGCGTGTTGAACAGTCTCGGGCCTCTGATGTTGATAGTTCTCTCTTGAACACTGTGAGGGGTCGACCAGTTATGCCCCTTATGTGTAGTGGAAGGGTGTTGAACAGTCTCGGGCCTCTGATGTTGATAGTTCTCTCTTGAACACTGTGAGGGGTCGGCCAGTTATGTCCCTTATGTGTAGTGGAAGGGTGTTGAACAGTTTCGGGCCTCTGATGTTGATAGTTCTCTCTCAGAGTACCTGTTGCATCTTTGCTCTTCAACGGGGGTATTCTGCACATCCTGCCATGCCTCCTGGTCTCATGTGATGTTATTTCTGTGTGCAGGTTTGGGACCAGCCCCTTTACAGTTTTCGACATGTAAATTATTATATATCTCTCCCGCCTGCGCTCAAGAGAATACAGATTTATGCTCCTTAGTCGGTTCCAATAGTTTAGATGTTTTACTGAGTGGATTTTAGCAGTAAAGGATCTCTGCACGCTCTCCAGGTCAGCAATTTCTCCAGTTATGAAAGGGGCTGTCATTGTGCAGCAGTACTCCACTCTAGAGAGCACTAGCGTCTTGAAGAGTATCAACATCGGTATAGCATCTTCTATATTATTATTACTTCTTTTTCACTCCTTAACTTTGGTCTTGAATTGGTTTTGCATTTCTTGGTTCTTCATGGATTTTTAGTGTGTACTCACCAGTTGTGCTTGCGGGGGTTGAGCTTCAGCTCTTTGGTCCCGCCTCTCAACTGTCAATCAACTGGTGTACAGGTTCCTGAGCCTACTGGGCTCTATCATATCTACATTTGAAACTGTGAATAGAGTCAGCCTCCACCACATCACTGCCTAATGCATTCCATCTGTTAACTACTCTAACACTGAAAAGTTCTTTCTAACGTCCCTGTGGCTCATTTGGGTACTCAGTTTCCACCTGTATCCCCTTGTGCGTCTATCCCCTGTGTTAAACAATTTATCATTATCTACCCTGTCAATTGCTCTGAGAATTTTGTAGGTAGTGATCATGTCTCCCCTTACTCTTCTGTCTTCTAATGTCGTAAAGTGCATTTCAGCCAACCTGTCCTCGTGGCTATTGCTTCTCAGTTCTGGCACTCGCCTAGTGTCATACCTCTGAAAGTTTTCAAGCTTTGTCCTGTGCTTGTCAAAGTACTGTGTGTGTGCTCACCTGTTTGTACTCACAAAAATCCTATTGTTATCTGCAAAGGATGATACAGTACTATAGTTTGTGTCCTTGTTTACGAACGATATGAGGATGAGAAAAAGTACTGGAGCAAGCAGAGTACCCTGGGGGACTGAGCTCGTCACGGATGATGGACCGGATTATATTTTTTTGAACTATTACAAATTGGGTTCTGTTATTGAAGAAATTGTAGATCCATCTGCCTATTTTTCCGGTGACTCCTTTTGATCGCATTTTATGTGCAATAACACCATGGTCACATTTGTCGAAGGCTTTTGCGAAATCTGTGTAAATTACATCAGCGTTCTGTTTAACTTACATGGCATCTAATGCCATGTTATAGTGGTCCAGCAACTGTGACAGGCAAGAGCGCCCTGTTCTGAAACCATGTTGTCCGGGGTTATGGAGATGCTGTGATTCCATGTATTTGTAAGTTTTTGCCTCTGCCTTATTTCCTCCTTTATGGAGTGGTGCTATCTCTGCTGTTTTTAGTATGTCAGAGATAACGCCAGTATCTAGGCTCTGTCCCTAAAGAATGTGAAGGGCCTGCGATAGTGTTTTTTTTACAGTTATTGATGAATATAGAGTTTCAAGAATCATTGCTTGATGGTGAGTGCATAGGCATACTGTCAATGGCTTCTTCAATTGGGATAGTGACATCTGATATGATATGATGTTGGTATCACATCCATGACAAATTCATTTGGATTATCAATCTTCAGTGTGTTTAGTAACTCCTGAAAACAGAGTCGTACTGATTCCTCAGTATTTCGCTCATTTCTTTGTTGTCATCAGTGAAAGTTCCTTCTGCCTTTCGCAGCGGCCTGATACTAGATGTAGTTTTTTATCTTGATTTTGCATAGGAGAAAAAATATTTCAGATTTCTCCATCTTTCACTAATGGCCGTTTGCTCTATTTGACTCTCCTAAATTGTATATGGTTCTTGTAGCTTTAATTCAATGGTTTCTATTTCTCTACCTAGCTTTCTTCGCCGTTCTTGAGATAGGGTGCGACTCTCATGTTCCGTGATTCGTTTTCTTGACTTACAGAGGGAACGACGTTCCCATTCCAATCTGCATCTCTTCTTCTTTTTTTTTCGTAAGGCTGCATATTTGCGGTTTGAGCATATTTCTACTGAGTTTATTTTTTTCCAGGCACTGGTTCAGATATGCATTTTCTAGCTGTTCTTTCCAGCTTATTTCTGTGAGGTCTTGGTTTATTTGCTCCCAGTTTATCTGTTGTTGAAATTAAATTTGCTAAATTCTCCTGGGACTCGGGACTGGTTGTGTAGGTCTACTTCCCATGCTTGTCAGAACTTCAATTAAGTTATGATCCGAGTAACAGGTATTTGTTATCATCATGTTCCTGATCAATTCATCATTATTAGTGAAAATGAGATCCAGCGTGTTCTCTTTTCTAGTTGGTTCTATTATTTGCTGGTTTAAGGCAAACCTGTCGCACATCTGTAACAGGTCATTTGCATGTGCCTGTTCATTTAGGCTACTTCCTGGTCTTCTCTCTGATATAACTGTCTTAGCTTGGGGGTCTTCCATTTCAGGTGCCGTAGGTTAAAGTCCCCAAGCAGGATGATGTTTGGGCCTGGATTTGTGAGGTTTTCCAAGCAGTGTTCTATTTTCATTAGTTGGTCTTTATACTGCTGAGGATTTGCCTCCGGTGACTTCAAGAACACCAACTACATTTAGAATCTCTATTTTGATTATCAGCATTTCCACCATATCATTTGAGGTGTTTAGCAGCTCAGTACAGATGAGTGTGTCTTTGATGTAGAGGCTGACCCCACCCTGAAGCCGGTGTTTCCTGTCACATCTGAAAAGATTGTACTCTGAGATCCATATTTCACCATCATAATAGTCCTTGGTGTGAGTTTCCGTTAGGGCTGCAAACACTGCATTTGCCTCATGAAGGAGGCCATCTATAAAGTGAACTTGTTAGATCTGCGTGTTTTTATACCCTAGATGTTGGCAAATAAAAAGGATGTTATCGTGTTAGTAGACGTGCTGGATGCTTTACTTGGTGTTAATATCTGAGGCTCTGGTAAGGAGGCCACTGTGTGTCCTCTTTAGCATTTGACCGAGTTGGTGATAGAGTCTGGACATTTTTAACCATTTTTCTGCTCTTCCTCCTGTTAAAGAAATCATCCTGATAAATAGAGTTGTGGCTGTTTACATCGTGGTGGTCTGTTGGTTTTATTCGCCCGGTACCTCTTATATGAAATGCTGGACATTCTGTGTTGAAAGATTTTCTTGTTTATGGAGTTCTTGCAAAGTTCTGGGTGAAAGAATTCACAGCTTTTGGTACATTTACCTGTACTAAAAAGGTTTCTGCACTTTCGGGGATGATCATATTTACATATTCCATTTGTTCTTCCCGATTTCCCATGTTTACAGACACCACATTTATAATATCGGCAGGTTTTGGGTCCTTGTTTTGTTTGTTTCTCTTTACCAGACCCTGGCGCCAATTTCGCATCCGGCTCTGACGCCCAGACCACGCTCAGTTCCGGCTCCAAGACCATACTTGGGCCTGATTCTTCCTGGGTGTCCTGGACAATTTATTTGCAAACACTTGAGATTTCTGAGTAGGCATTTAGAAGTGATTCTCTGTGCTCGGCTGGAGTTTTTTCCAGAATTGTGATCATCTTCAAGAAAGTAATATTATCCTTTTTTGCAGAACCAATACAGTGGTCTCTGGGACCAATTTTCCTGTACATTATTTGTCGTGTTGGCACATTTACTGTGTGTGGCTGCTGAACACACACTGAAAACTGTGCTGGTAATCTACTTTCATGTGGCATTTTGTGCACATTTGTACCAAAGATATTTTTACTGAATACTTCTCAATGGTGGTGATAAGGCAGTGTACCAGTGGGTGTTGTCCAGAGGTGTTGACCGGTGGGTGTTGACCGGTGGGTGTTGACCGGTGGGTGTTGACCGGTGGGTGTTGACCGGTGGGTGTTGACCGGTGGGTGTTGACCGGTGGGTGTTGACCGGTGGGTGTTGACCGGTGGGTGTTGACCGGTGGGTGTTGACCGGTGGGTGTTGACCGGTGGGTGTTGACCGGTGGGTGTTGACCGGTGGGTGTTGACCGGTGGGTGTTGACCGGTGGGTGTTGACCGGTGGGTGTTGACCGGTGGGTGTTGTCCGGGGGTGTTGTCCGGGGGTGTTGTCCGGGGGTGTTGTCCGGGGGTGTTGTCCGGGGGTGTTGTCCGGGGGTGTTGTCCGGGGGTGTTGTCCGGGGGTGTTGTCCGGGGGTGTTGTCCGGGGGTGTTGTCCGGGGGTGTTGTCCAGGGGTGTTGTCCGGTGGGTGTTGTCCGGTGGGTGTTGTCCGGGGGTGTTGTCCGGGGGTGTTGTCCGGGGGTGTTGTCCGGGGGTGTTGTCCGGGGGTGTTGTCCGGGGGTGTTGTCCGGGGGTGTTGTCCGGGGGTGTTGTCCGGGGGTGTTGACCAGTGGGTGGGGGGGGGGGGTGACCAGGGGGGGTGAGATCAGCCGGTGAGGAGGCTGTATGAAGGGGCAGTGTTGCCACCTCGTGTCGCACTCTTAATTTGTTTTGTTCACGTGTTAGAATACAATGCTTGTATTGTCTCATTACAGTTATCTTACAGTGAACGCGTCTAATTGCTGTGTCTGGCCACTGATCACTGCATCACTGTTATAGCTAAATCACTGTTATAGTTATGTCACTGTTAGTTACGTCACTGTTATTTACGTAAATGTTAGTTACGTCACTGTTACGTTTATTATAGTTACGTCACTGTTAGTTACGTCATGAACAAATCCACAAGGGCCGTGATGAGGGTTCGAACCTACGTCCGAGAGGATCCCAGACGCTGCCTTAATCGACTGAGCTACGACACGGTCAAAGAATTGCAACCTTGATTGCTACTGCTCTCACACGGATCCTGCAGCCTCTCCGAGACACAAACCAGGGTTTTTACACAATTCCCTCGTGCACCCGAGCTCTCTCCACAAGCTGTTCTCCCTCTTCACCCTTACTTCATTACACACAGAAATCACAATAGCCTGATGCATCAAATGAACAAATCCACAAGGGCGTGATGAGGGTTCGAATCCTCATCACAGCCCCATGTGGATTTTTTCATTGATGCATCAAGCTATTGTGATTTCTATGTGTAATTAGTTAGAGCATGTTATAATTGTCATTATTTTAGATACCTCAGTGTTATGGTTACCTCAGTGTTATAGTTACATTGGTTAGTTACTTCACTGTTAGTGTTACGTTATGATTAGTCACGTCAATGTTAGTTATTAATTTGGTCACAGTTTGGTACGTCACTGATGTATTTACTGTTCTGTTAATTACATCATTGCTAGTTACGTCATTGTTACATCATTGTTAGTGACGTCACTGTTACGTCACAGGTACGTGACTGATTATAACAGGTGGTCTCTGCATCCGTGAAGCGGTTTAGTAATTATACAAGACATACAGCTTCGCTGGGGATGATGTGTGCTTCACTCTTGAGTCAGGTTAAGCACCGTTGAGTCACGCCGGTAACAGGACGGGTTACCACCAATACCTGTTTAGCCTTAAGGGACCTAGACAGGAAATACCCAGACTTCTAACGACGTTTTGTGTTAAACGATCGACAGTGATTTGGTAACCTATTCAGGGCAGTCTGTGTCCGTAGGCTTTACTAGGGGGCAGAGCAGACTCGGTTCGTTAAATTAAAAAACATTGGAGGAGTAATATTTTGTGACTCAAAGTCTCCTCTTCAAGCAATTGAAAACTTCTCCTGGAAGATCGACAGCAAGAACCTCATACTACCAATTATAAATGACCTAATTGATGCACAGAGCAAAGGGTCTCGAATCTCCTTTGTATGGATACCTTCACACATAAATATAACCCATCATAATGAGACAGACATTGCAGCCAAATTAACGTGCAACAAAGATGAAGTTGAAGTAGATCTAGGTATCCCCATCTCTGCTGTCAAGATTATATTGGTCCAAACACTCAGGTCTGATAGGAAACAAATTACTGACTCCCACCTACCTGAAAGCACCAGTATAAAAAGCTAAGATTTGCTCAGATTTGAAACCTACATCTATGGACAGCACAAAACGTCGACCAGACTGTGCGACACAGTGGTTGCCAGGATCAGGTTGGGTTACCGTTACCTGTGGCAGGTGGCTGCAGGTGACGGATCTCCCAATCCTGAGCACTCCAGGTGCACACTCTGTGAGCAGGAACTGCGGCATGATCTCCCACACTACATCACCGAATTATTCGTTTATTCTGCTTCACCCAGTCAGCCTCAATCGTGATCACCAGGAAAAAGAAAACGAGAACCAATTAGACACTATCAGGCCTGAACTAAGAGAAACGGAATTATTCTCTATGATTCCAGGTGTTCTCGGTAATTATCCGGGGTCTCAGTGCCACTTACTCAACGCTCACAAGAAAAAAATTAATCAACCTTATGTAAAAAAAAAGAGGAAAAAAAATCACATTATCCAGGCATTCGACAAAATATATGCTTGCTTTGCATTAATTAGTGCTTGAAGCTAATTGCCAATTACGCTAACTGCTAATTATGTAAGTCTTGACTAAGCATAATCCTTGATTACCCATGATTCACTGAGGCAAGATCTTGACCACTCACAACACAGCCAAGACCTCGACCACCAGTGACACAACTATCCAGGAACTTCGGAAACCTCTGAATAAGCCCCATACCTTGGCACCTCTGGTACCTCTGGCACTGCCTGAGTGCCAACAGGTTATTAGCGCCATCAAAACACCGCTGTTGTTTAATCGCGGCGCGAACACTTATGGCGTGATTTTCACGGTCATCTGGATTGTTTTCCTTCCTGTGCTGGAGATATTGGGAGATAGTCTGTCACTAATATCAGGAGATAATATTACCCAGTATCCAGGAGATAATCTCTCCATTCTTTGGTAACATATCTGTTCGGCTAGTTTCCTGGCCGTTAGCGTCTTAGTCAATTGGGACGCAGGTGAAGCAAAGACGCAGGTGATGCAAGGACGCAGGTGAAGCAAAGACGCAGGTGACGCAATTACTCAGTTTACGGTCTAGTGGTAACATTCAGTCAGCCGATTATGAACGAAGCCGACCCGTGGCTTTGTTGGTGCAGGATATATGTATGTATCCATGTATGTATCCATGTATGTATGCATGTATGTATTTTCATATATATGAGAGAGAGTGTCTGTATGAGATGAAATGTTCAAGGCCGAATCCATAGAGTTTTATCATCCAGACATTGACACGAAAAATGTATTTTCTTTTGGTAGATTTGCGTCTGGAAATTCCTAACACACAGAGAGAGAGAGAGAGAGAGAGAGAGAGAGAGAGAGAGAGAGAGAGAGAGAGAGAGAGAGAGAGAGAGAGAGAGAGCGAGAGCGCCCTACTATTGCCTGGTGCTTGAAGTGATAACACTTGTATTAGTGTGTCGCCCACATGACTGGCTGCCACTCTGTACCTTACATATCAGCGGTCAAGGTGTCTTGTAGTGTAGGTCGCCAGGTGTCAAGCGACGGGCAAGTGATGACGTCATGCGTGTGTGTGTGTGTGTGTGTGTGTGTGTGTGTGTGTGAGGGGAAGGGATAGTCAAGAGGCAACAAAAGCAGTGTGGGCCAAAACACACTTGTGAGTTGTGTTGTGAGAGCACCAGTGGCAGTGTGGGTGAGGTTACACACTCTGCTCAAGAGGTTACTCCAGGAGAGTTGTGAGTGTGAAGGTCGTGTGTGTAAGTGTGGACACACACGGACAGTCTGGTCAATGGTTCGCATCCCCACTATCGGCGTCAGAGGTCCCCAAGGCTTGGGGAGAAAGTTGACAGCCCTGACATATTTCCTGGTCTAAGAGTACAACCCTGCTTCAGATTTTTGAGATTTGGTGAAGGTAGAGAGGGTTGAGGGGTTGAGGGGTTGAGGGGTGGCCTGGTGGTGGCTGGCGGGGCTACCCAAGCTATAGCAACCTGAAGGTGAGTGAGCTCTGTTATTTTTACCTACCTCACCTCCTTTCATTAGGTCGGGGCAAGAAGGGAGCATGTACCGGCTGCCAAGGGCACCACAGTACCCCGACCCTCAACAAAATCTCTGCAGGAGGAGCCTCCCCGTACCCGGGCACATGTCCCCGGGCATGCCACACTGGGCACGACCTGCGTGGCATGACCCAGTGCCACCAAACGACCCATACAGCTGTGGTATAGGGTACTGGTGGTAATGAGTTCCGCCAGTGGGAGATAGAGCCTTGTGGAGTGGAGTGCGGAGCGCACGTGCGCCAGATGCCGCGTCTGTGCGCCCCGCGGACCAACCAGCGCGGGCCGCCCGTCTGGGCCACACCGGGCCACCTCCCTCCTCCACACCCACGCACCTTATTCTCGCCCCTCCTGCCCCCTGCCGTTCGGGTCATTACGGCTCATTAAGGCATTTTGGTGATGAATTTGCTTCCTTTGTGCTTGTTAGAATGTGACGATGATGGGAATTAATGGCTCGTTGGCGGGAGACTTCCATATTATGGCGGGTGACGGGTGACACGGAGGCCTCTACTACCTCAACCTTACCACGATATTAACCAGGTATTTAAGTGTGCAACACCACCAACATGTAAACACTCGCGAGTCGTTGAATTATTGTGTTTAGTGCCCAATCGTTTCTAATATTTGCGCAGAAATTATTTGTATACACTGGCGACATATGTCCGTATTTTGTTATAAAGGGCGGGGGGATAGGGCGTGGGAGGGATAGGGTGGAGGGATAGGACGGGGATGGAAGGGGAGGGGAGGGGGAGGGGAGGGGGCGAGGGGGTGGGAAAGGGCAGGGGGGGGGGGTGAGGGCTTGGACCAAGGCTGAGATTAACGAGAGGTCTTCAGGCGTCTCCCTGAGATTTTAGACCAGACGCTCTCCTTGTTGTCTGTGTTCCTGTTGCTGCTGCTGCTGTTCCTGTTCCCACTGCGGTTCCTGCTGTTGTTCTTACTGCGCCTGTTGCTGTTCCTGCTGCTGTTGTTGCTGTTCCTGTTGCTGTTCTTGCTGCTGCTCCTGTTGCTGTTCCTGCTGCTGTTCCTGCTGCTCCTGCTGCTCCTGTTGCTGTTCCTGCTGCTGTTCCTGCTGCTCCTGTTGCTGTTCCTGTTCCTGCTGCTCCTCACGCTTCCCCACCTGCTGGAGCACAATCGCTTCCGTTGTAATTACAATACAGTAAACTAACTATAGTGTTAATTATCTTGGAACTCTTGAGTCGGTTAACATTTGTGTTAACATGTGATTATTACCATCTTTTGTTGATATTCTGAAGCCCTCAGCAGTGGTCAGGCTACGACCCGCTCAAGTAACGACCCGCTCAAGTAACGACCCGCCCAAGTTACGACCCGCCCAAGCTACGACCCGCCCAAGTTACGACCCGCCCAGGCTACGACCCGCCCAAGTTACGACCCGCCCAGGCTACGACCCTCCCAGGCTACGACCCGCCCAGGCTACGACCCGCCCAGGCTACGACCCGCCCAGGCTACGACCCGCCCAGGCTACGACCCGCCCAGGTTACGACCCGCCCAGGCTACGACCCGCCCAGGCTACGACCCGCCCAGGCTACGACCCGCCCAGGCTACGACCCGCCCAAGCTACGACCCGCCCAGGCTACGACCCGCCCAAGCTACGACCCGCCCAGGCTACGACCCGCCCAGGCTACGACCCGCCCAGGCTACGACCCGCCCAGGCTACGACCCGCCCAGGCTACGACCCGCCCAGGCTACGACCCGCCCAGGCTACGACCCGCCCAGGCTACGACCCTCCCAGGCTACGACCCGCCCAAGCTACGACCCGCCCAAGCTACGACCTGCCCAAGCTACGACCTGCCCAAGCTACGACCCGCCCAGGCTACGACCTGCCCAAGCTACGACCTGCCCAAGCTACGACCCGCCCAAGCTACGACCTGCCCAAGCTACGACCTGCCCAAGCTACGACCCGCCCAAGCTACGACCTGCCCAAGCTACGACCCGCCCAAGCTACGACCCGCCCAAGCTACGACCCGCCCATGTTACGACCCGCCCAGGTTACGACCCGCCCAGGTTACGACCCGCCCAAGTTACGACCCGCCCAGGCTACGACCCGCCCAAGCTACGACACACCCACCAGATGCAGTCGTAAATTTTAGTCTACTATATGAACAAAAAACATTTTTTTGTTTACAACAATTTATATGATAATTTTGTGTATAAAAAGCTTAATTTCTCCTTACGCTTGAAGCTTGGACCCAAATTGTATACATTTTAATGTATATTTTAATATACATTAAATATTACAATATTTATTATTTGAACTATTTACAGTTCAGTAAACACAAACAATTGCCTGAAGACACTAAACTAACCTAACTAACCTCGAGCTAACTATACATATAATTCCAGTATATAATATAAAGTAATACAATATATTATACAATGTAATGCAACGCATTATACAAATAATTCATATTTGTGTCAGTGTCTTAGATCAACAGTAAGTTACTGTTGTAGATCAACAGTAAGTTACTGTTGTAGATCAACAGTAAGTTACTGTTGTAGATCAACAGTAAGTTACTGTTGTAGATCAACAGTAAGTTACTGTTGTAGATCAACAGTAAGTTACTGTTGTAGATCAACAGTAAGTTACTGTTTTAGGTCAACAGTAAGTTACTGTTGTAGATCAACAGTAAGTTACTGTTGTAGATCAACAGTAAGTTACTGTTGTAGATCAACAGTAAGTTACTGTTGTAGATCAACAGTAAGTTACTGTTGTAGATCAACAGTAAGTTACTGTTGTAGATCAACAGTAAGTTACTGTTTTAGGTCAACAGTAAGTTACTGTTGTAGATCAACAGTAAGTTACTGTTGTAGATCAACAGTAAGTTACTGTTGTAGATCAACAGTAAGTTACTGTTTTAGGTCAACAGTAAGTTACTGTTGTAGATCAACAGTAAGTTACTGTTGTAGATCAACAGTAAGTTACTGTTTTAGGTCAACAGTAAGTTACTGTTGTAGATCAACAGTAAGTTACTGTTGTAGATCAACAGTAAGTTACTGTCTTAGATCAACAGAAAGTTACTGTTGTAGATCAACAGTAAGTTACTGTTGTAGATCAACAGTAAGTTACTGTTGTAGGTCAACAGTAAGTTACTGTTGTAGATCAACAGTAAGTTACTGTTGTAGATCAACAGTAAGTTACCGTTGTAGATGAACAGTAAGTTAGCTTGGACAAGCTTAGCCTGAGTATGGGTCTGGGAACCCACGGTTAACGAAGCTCGTTACCCATTCGTGAAGCCTTACTCATCCTGGGTGAGTTGAGTCAATTCTTCACATAATTTCAAGCATGTCACCTAAACAATGGGCCGCCAGGCTTATAACTTGTATAGTCCAATATTGACTTATTAAGGCGTTCCTAAGTCAATAAAGATGTTCGTCTTGAGATTTTAATATTCGCAGCTAATCTTCACGAGTATTTGATTGACTTTTTTTTTTACTTGTGCCAAGATATGTTTGGTTATTTGTTCAGTTTATAAAGAAATTTTACTTAAAATTTGCATTTCATAATATTATATATTTTTTGGTGCTGGTTGTAAACCGGGGCCCTAGTACTGTGTCTGAACTACCGGGGCCCTAGTACTGTGTCTGAACTACCGGGGCTCTAGTACTGTGTCTGAACTACCGGGGCTCTAGTACTGTGTCTGAACTACCGGGGCTCTAGTACTGTGTCTGAACTACCGGGGCTCTAGTACTGTGTCTGAACTACCGGGGCTCTAGTACTGTGTCTGAACTACCGGGGCTCTAGTACTGTGTCTGAACTACCGGGGCTCTAGTACTGTGTCTGAACTACCGGGGCTCAAGTACTGTGTCTGAACTACCGGGGCTCAAGTACTGTGTCTGAACTACCGGGGCTCTAGTACTGTGTCTGAACTACCGGGGCTCTAGTACTGTGTCTGAACTACCGGGGCTCAAGTACTGTGTCTGAACTACCGGGGCTCTAGTACTGTGTCTGAACTACCGGGGCTCTAGTACTGTGTCTGAACTACCGGGGCTCTAGTACTGTGTCTGAACTACCGGGGCTCAAGTACTGTGTCTGAACTACCGGGGCTCAAGTACTGTGTCTGAACTACCGGGGCTCTAGTACTGTGTCTGAACTACCGGGGCTCTAGTACTGTGTCTGAACTACCGGGGCTCAAGTACTGTGTCTGAACTACCGGGGCTCTAGTACTGTGTCTGAACTACCGGGGCTCTAGTACTGTGTCTGAACTACCGGGGCTCTAGTACTGTGTCTGAACTACCGGGGCTCTAGTACTGTGTCTGAACTACCGGGGCTCTAGTACTGTGTCTGAACTACCGGGGCTCTAGTACTGTGTCTGAACTACCGGGGCTCTAGTACTGTGTCTGAACTACCGGGGCTCTAGTACTGTGTCTGAACTACCGGGGCTCTAGTACTGTGTCTGAACTACCGGGGCTCTAGTACTGTGTCTGAACTACCGGGGCTCAAGTACTGTGCGGGGAAGACATTCCCAACAAAGAGCGTCATCTGGGAGCCACACCTCAGGAGTCAGTGTAGTTTAAAACCCGTTTTACTCCTGTGGTGGAATATTATGTGAGGCCACGTCTGTGGTGTGATCTGGACGCTGGGGTGAGGTGTGAGGGGTGAGGGGTGAGGGGTGAGGGGTGAGGTGTGAGGGGTGAGGTGTGAGGTGTGAGGGGTGAGGTGTGAGGGGTGAGGTGTGAGGGGTGAGGTGTGAGGTGTGAGGGGTGAGGTGTGAGGTGTGAGGGGTGAGGTGTGAGGGGTGAGGTGTGAGGGGTGAGGTGTGAGGGGTGAGGTGTGAGGGGTGAGGCGTGAGGGGTGAGGTGTGAGGTGTGAGGTGTGAGGGGTGAGGTGTGAGGGGTGAGGTGTGAGGTGTGAGGTGTGAGGGGTGAGGGGTGAGGTGTGAGGGGTGAGGTGTGAGGTGTGAGGGGTGAGGTGTGAGGTGTGAGGTGTGAGGGGTGAGGGGTGCGGTGTGAGGGGTGAGGTGTGAGGGGTGAGGTGTGAGGTGTGAGGTGTGAGGGGTGAGGGGTGAGGTGTGAGGGGTGAGGTGTGAGGTGTGAGGGGTGAGGTGTGAGGGGTGAGGGGTGAGGGGTGAGGTGTGAGGGGTGAGGTGTGAGGGGTGAGGTGTGAGGGGTGAGGTGTGAGGTGTGAGGGGTGAGGTGTGAGGGGTGAGGTGTGAGGGGTGAGGTGTGAGGGGTGAGGTGTGAGGTGTGAGGGGTGAGGTGTGAGGGGTGAGGTGTGAGGTGTGAGGTGTGAGGGGTGAGGTGTGAGGTGTGAGGGGTGAGGTGTGAGGTGTGAGGTGTGAGGTGTGAGGGGTGAGGTGTGAGGTGTGGCGTAGAGGTGAGGTGTGAGGTTATAATATGACTCCTGACCCCATGTGAGGGCGGTTGTCAATATGGGTGTTAGAATCCAGTCTTATAGGTATTCCCTTGAAGCCTACATTGAGGTTACTGTGAGGGGTTTCCAGGGATCAATATCCCCGCTGTCCGGTTTCTGGCCAGGACTATAGTTCGTGGTCTGGTCAACCTGCCTAAGCTGTTTCGTGAGGACCCTAAGAAACACATCCCACATCTTTGTCGAATCCGATGCAGAGCAAACGTCAGTGTTGCGGTGTTTTTATTGTCACTAATGCGTCGCATTTGTAACGTATTGATCGATTCTGTATGAAATGTGATTTACTTATACCTATCAGTGCTTGCCTATCAGTGTCAACGGGGGAGTGAGGTGTAGCTCCTGGTGCCCAGCCTACCGGCCGTGTTGTACCTGTTGCGTAACAACCTAACTATTCTGTCGTTCAAATTCTCTGTTAAATCTGGCCTTAAACTTGTGGGTGGAGGTGGCTTCCACAACGTCTTCTTTCAGTGCCCCGCCAAATACATACCAAAACTACGACGTTGGTACAACGTTCGAACAAGTTTTAACACTTAACCAGTTATAACAACCAATATAGCAAGTTGTAACAACGTTCTAATGCGTCATAAACACGTTAAGCCAAGATGTAGCAACTTTATTACAAGTTGTAACAAGCGGAAAATAGAGACAGATTAGGTTTGTGTTTCCAGGGTTGCAGTTGTCGACCGCCGCACAGGGAGCGTGTATTTCCTGACAGTCTTCGGCTCATTTGTGTCTCCAGCTTCCACCAGTGTCTTCTTGTCCTCCTTCCTGTCACTCTCAGGAAGCTGTCATTGTCCACTTTGTCAATTTCCCTCAGTACCTTGTATATTGTGATCAAGTCTGTTTCTTCACTCCTCCAGACTTGTGATGTCTAATTTTCCTTCATCTGTCCTCATGGCTTAGTCCTCTTAGCTCTGGCACTAATCTTGTTGCAAAATGAAGTACTGGTTACAACTCTTGCGTCTCAAGGCACGGTTGCCAGGCCGGTGCTGCATATTGGTCTAACACAACCTGTGTGGATGACCTTGTGGGTCATGGCTTAGGTTTGTCAAAGACGTTCTAATGTTGGCCAGCGTCTCACATGCTGCTGGCGGCACCCTGTCTAAGTGTGCCTCTGGTGTTAGTGATTACGAACACTTGGCGATTACGTTGTGTTCACGAAGACCGTTCAGACGGCTCCGTCGACCGTCTGGGTATATAGACACGAAATTGTTATGAGGAGTTGAAACGCACCTTTGTGTGTGTGTGTGTTTGTTTGTTTGAGATAGACGGCATTCTCTTCTCTTGTAGAATTTAATATATTATTTGCTTCCTGTAACGTGGGGTTCGAAGTCAGTATTTGTTATTCTTGTCGAATTTCAACCCACTTTCTTCTGCTTAGTTATACCTTATTCCTCAACTTTTACATCAACACCCCCCCCTGCTCCCCCTCCATCACCCCTCCCCCATTCACCTCATCACCCCCTCCCCCCTTCTTTAACCTGACCAATTCCACGTTCTCTTTCTCCCCCCCCACCTCCATCGTGTCTCCCAATCCAACTTCCCCCCCCCCTTCCCTCACCTCAACCCCACCATCACCCCCCTCCATCGTTTGAGACCTTGAGAGCCCCCCTCTCCCCCCCACACATCCAAGGACTCGTTGGACATCGTCCCCCCTCCCCCCCTCCCCCCCCTCCCCCCCCCTCCCCCCCCCTCCCCCACCCCCCCTCCCCCCCCCCCAGTAATGTACTCAGAGGACCGCTGCTGGTGTGGCAACACTGGCTGTGATTTGTGGCGGTGGCCCCCGGCGTGGCAACACTGTACCACGTGATCATTGTGCCTGATGGTGAGGATGGTGATGGTGATGGTGAGGATGGTGATGGTGAGGATGGTGATGGTGAGGGTGGTGGTGATGGTGAGGGCGGTGATGGTGAGGGCGGTGATGGTGAGGATGGTGATGATGGTGAGGGTGGTGGTGGTGAGGGTGTTGATGGTGATGGTGGTGATGGTGAGGGTGGTGATGATGGTGAGGGTGGTGATGGTGGTGAGGGTGGTGGTGGTGATGGTGATGGTGGTGATGGTGAGGGTGGTGATGGTGAGGGTGGTGAGGGTGAGGGTGGTGATGGTGGTGATGGTGAGGGTGGTGAGGGTGGTGATGGTAGTGGTGGTGAGGGTGGTGAGGGTGAGGGTGGTGATGGTGATAGTGATGGTGAGGGTGGTGATGGTGATGGTGGAGATGGTGAGGGTGGTGATGGTAGTGGTGGTGAGGGTGGTGATGGTAGTGGTGGTGAGGGTGGTGATGGTGAGGGTGGTGATGGTGAGGGTGGTGATGGTGAGGGTGGTGATGGTGAGGGTGGTGATGATGAGGGTGGTGATGGTGAGGGTGAGGGTGGTGATGGTGAGGGTGGTGATGGTGAGGGTGGTGATGATGAGGGTGGTGATGGTGAGGGTGGTGATGGTGAGGGTGGTGATGGTGAGGGTGGTGATGGTGAGGGTGGTGATGGTGAGGGTGGTGAGGGTGAGGGTGAGGGTGGTGATGGTGAGGGTGGTGAGGGTGAGGGTGGTGATGGTGAGGGTGGTGATGGTGAGGGGTGAGGGTGGTGATGATGAGGGTGGTGATGGTGAGGGTGGTGATGGTGAGGGTGGTGATGGTGAGGGTGGTGATGGTGAGGGTGAGGGTGGTGATGGTGAGGGTGGTGATGGTGAGGGTGGTGATGGTGAGGATGGTGATGGTGAGGGTGGTGAGTTTTTTTTTTTCTACCACAGACGTGGCCACACATTTACAATGCTAACCAGCATATATACATTTTCTTCTGTCCTCCATGGACAGGGTTAGAGAAGTGTTAAACATATAGTTCAAGGGTTTATTGAACGCTCAACCACAGAAGGTGATTCGGTGCTTTTAAAATGCTAAGCTAACCTACATACGTAAATACATAGATACACTGATTTACGTATGCCCTACATAAAGTGTTTGATGTGTCTTTTACATAGTGTCATTAATGTACATTCACAAAGGTGAAATGTAATTCTGATCAGCTTCCATATATACTTTATACCCATACATATACATAAACACACACATATACATACATATACACACACACATACATTCACATAAATTTGTCTCATTTACTCTGACAGGGTGAGATAGCTGATAAAGAAACTAGTGTTCAATTAAGCACTTAATCACTGAAGGTGATGAAGGTGCTTTTACAAGCTCAGGTTATATAGTTACATCTCATACATACATTGTATAATTGATACATTACATGGTCAGTGAGGTCTAACTCCGGGTGCCAAGCCAGCCTTGTTGGACCTGTTGCATTAAAGCTTTTCAAACACTCAGTATCTTTGTCGAACTTTTCCTTAAGGTTGTGGGTGGAGGTGGCTTCCACAACTTCTTCTCTCAGTTCATTCCACTTGTCGACCAACCGTACAGGGTACGAGTATTTCCTTACATTCCTTTGACTCATTTGTGATTCCTGCTTTCTTGTTCTATTTTCTGTCAACTTAAGAGGTTGTCCTTATCCACCTTGTTTATTCTCCTCAGTATCTTGTATGTTGTTATCATATCTCTTCTATTTCTTCTATCCTCCATGGTTGTGAGATCCAGTTCCTTCAGCTTATCCTTATAAGTTAACCCTCAAAGTTCTGGCATTAATCTAGCTGCAAACCTCTGCACCATTTCGATTTTAGATTTGTTTTATAAGTTTTGGGTTCCAGGCAGGTGCTGCACACTCCAGTACTTGTCTAACACAAGCTGTGTAGATTACTTTGAACACGTCCTGATTTAGGTTTTAAAACGATGTTCTAATGTTCGCCAGCGTCCCATATGCTGCTAATGGCACTCTGCCTGTGCAACCCGTCCTCTTAAAAATAACGTCACTTTTGGCTCGTATGCGCACTATGGCCAAATTTGGACGTAATTTGAAATGAAATCGACTCACAAAAGTGACGTACTGTTCCGTTTTCTGTTTGAGTCGTCCGGCTTACTCGGCAAGCTTAGAAAAGGATTCTTTCCATTAACGTTTTTCATAACGTTTTGAAACGTTATGAGAATTTCCTGCCCACCTAACCTATCAGAGGACCCTTAACTTACTGTTGTTGAAAAAAAAAATCCAAAATTTATTTTCATTTTTTTCATGTTTAAATTACGTCCATATTCAGCCATACGGGTAAACGGCCAAAAGCGACGTTATTTTTAAGAGGACAGGTTTACTTTACCTCTGGTGTTAGTGATGGAATTATGTCCAATCCCAATTCTCTTTCTCTCTCTCTGATTCTTGCAGTTGCCTTTCATTAATGGTGTAGACACCTTCTGGTCTTCTTTCTCCCTTCCCCATCTTCATTACCTAACACATATTAGGATTGAACTCCAGCAACCATTTGTTTGTAAACCTCCTGGAGTTTGTTAAGGTCATTCTTTAACGTTCTGCAGTCCTCCTCTGTCTTTATATTCCTCATTATTTTGGCATCGTTCGCAAACATTGACATGTACGAGCTCACTCCCTCAGGGAGATAGATCATTAACATATATTAGAACAGAAGAGGTCCCAGGACCGATCCTTGGGGGACCCCACTTGTACATTCCTCTAGCTAGAGACCTCGCCTCTGTCTCTCTCTCTCTTCTGTCCTTCAGGTATTCCCTTACCCAGTTTAGTGAGTTCCAAATTATCCCAACTTGCTTCTCCATCATGTGCACTAATCATCATGAACCTTTCGTGAGGAACAGTGTGTCTTTTGACAGTCTAGGAAAATGCAGTCTACCAAACCTTCTTTTTTCCTGTCGTATTCTAGTAACCTTGTCGTCGATCTCGGTCAAGTTTGTCAGATATGACTTTACCTTTCTAAATCCCTGCTGTTGTTCTGTTACGATGCTCAGCCTCTCCAGATGCTCCACTATTCTCGACCTGATTACTCTCTAGCACCTTGCAAGGAGTACTTGTCAGTGACACTAGTCTGTTATTTAGTGCCTCCTGTCTGTTCCATTTCATGAATATTGAGACTACTTTTGCCTTTTTAAATAATTCTGGAAGAATTTCTGTTTCACGTGTTTTATTAAAAACCTCAGCTAGTGGGTGACATAGTAACTCTGCAGCCTCCTTCAGTAGCTATGGTGATATTAAGTATGGCCCAATTGATTTTGCTATATCTAATTCCTTCAGGTGTTTTTTAACCTCTTCCACTGTGAACGCTATGTTATCCAGTGTTTCCTCTGGCCTTTCGTCAATCATCTCTGGTCTCCATATTGGATCCATTGTAAAGACCTCCTGGAATCTCTGTCATTCAGTTCATCACACACCTCCCTGTCATTTTCCGTAAGACGTCAACCTTGCTTCTTTAGCCTTATCATATAGACTCTGAATGTTGTTTTTCCTCCTTATATGGCCATAAAGGTTTTGTTGGTCCTTAGTTTTTGCTGCTAATGTAATTTTCAAACTGCCTCAGCTTTCCTCCTGACTCTGGTGTAATCATTTCTGTCTCTCTCTAGTGCTTCTCTGTTTTCCTGTTGCCAGCTCTCTGTACTTTTTCCACGCTTTTTTTGTTCCTCTCCTTTGTTCTCTGCACTATCTATTAAACCAGGGTTTACTTTGCCTCTCTCGTCCACCACCTTCTTGAGTGGGATGAACAGTTCCGTTGCTTCTGCCCATTACTGAGTAATAACGTCAATCATCGCATGTGTCGTCTTCCCTTCCAGTTCCCTCTTCCACTGGACTTCACTCAGGAAATCTCTCACCTTCCTGTAGTCTCCACGTCTGTAGTCTCTCACCTTCCTCAGTGTGTTCCTTGGTCTGTCCACTTCCTTTAGCTGCACTGTGTACTGCAGCACGACAATATAGTGGTCACTTGCCCCTCGGGGCATCTCATGCTCTATCTTCTCCACATCTGCCTCATTTTGGGCAAACACAAAGTCTATTGATGCTGGTGGGTCGTCTCCCCTTACTCCTGTTGGTTTTGTAATAAGTTGTTTTAAGAAGTGTTTATCCGCTGTGTCGACCAGTTTTACTCTCCATGTCTCGTCACCCTCGTGGGGGTGCTCACTTACCCAGTCTACTCCTCTGTGATTGAAATTCCCAAGTATTAGCATCCTGGCTCTCGCATCCCTTGACACCGTGGCTGATCTTGTATAGCCTGCAGGCAAGACTCATTACATTTTGTTATATTCTTCTCAGTCTTCTGTTGTGGGATTGTAAATCACCGCTGCCACTATCTTCATGTCCCCCAATGTTGGTATTCCCAGTACGTACTCCTGCTGACTAGATTCCTCTGACACTTTCTCTTCCTCAAAGCTTCAGTGTCGTTGTATCAGGAAAGCTTCAGTGTCGTTGTATCAGGAGAGCTCCAGTGTCGTTGTATCAGGAGAGCTCCAGTGTAGTTGTATCAGGAGAGCTCCAGAGTAGTTGTATCAGGAGAGCTCCAGTGTCGTTGTATCAGGAGAGCTCCAGTGTAGTTGTATCAGGAGAGCTCCAGTGTCGTTGTATCAGGAGAGCTCCAGTGTCGTTGTATCAGGAGAGCTCCAGTGTCGTTGTATCAGGAGAGCTCCAGTGTCGTTGTATCAGGAGAGCTCCAGTGTCGTTGTATCAGGAGAGCTCCAGTGTCGTTGTATCAGGAGAGCTCCAGTGTCGTTGTATCAGGAGAGCTCCAGTGTAGTTGTATCAGGAGAGCTCCAGTGTAGTTGTATCAGGAGAGCTCCAGTGTCGTTGTATCAGGAGAGCTCCAGTGTAGTTGTATCAGGAGAGCTCCAGTGTCGTTGTATCAGGAGAGCTCCAGTGTCGTTGCATCAGGAGAGCTCCAGTGTCGTTGTATCAGGAGAGCTCCAGTGTCGTTGTATCAGGAGAGCTCCAGTGTCGTTGTATCAGGAGAGCTCCAGTGTCGTTGTATCAGGAGAGCTCCAGTGTAGTTGTATCAGGAGAGCTCCAGTGTCGTTGTATCAGGAGAGCTCCAGTGTCGTTGTATCAGGAGAGCTCCAGTGTCGTTGTATCAGGAGAGCTCCAGTGTCGTTGTATCAGGAGAGCTCCAGTGTCGTTGTATCAGGAGAGCTCCAGTGTAGTTGTATCAGGAGAGCTCCAGAGTAGTTGTATCAGGAGAGCTCCAGTGTCGTTGTATCAGGAGAGCTCCAGTGTAGTTGTATCAGGAGAGCTCCAGTGTCGTTGTATCAGGAGAGCTCCAGTGTAGTTGTATCAGGAGAGCTCCAGTGTAGTTGTATCAGGAGAGCTCCAGTGTCGTTGTATCAGGAGAGCTCCAGTGTAGTTGTATCAGGAAAGCTCCAGTGTAGTTGTATCAGGAGAGCTCCAGTATCGTATCAGGAGAGCTCCAGTGTAGTTGTATCAGGAGAGCTCCAGTGTAGTTGTATCAGGAGAGCTCCAGTGTAGTTGTATCAGGAGAGCTCCAGTGTAGTTGTATCAGGAGAGCTCCAGTGTCGTTGTATCAGGAGAGCTCCAGTGTCGTTGTATCAGGAGAGCTCCAGTGTCGTTGTATCAGGAGAGCTCCAGTGTCGTTGTATCAGGAGAGCTCCAGTGAAGTTGTATCAGGAGAGCTTCAGTGTAGTTGTATCAGGAGAGCTTCAGTGTAGTTGTATCAGGAGAGCTCCTGTGTAGTTGTATCAGGAGAGCTCCTGTGTAGTTGTATCAGGAGAGCTTCAGTGTCGTTGTATCAGGAGAGCTCCAGTGTAGTTGTATCAGGAAAGCTCCAGTGTAGTTGTATCAGGAGAGCTCCAGTGTAGTTGTATCAGGAGAGCTCCTGTGTAGTTGTATCAGGAGAGCTCCTGTGTAGTTGTATCAGGAGAGCTCCTGTGTAGTTGTATCAGGAGAGCTCCAGTGTAGTTGTATCAGGAGAGCTCCAGTGTAGTTGTATCAGGAAAGCTCCAGTGTCGTTGTATCAAGAGAGCTCCAGTGTAGTTGTATCAGGAAAGCTCCAGTGTAGTTGTATCAGGAGAGCTCCAGTGTCGTATCAGGAGAGCTCCAGTGAAGTTGTATCAGGAGAGCTCCAGTGTAGTTGTATCAGGAGAGCTCCAGTGTCGTTGTATCAGGAGAGCTCCAGTGTAGTTGTATCAGGAGAGCTCCAGTGTAGTTGTATCAGGAGAGCTCCAGTGTCGTTGTATCAGGAGAGCTTCAGTGTAGTTGTATCAGGAGAGCTCCAGTGTAGTTGTATCAGGAGAGCTTCAGTGTAGTTGTATCAGGAGAGCTTCAGTGTAGTTGTATCAGGAGAGCTTCAGTGTCGTATCAGGAGAGCTCCTGTGTAGTTGTATCAGGAGAGCTCCTGTGTAGTTGTATCAGGAGAGCTCCTGTGTCGTTGTATCAGGAGAGCTTCAGTGTCGTTGTATCAGGAGAGCTCCAGTGTCGTTGTATCAGGAGAGCTTCAGTGTCGTTGTATCAGGAGAGCTTCAGTGTCGTTGTATCAGGAGAGCTCCAGTGTCGTATCAGGAGAGCTCCTGTGTAGTTGTATCAGGAGAGCTCCAGTGTCGTATCAGGGGAGCTCCAGTGTCGTCGTATCAGGAGAGCTCCTGTGTAGTTGTATCAGGAGAGCTCCAGTGTCGTATCAGGGGAGCTCCAGTGTCGTCGTATCAGGAGAGCTCCTGTGTAGTTGTTTCAGGAGAGCTTCAGTGTCGTTGTATCAGGAGAGCTTCAGTGTCGTTGTATCAGGAGAGCTTCAGTGTCGTTGTATCAGGAGAGCTTCAGTGTCGTTGTATCAGGAGAGCTTCAGTGTCGTTGTATCAGGAGAGCTTCAGTGTCGTTGTATCAGGAGAGCTTCAGTGTCGTTGTATCAGGAGAGCTTCAGTGTCGTTGTATCAGGAGAGCTTCAGTGTCGTTGTATCAGGAGAGCTTCAGTGTCGTTGTATCAGGAGAGCTTCAGTGTCGTTGTATCAGGAGAGCTCCAGTGTAGTTGTATCAGGAGAGCTACACCACCTCCTCCCCACCTCACACTATCTTTCTTTATTACATGAAATCCTTGTTGGAAGATTGTATTTCCTATAACACTCATCAGTTTCGTTTCTGTTATTGTATTATTGTTAGCATATTACAATATTACAGCATATATAATATTATTACAGCAAAAAGCAATTATTGTTATTGCAATAATATGCTGTTTGCTCTTCCATCATGCTTTCCTGTAACTCCACCCTTTATTTGTAATTCCATCTGCATTTGTGTACATGACCTTAATACTTCTCATTTCTTCTGGACTGCCCTTTATTCTCTCAGGGTGGATTCGTTCTATTTCCAGCCCATCCTCCTCCTAGAGCGCTACATTTTGACTTACACTCTACCTAAAGCCAAAAATCGTCGTACTAGAAAATGGTAGCGTCTCACTCAATTGACATCCTGTCCTGTTTTCTGTTTTGGATCCTCTGGTAGGTTAGCATAGGGACATTAGTATGGCAGTTTCTTGATACTGGGAAAGCTTAGGAGGACGGGCAGCTGGTTCCTTGGCCAATTCTGAGGGTGGATAATGTCACTATCCCTATAGTTTCTTTTCACTACATTCTCATACTGGGAATATTTGTTGGTTTAGTCGGTACTGTCTGCTGTTGTGAATGGGCATCCCTGTAGGCCGGTTTGCCCCATTATTATGTCATATTAGGCTCGCTAATGCCTGACATTCTAGTGCACTGCTTTCATTATTATCTGCCAGGTTTGTGGTGATTTCTGGTCTCCTTCAGGCATTTTCTAGTTTTGCTTCTTTTATTTTCTTTGCTTTCTCTCGATCTTCCTGAGACATGTCTTGGGTAATGTACACGACATAGTAAGACCCTCAGTTCTTCAGTTTAAACTTTCCAGCCAGTAAATACCTCATTAGTGCATTACTCTGAATGATTATTTTCAGTGGTCGATTTCTTCCTATTTGGAACTTACCAAGTATACAGTAATGTGTGTGTACTCACCTAGTTGTGCTTGCAGGGGGTTGAGCTTCGGCCTTTAGTCCCACCTCTCAACTGTCAATCAACTGGTGTACAGATTCCTGAGCCTACTGGGCTCTATCATATCTACATTTAAAACTGTGTATGGAGTCAGCCTCCACCACATCACTGACTAATGCATTCCATCTGTTAACTACTCTGACATACAAAAAAGTTCCTTCTAACGTCGCTGTTGCTCATTTGGTTATTAAGTTTCCACCTGTATCCCCTTGTTCACATACCACCCGTGCTAAATAGTTTATCTTTATCTACCCTGTCAGTGCCTCTGAGATTGTTATAGGTTGTGTTCATGTCTCCTCTAACTCTTCTGTCTTCGTGTCGTGAGGTTCTGTTCCAGTAATCTTTCCTCGTAGTTCATACCCCTCAGATTGGGGACTAGCCTGGTGGCATATCTCTGAACCATTTTCTACTTCGTTTTGTGTTTGACTAGATATGAACTCCAGGCTGAAGCTGCATACTCCAGTATTGGTCTGACATATGAGGAATACAAGGTTCTGAATGATTCCTTACACAAGATTCTGAAGACAGTTCTTATGTTGGCCAGCCTTGTATATGCCGCTGGTGCAATCTTTTTGATGTGGGCTTCTGTGGTTTTGATGTGGGGACAGGTTCGGTGTGATATTAACCACCCCAGATCTTTCTCTCCATTTGATTCTTGAAGGATTTCACCTCCCAGATGGTACCTTGTGTTCAGCCTTCTGCTCCCTTCCCCTAATTTCATTACTTTACACTTACCTTAGGTAAACTTTAGTAGCCATTTTCTAGACCATTCCTCCAGTTTGCTGGATTCTTCTCATAATTTTTGCATCATCAGCAAACATTGAGAGGAATGAGTCTATACCCTCTGGAAAATCGTTTACATATATCAGAAACACGATGGGTCCAAGTACAGAGCCCTGTGGGACTCCACTGGTGACAGTGGGTGACAGTTCTCGCCACTCTGATATCTACCCCTCACAGTTACTCACTGTTTCCTGTTGCTGAGATCCACTGGAGCTCCTTACCCTTATCCACTGGACCCTTATCCACTGGAGCTCCTTACCCTTATCCACTGGACCCTTATCCACTGGAGCTCCTTACCATTAATTCCTGTCTGTTTCTCCAACTTTTGTAACAGCCCCTTATGGGGTACTGTGTCAAAGGCTTTCTAATAGTCTAAGAAAATACAGTCTGCCAAACCCTTCTCTTTCCTGCCTAATTTGTGTCGCCTGGTCACAGAATTCTATTATACCCCGTGAAGCACGATTAACCATCTCTGAACCCATGCTGGTGGTGTGTCACAAAACTCCTTCTCTCCAAATGTTCTACATGGTATATGTAGAATGTATGTATACCTTGCATGGTATACAAGTTACGGAAACTTGCCTGTAGTTCATCTACATTATTTGCCTTCCAGCTGTCCGGTAAGTCTCTTGTTTCCAGTGACCTGTTACACACCATAGAGAGTGGCACACTTAGTGCTTCTGTACACTCTTTTGGTGTCCATTGTGAGACTGTCAGGCTCAACAGCCTTTGTCACATTCAGCTCCAATAGATTTCTTTTGTCGTTATCACTGATAAGCTCATATTCCTTCAAGACTGCTTGGTTTACCGCCTCCTCTCTCAGTACAGGGACTTCTCCTAGCTCTATTATGAAGACCTCCTGGAGTCTCTTATTGAGTTCTTCACACACACCTTCCCATTTTCTGGGCATCTGTCTTCTCCTTTTCTCAGTTTCATCACTTGTACCTGCACATCTGTTTCCCTCCTGATGTGGCTGTTGAGCAGCTTTGGTTGGGTCTTACCTTTACTCGCGATGTCATTTTCATACTGTCTCTCTGCTTCCCTCCTTACTTTGAAGTACTCATTCCTGGCCCTCTGGTACCTCTCCCTGCTCTCTGGTGTTCTGTTATTTCTGTTGTTTCTCCATGTTCTTATACTCAGTTGCTTCGCTACCTTGCATTCCTGATTGAACCATGAATTCTTCTGTTGCTTTTCATTTGTCTTCTTTTGGGCTGGGACAAACTATTTTGCATCTTCCTGGCACTTCTGAGTGACATAATCCATCATATCCTGTACAGTCTTTTCACTAAATTTTGCTTCTCATGGTATTCCCATCAGGAAGTTCCTCATCTCATCATAGTTACCTCTTCGGTAAACCATCCTTTCCTTTTCTGATCCCATTCTTGGATAGGTTATCGCTACCTCCACCCGATACTCAAATGTCGGTAAGCTTTGGAGACCTGGTCGAGGACCTGAGCCCTGAAATCATCTCTGGTCACTCATTCCCACGGGGGCTTCAAATTGGACATCCCTCATGTCTGAATCATTGAAAGTGAGTATCAGGTCGAGTCAAGCTGGTTCATCATTGCCTCTTATTCTTGTGGGTCCCTTGAAATATGGTGTGTGTGTGTGTGTGTGTGTGTGTGTGTGTGTGTGTGTGTGTGTGTGTGTGTGTGTGTGTGTGTGTGTGTGTGTTTTTGCTGCCAGGTGAACAAGGAAAATCAGGGTGAAAGAAATTCTGCCCATTTGTTTCTGCCTTCGCCGGGATCGATCCCTGGACCCTAGAACTACAAATCCCGAGCGCTGTCCACTCAGCCGTCAGGCGCTCCCAGGCACACACAGGTGTGTGTGTTATCTTGATATGATTTCGGGGCTTATGTCCCCGCGGCCCGGTCATCGACCAGGCCTCCACCCCCAGGAAGCAGCCCATGACAGCTCACTAACTCCCAGGTACCCATTTACTGCTAGGTAACAGGGGAATCAGGGTGAAAGAACCTCTGCCCATTGTTTCTCGCCGGCGCCCGGGATCGAACCCGGGACTACAGGATGACGTGTCCAGTGTTCAGTCCGCTCAGCCACCGGCTCCCTGGAGAGAGAGTGTTAGGGAGAAAACTCCTGTATAAAGCTAAGTGTTTCTCTCGCCTTGCTCAATACCTTCATATTGCTGTAAACCTCAGGACAGCGGAGTGCCAAGGAGTGAAGAGTCTGGTTTATGCGGTCGTAAGAACGCGCTTAAACGGTGCCACAGCCCGGCGCCGCCCGCTTAGTCGTTCGGCTATGCATGGAATCTCCCTGTTAAGGACCATCGCTCGCGCCGTATGGGCGAAAAACTCGTCCAGACAGCGACCGGATTCGTTTAAGTTGGAATAGATTCACTTAAGTTTGACTGGCTGTGTTTAAATGGATTTATCTGAGATTACGCTTCTACGGATTCGCTTTGAATGGGTTTTAAGGATTAATTAGATTCTTGGGCATCCATGTGATGTGTTTCCGCATGAAGGAATGACTTACACCAGATAAAGAAATTCGTAATGTCTCAAAATTCTCTCACTCACTCATAAGAGGGACTCGTTAGAGTGAATGAGTGACTCACTGAACAGAGTGAGTGACTGACTCACTCAGGAGAGCGCGCTGACCCATCAGTTGTGCCGTTGCTAACTTTCAGGAAAATCTTGACGAGTCGCCGTGGTAGTGAGTCTTGTGTGTGACGGCCGGTCAACAGCACCCGGGACCTGCAGGGCTCGGGAGACCACCCACAATACAGCCAGGTGCTGTCTTGCCCATGCTGGGGTGGCTCTTGCCCATGCTGGGGTGGCTCTTGCCCATGCTGGGGTGGCTCTTGCCCATGCTGGGGTGGCTCTTGCCCATGCTGGGGTGGTTCTTGCCCATGCTGGGGTGGCTCTTGCCCATGCTGGGGTGGTTCTAGCCCATGCTGGGGTGGCTCTTGCCCATGCTGGGGTGGTTCTAGCCCATGCTGGGGTGGTTCTTGCCCATGCTGGGGTGGCTCTTGCCCATGCTGGGGTGGTTCTAGCCCATGCTGGGGTGGCTCTTGCCCATGCTGGGGTGGTTCTAGCCCATGCTGGGGTAGTTCTTGCCCATGCTGGGGTGGTTCTTGCCCATGCTGGGGTGGCTCTTGCCCATGCTGGGGTGGTTCTAGCCCATGCAGGGGTGGCTCTTGCCCATGCTGGGGTGGTTCTAGCCCATGCTGGGGTGGTTCTAGCCCATGCTGGGGTGGTTCTTGCCCATGCTGGGGTGGTTCTAGCCCATGCTGGGGTGGCTCTTGCCCATGCTGGGGTGGTTCTAGCCCATGCTGGGGTGGTTCTAGCCCATGCTGGGGTGGTTCTAGCCCATGCTGGGGTGGCTCTTGCCCATGCTGGGGTGGTTCTAGCCCATGCTGGGGTGGCTCTTGCCCATGCTGGGGTGGTTCTAGCCCATGCTGGGGTGGTTCTAGCCCATGCTGGGGTGGTTCTTGCCCATGCTGGGGTGGTTCTAGCCCATGCTGGGGTGGTTCTAGCCCATGCTGGGGTGGCTCTTGCCCATGCTGGGGTGGTTCTAGCCCATGCTGGGGTGGCTCTTGCCCATGCTGGGGTGGTTCTAGCCCATGCTGGGGTGGTTCTTGCCCATGCTGGGGTGGTTCTAGCCCATGCTGGGGTGGCTCTTGCCCATGCTGGGGTGGTTCTAGCCCATGCTGGGGTGGCTCTTGCCCATGCTGGGGTGGTTCTAGCCCATGCTGGGGTGGTTCTAGCCCATGCTGGGGTGGCTCTTGCCCATGCTGGGGTGGTTCTAGCCCATGCTGGGGTGGCTCTTGCCCATGCTGGGGTGGTTCTAGCCCATGCTGGGGTGGTTCTTGCCCATGCTGGGGTGGTTCTAGCCCATGCTGGGGTGGCTCTTGCCCATGCTGGGGTTATCTTGAGGTTATCTTGAGATGATTTCGGGGCTTTTTAGTGTCCCCGCGGCCCGGTCCTCGACCAGGCCTCCACCCCCAGGAAGCAGCCCGTGACAGCTGACTAACACCCAGGTACCTATCTTACTGCTAGGTAACAGGGACATAGGGTGAAAGAAACTCTGCCCATTGTTTCTCGCCGGCGCCTGGGATCGAACCCAGGACCACAGGATCACAAGCCCAGCGTGCTGTCCGCTCGGCCGACCGGCACCCATCTAGTGCCGGGGTGGTTCTAGCCCATGCTGGGGTGGTTCTTGCCCATGCTGGGGTGGTTCTTGCCCCTGCTGGGGTGGTTCTTGCCCCTGCTGGGGTGGTTCTTGCCCCTGCTGGGGTGGTTCTTGCCCATGCTGGGGTGGTTCTTGCCCATGCTGGGGTGGTTCTTGCCCCTGCTGGGGTGGTTCTTGCCCCTGCTGGGGTGGTTCTTGCCCCTGCTGGGGTGGTTCTTGCCCCTGCTGGGGTGGTTCTTGCCTCTGCTGGGGTGGTTCTTGCCCCTGCTGGGGTGGTTCTTGCCCCTGCTGGGGTGGTTCTTGCCCCTGCTGGGGTGGTTCTTGCCCCTGCTGGGGTGGTTCTTGCCCATGCTGGGGTGGTTCTTGCCCCTGCTGGGGTGGTTCTTGCCCCTGCTGGGGTGGTTCTTGCCCATGCTGGGGTGGTTCTTGCCCATGCTGGGGTGGTTCTTGCCCATGCTGGGGTGGTTCTTGCCCATGCTGGGGTGGTTCTTGCCCCTGCTGGGGTGGTTCTTGCCCATGCTGGGGTGGTTCTTGCCCCTGCTGGGGTGGTTCTTGCCCATGCTGGGGTGGCTCTTGCCCATGCTGGGGTGGTTCTTGTCCATGCTGGGGTGGCTCTTGCCCATGCTGGGGTGGTTCTTGTCCATGCTGGGGTGGCTCTTGCCCATGCTGGGGTGGTTCTTGCCCATGCTGGGGTGGTTCTTGCTTAATAATGGGCCATGGGCGTTTTTTCCTAAGTTAATTAATGATTTTATGATAACAATAAACATGACATTTGCATAATTTTGGGGGGAACTTTGAATATTTGTATTAGGAAAAACTAAAGATGTTTTGGAAACTCCCTAACTCCGGATCCTTTATTATATGCTAATGTGTTCGAAAAGTGTCATAGAATGATTATATCTGAAAGGTGTGTTTGTTTATTTACACTTGAAAATGTGTAAAATTCGTTGAAAAAAAATTTCCCTTTCTATTTACGCTGCAGTACTGAAACTTGGAACAATTGCAGCGCTTTTCATATACAACTAGTCAAAAAATATTTTTTGACATTGAACAACTTTTATGAAACCAAGCTCATGGCCCCCTAAGCAGTGAAACAACTCATCCTCTGAATAGACAGTACGTTTTAATACTAAATGTAATAAGTACACCACTGACTGCCTGCATAGTGCATAAATACACTTAATTGTGCCCTTACATTTATCTCCCCATATATTTTCCTAATTTTGTATTGATACTCTCAAAATTTTTAAGTTGAAGTTTTCGTGTTCAACTCTACATACACAAGTTTTAAATGAAAATAATTTTTGCTTCAGTTTTATTAAACAAGTAAAGATTTTATACAAAATTTGAAAATATACTGAGTTACTTTATAATATATTGAAAGACTTTAGTTTTGTTTTATTAGTTTTATAAAATTGTAATATTAATATAGCTATAGGTTAAGTATTAATTGTAATTAAGAAGCAATAAATGGTATTTACATGCTTGTCCTCCTACACTGCCAAGGTTAGCTTAGGTCGTGGTTTTCTATACAGCGTTTCAGGTAAACTCTAATATTCACAATATTTTGGTACGATGCTGGTCATTAAGGGTATTTATGTACTATGCCGATTGTTAGGATTGTACTTATTACATTTAGTATTAAAACGTACTGTCTATTCGGAGGATGGGTTGTGGAAAACAGAAAATTACAAAGACTTAACTGACAATAGATGTTGCCACCTGGCTTCCCTACATGCTACTGAAGCCAGGCGTCTCCCCTACAGGCTTGGTTTGCCTCACTTACTTACCGAATTTCCAAACGTTTGATATATTCTCTAAATTAACACACTACATACAGAAGTAACCACTCCCAAACACTTGTACATTAAAGCATATAATATTCTACCCACTCTGGAATAATTTAAAAAATAAATAACATTTTGAAGGAATGACAATAATTATGAATGATGAAAAGAACTGGCAACACAGTCACCCGACCGCCTCACTCCCTCGACCTGGACGCGAGCCATACCTGTCCACATTACAGGCAAACACATGATCACCTCCCACACAAGAATATGTTTCATACAATAATATATCATCATATGAAATATAAGATACAGTATACAATATGCAACTACTCACACCATATGCAAATTCTTCTCGAGAATTGGTGCAGTTTGCATGAAGGGTTTACCCTCCCGATGACTGCAGCAGGACAAATGTAGGGAGACGCGCGTTGACGTTAAGGAGGAGAAGCAAGTCAAAAGTGTTAGATGTCACGGGTCGTAGAGAGAGGAGTGGCGACGAAAACAGAGGGGGACGTTAGAGGGAGACTCCCCGCACCATAGGGCGGGGCGAAGAGGTCACAGCGGCAGCTGATCAGACGTGAACTAATACTTCTCCGGGAACTTGTATATCGGAAAGCCAAGCAGTACGCCTCCCAAATCACCCACGTGTCATCGGGCACCCGGTCACCAGGCGGTGGCCTCGGCTGAGACATCTTATCCGGCACCCTATACAGAAACTCCTTCACCCGCGACACCCAGACAGTGGACGAGCACCACGGGAACGAAAGCACCCGGGCATCCCGATAAGGGCCCAACACCGGACCCCCACAGGGCCCGACCCCAGCAGCTGGGACAAGGCTTCCCCCAGACCGGGGCAATGAAGGAGGGGGAACCGCAGGGGATGCAAGCACGGCATCGACCCCACCACAGGGCGCAGGAGCCGAGGCCCCCCTGGCGCACATCTTTCTGCAACATCACGACGAGGTCCCGATCATCAGGGACAACCCCTCACTGCGAAGATCCAACAGCCGGAGACGCAGGGGGGGGGGGGCACAGGTAGCAACTTTGGAGCCCCTCACGGCACCACCATCCTCGGCACCATCCATACCATACTCCCCAACAATCTCGCAAGGCACACCACGAAGGGGAGACACCCTCCGAGACCGCCGCGAACACTTCGAGACAGGCCACACCACACCACTCCCAGCGGGCCCCGCCGCAGGCACAGCCACCATCTTCACATCCACACAAGCCACACCTGCACTGCCCGAAGAGTCCACAGAGGCCACATCGCCCACACTGTCCGCATCATCCGGGGGAAACGGCCTCAGAACATCGACGCTCACGCTTCCGTAAAGGGATGGAAAGAGCAGAACTACAGTCGCCAACACACACAGACACGGCAGGCACCTCCTCCTGCCGAAGCCCCCTCCAAAACAACAGGACCCGCGACTCCGAGAGCCGGTATCATATCCATAGGCGGGGGCGGGACATGGACATCCACTGGGACATCCACCACACGCAGTGCGGGCGACAGCCCAACAGTCTTACACTCCGGCGCAATAACTACCTCCGGGACACAGCAGGTAACAGACTGGAAGTAGAAGGCATAGTAACCGCCTCAACAGGCAAAACAGCAGACAAGCAATCAGGCGCCTCAGGCACAGCACCCACTCCATCCTCAGAAGCGTCCGAAGTCAACAGGGGTGGAAAGTCCTCCTCACGAAAAACATGCACCCTGCCAGTTGCTTCCACGTCACACGCTGCAGCGAGATGACCCACATTACCAAACCTGTAACAGGTGTGCGGTTGCCCATGATACTGGCAAAGGAGCGTGTAACCCAACACGGACACAGAGGACGGAACACTACTCGTCAGAGATATGGTCAGGGTGTGGGAACCGTCAAGCATCCCAGTACAATGCCTTTCAAGTACCTTGTCCCAACGAATGCTGAGCACAGTACCAAACCGTCCAAACACAGCAGTTAGGAGAGCGACGTTAAACTCGAAGGGGGCACCACGCACCGACACATACGTCAAGGCGACGCTGAGGTTCACTACCTTAACAGAACCGGCGGCATCAGGGAGAGGGTAAACACGCCCCTCACACCACCCCAGAAACGCCTGAAATGCAGCCTGATGGCGAAACTTGACCACGGCGTGGTTCCCCTGCAGCAGCTGGACGCCCACCAATTCCGACAACTGCACATGGAGAATATCCACCAGGGCAACACCAACCAACAAGTGGTCCACTGGCACCGTAAAAGCCAGACCAGCCGACGAGGTCCTCTTCAATGGAGGCCGGTAAGACCCCATGTCTCCTCAACAAGTGTACCACGCCCACCCAGGGCACAACACCCCCACAGCCGTCACAGACACCCTCCTCACACAGCCACTAGGGTAGAACTGGCGAGCGCCATGAACGACACGTCTACACCCAACAGCCGCCAACGAGCCACTCCTGGAATAATTCAGTGTTACTCACCTTGTGAGAATCAGGTCCTTCCTGATTCGTAACAAGTGTCTCCGGGAAACCATATGTTGAGGCTTGGTGTTGAAGAAGGAATTGGTGATGCAGAGATCATGACGACAGCAGAACTCCAGGAGGCACTGCCCATTTTCGTTCATCTTCCCAAACCCAAACTGATCCAGGCAGGAAGGCCAAGAGCTGTGATCGGAACCAATTCTTGTGTTGAAGTCTCCCAGGAGGAAGACTGGCTCTTGTTTGGTGACGTCTCTGAGAGTTAGGCCGAGGTCATCATGTAACTGGTTCTTCGCTTCGGCGGTGGTCAGTGTTGGTGCATAGGCGTTGATAAGGCTGACTATTTCTGCTGCTGTGTGAAGCTGAAGTTTATTGAACCTTGACGACCTCTCCGTGGACGGTACAATGAACCCTAACAACTTGTTCCTGACGGCAAAGTCAACCCCATGCTCCCTTACCTCTTGTGGTGGTTTGCTCTGCCAGAAGGTATAGTCCTTCTCCCATTTTCTGCCACTCGCGGGCAGACGTGTCTCCTGCTGGACGACTATGTCCATCTGGAGTCTGCAAAGATCATTGTTGATCACAGTTGTCTTGAGGGCATCGTTCACTTCTAGAAGATCTTCCGAGAGACCCAGTGTCATGGTCCTTACATTTCACGTGCCCAGTTTGAGAGCTGGGTGGCTGTGTTTGTTTTGTTTTGCCGGGTGCATGGTTGACGATCCGCTTGTTGGATTGTGGTCTCAGTCCCACGCACCCAGTGGAGCAGGTGGATCGAGGCGGGACAGCACCTTACTGGCTGGGGGCTGCCCTATGAATTGACGGACATCAACCCCTGGCGCCTCACTCTACGCCAGTGTAGTGGAAGGCTTATCACTGGTAACTGTCGCTTCCCGCTTCCCGTCAGTCGACGCCAAGGTGACGCTGGAGTGTCCTCTCCAGGGCACAGGCCTGGCCAGTAGTTGTGGATAACCGAGTTGTTGCCCATGCAGCAGGTCTACCCTCTCCATGCCTCCAATGTGGTCCAAGGGAAGGGCGGGCGCCAATACGCTTGGCACCTGTGTCAAACCTACGCACTAGATTGGTGTACTAGTACTATTAATAGTACTATTCTAGGTCGGTGTACTAGTACTCTCAATAATGCTCTTCTAGGATGATGTACTAGTACTCATAATAGTAGTTCTAGAGTGGTGGGCTAGTGCTATTATTAGTACTGTTCTAGAGTGGGTTAGTGCTATTACTAGTAGTGTTCTAGAGTGAGCTAATGCTGTTACTAGTACTGTTCTAGAGTGGGCTAGTGCTATTACTAGTACTGCCCCTCCCTGTCCAGCTCGTTGTTTCCATGGAGGGGCTTGGTGGGTGGCTGCCGGAGTGTGATGCTCCTTAGGGCAGTTCCCTGTCCTTTTGTAGCGTTGTGCTCCTGTTGCTCTCCTCACAAATTTTGCTAGACGCCTTTTCCTTTTGTTTCGTCCCCCCCCCCCTCTTTCTCCTTTCTCGTTGTCATTTCCAGCTGACCTTGTGCCTGTTTTGATCATTTTTTTGGCCTTCGTTTGTTTTGACGCCCGGGTGTTTGAGGAGGCGTACTCTTGCACCCGTAGAACTGTAGTACCCAACGTCTCGAATGAGGGGAACCTTTTATTGTCAATCCTCCTTTCGTCACTGAACCCGATCTCGACGAACTGACGGTTCTTAAGGTGGCGTTTTTGGGGTGTATACTCACGACGCACTCCTAGGGGGCCCCGGCATGATCGGCGATTGCTTCTTGTTGGGTGTCCTGTCTCTAATTCTGGCTCCATGGTGGGTATGGTGGCACATTTGTGAATGAAAATGTCTCTTTTTCGTCTTTATGTCTTTGAATGTTCCTCTTGTACCCTCTCAGGCTCGTGGTGTGGGCGACCAAGTCCCCGAGTCGGACTGTATTGGAGGACCGGGCTCCATAGCCCCCGCTGCGTTGGGCCCCGACCTTGCTCCTCCTTTGACCCTCCTGACTTCTCCCCTCGGCTCCCCTCCCTCATCTGTGGTTGGGTCGAGCCACAACCCTCCAGTGGTGACCACTTCGTCCCCTGGCGTGGCTCAGTCACTTCTTGTGACTACTGCGCCTTTTACCCCTCTCTCTCTCAGGGGGTTCTTAACGCCATCCTCGCCACGGCTGCGCTCGCTCGATTCCTTCCCGTACTGATGTATATCAGGCCTTGTTTGGTCCTGCTTCGTGGGCCAAATACTTTGATCTCCTCCCTCTTGATTCTACGCCTCCTGACGACTTTTCCCTCCATAGGCATCTTGTTGATTCCGTGGATACTTCTGTTACCTTCAACCCCACTCGTCTTGGTACACGTGTCATTGCTGCTCCTTCTCAGGATGCAGCTTCCCGCTTGGCTGCCTTATCCTGCCTTTGCAAGACCCCTGTTCGGGTCTCAAACAATGCTAGGTCGAATGCCAGTGTTGGCGCTATTCTCCTCCTGCCCCATGTTGCAACCGATGTTCAGAATCTGCAGGATTGCCACGATGATATTTGGCATATATTCAATGCCCAAGGCCATTCTGTCCTCCAGGTAGACATGTTTACTCGTTCCCCTCGTGGTCGTCACCGTCAGCCCCTTCGGGTTGTGAAGATTACTTTGATCGTAGGACCCTTCCGCTCTGTCATTCTTGCTGGTGCTCTGTCCAGGAGTACATTCCCTCTCCTCGGCTCAGTAATAAGTGCTGGAGGTTTGAGCATGGTGCCCTCCGCTGCTCTGGAGAATCTCTCTCTGTCCTTTGTGTGGGGGTGAAAGTCACTCTAAGTCGAAGTGCACTTCTTCCCAGGCTCGCTGCCTCAATTGTGGTGAGGCCCACCCTACCTTCTCCCGTGCGTGTATAAAATACAAGCTTGAGGCTGCCGTCCTCAACTTGAAGCTCCGGGAGCGTTTATTTTTTCCGGAGGCAAGGCGTCAGGTTCGCCGTCTCCCACCTTATGCTAACATCTCTTATGCTCGCCTGTTGCGCTCTTCCTTTCCTCGTCCTTCCCACCTTCCTCAGACTCAAAACCGTTTCCAGGCCTTGGACCCTGATAAGCCCACCGCCCCCCTCCTCTGTTCCTTTGAGTTCCATCCTGAAGGGTCCCCCCTCCTGGTCCTTTGTCTGGGGTTCCCCTTCTTTCTGCCCGGTCTGTCATGTCTCCTGTGTCTTCTTCCTCGTCTCCCTCCAATCCTCCTTCCAATCCTTCTCCTCCGTCGATTGGTTCTCCACGCCGCCTGTCAGTATGGGCTGATGTTCATCGCTCTCCCAATGGCCGTCGTGTGTGCTCTCGTTCAGCTTCTCCTGTTGAGATGCTGGAATCCGTTGCCCAGTACGTAGTTGCTGGGACACATGTCTCTTTGAGTCAGAAGCATAAGCCTGGCTCCTCTCCTTCCTCCTTCCCGGAGGGTAAAAAGGCTTCGCTTTCCTCCTTGCCCCCTACTTCTGACTCTCTTGCTCTGTCCCCTCCTGTTTCGGTGGTTAAGCCCCATGTTCCTGCTATGGAGGTCTCTTTGGTCCCCCCCCCCACATCCCTCTCGGTTGATGCTTTTGCCGAGGTGCGTCTCCTGGTTCCTGCCCTTCCTGCTGCTGTCCTTGACCCTCGGTATTCCCCCCCTCTTCTTCCTCCGGACCCTACTCGTCCGCTCTTGGTCGGTCCTCTAGCTACCTTCCCTCCTTCTCTACTCAGTTTACCCATGCCCACTAACCCTGGCTTCGCTGACCCTGATCCTGCGCTTCTTTAACGTGCTGTGTTTCCTTTTCGCCTTTGTTTCTTCATTGTTCTCTGCTGCTGTCTTTCCTCTTCTTGTCGATGTCTATTCTTCAATTTAATGTTCGAGGTTATTTCACCAATTTCCTTGAACTCCAGCTTCTGATTTCGCGCTTTTGTGTCTGTCTCCAGGAGCCGATGCTTGGTGCTCGTCCTGGTCAGTTTCGTGGCTATTCCTTTCTCCTCCCCCCCCCCCCCCCCGCCCAGCTGTTGCTGCGGCTTCTAACTTTTCTGCTCTTTTGATTCGTTCTGATGTTCCCTTTGTCCCCTTACTTTTTCCTTCGCCCCTCTATTGTTCTACTGCTCATATCTTTGTGAGAAAATGGTGCAACGTTTGTTCCATTTATCTCCCCCATGAGTGTCCCGCTTTCTATTCCTGATCTGAAACAACACCTGGACTACTTGCCGGAGCCTGTGCTCCTGTTAGGTGATGTCAATTGTCGTCATTCCCTTTAGGGTGATGTTCTGACGAACACCCGGGGTCGCCGTCTTGAGCCGTTCATCCTCTCTTCTTCCCTGTCTCTTCTGAATTCTGGTGAGCCCAAGCATTTGGACTTTCGGACTCGCACACTTTCCTGTCTTGATCTTTCTTCTTGCTCGTCTTCTCTTTACTTAGATTTCACATGGCAGGTTCTTGATGACCTCCATGGCAGTGACCATTTCCCCATCCTTGTTACCTTTTTCTCTTTTCACCCTCCCCTCTCCTTCCCTAGGTGGCAGTTTGTTAAGGCAGACTGGAACCTATTTACCCTCAGTGCTGCTCTCTCTGACCTCTCCCTTCTGCCTCTCCCTCGCTCTCTCCTCCTTTTTCATGACACCGTTATCTACGCTGCCCTCCGCTCTATTCCTCGCTTTTCCTCTCGGGGACCACGGAAGTGCGTTCCCTGGTGGAATACAGACTGCGCTCAGGCTGTCTGGTGAACGCTTGTAGCCTGGAAGAGACACCGCCGCCAGCAGACGGCAGATTCTTTTCTTTTATTTTGGAAGGCAAGTGCGGTGGCCCGTAGGGCCATCCATACGGCTGAACGTGAATGTTGATCGTCTTATGTCTCCACCATTATGTCTGACACTCCTCTGCCGCAGATCTGGAAGCGTATCTGCAAGATACCGTAAGGTAAGGTAAGATAAGGTAAGTTCTTTCGCGATGTCTCACTGGTCCTTCACCTCCGTGGTACCCTTGTGGCAGACCCATTGCAGGTCGCTTCCGAACTGGGTTCTAACTTTTCTTCTGTTAGCTATGGTTTTCATCTTCCCCAATCTTTCCTTCTTTGTAAACCTGTCCTTGAATCTTGTCCTTTATTTCTATACTCATCTTTGCCTTCCCTATAACCATCCCTTCTCTCTTTTTGAACTTCGGTCTACCCTGGCCCTCTGCGGTTCTACTGCCGTGGGCTCTAATGGCATTCATTATGAGATGCTTCGCCATTTCCCTCCATGCACATCTCAGTATTTACTGAGTCTGTATAATCGGATCTGGGAGTCGTCGTCAGTCCCTGAGGACTAGCTCGATGCCGTTGTCCTCCCTGTTCGCAAACCAGGGTCTCTGGGAACGTCCCCTAAGGACTTTCGTCCTATTGCCCTCACAAGTTGTGTCTGCAAACTCTTTGAACATATCGTTAACGTTCGTCTGATGTGGTTCTTAGAACATTATCACCTCCTCTCCCCTTCTCAATTTGTTGTCCGCAGTTGCCGCAGCACGACAGATGTCCTGGTGAACTTGGAGGTCTATTTTCGTACTGCTTTTGCTGCGAAGACCTCCGTTGTTGCCGTCCTTTTTGACCTGGAAAAGGCTTACGGCACCACTTGGCGTTATCATATTCTATCCCAGCTTCATTCCTTTGGCCTTCATGGTCATCTCCCTCTCTTTCACTGCAGCTTCCTCTCTCGTTATTCCTTTCGGGTGCGCCTTGGTACCGCTCTCTCTGCCTCTTTTCAGCAATATGAAGGTGTGCCCCAGGGTAATGTTCTGAGCACTACTCTTTTTCCGGTTGCCCTCAATGGTTTTCTTTCCTCTCTTCCTTCAGGCGTCTGCTCCGCTCTTTATGTCGACGATCTTACCCTTTGCTGTCAGGGTGATGATTTGCCTCTTCTTCAACGCCGGCTTCAACTTGCACCATCGATCATGGCTTCAAGTTCTCTACATCTAAGACTTGTGCTACGACTTTTAATTGGAAGCGTGTCGTTCTTCATACTTCTTTGTCGCTTTATGGTCACCCCATTGTGTATAAGGATTCTGCTAAGCTTTTGGGGTTGATTTTTGACACTCGTTTGTCTTGGTCGCCCCATATCTTGTACCTCCGTGTTGAATGCTCTAAGGCCCTTACCCTCCTTCAGGTATTGTCCCATTCTTCTTGGAGAGTGGATAGGCGCACTCTACTCGCTTTACATTAGTCTCGTCCTGTCTAAGCTCGATTATGGTTGCCTTGCTTACTCGTCTGCTTCTCCTTCTACTCTTCGCCGTCTTGATGCTTTGCACCATACTTGGTTGCGCCTCAGTTCTGGTGCCTTTCGTTCGGATCCCGTCCTCAGCTTGTATGTTGACACTGGCTTCCTGTCTCTCCAGGACCGCAGTGATTGCTACTGTCTATGCTATCTTGCGCGCTCCTTGCAACATCCTTCCTCTCGCCTCTGTCGTGCTTTAACTTTTACCCCTCCTGCGGTTCCTGTTCCTCTTCACCACCTCCCTCTTTCTGTCCGGTTATCTCGCTTACAGGATTCTTTCAGTTCGTATATCTAATATTTCTTCTCCTGTTGTTTCTTCTTTGCACCCGTGGAGAGTCCCCCTTCCGCAGTTTTGTACATCCTTAACCCGCATCACTAAAGCTTTTACCCCTCCTACGGTTCCAAAACGCCTTTTCCTTGAGCACTTTTCTTCTCACTCCCGCTCTGTTTCCGTCTTCACCGATGGGTCTAAGTCAGCGGACGGTGTTGGCTACTCTGTTGTTTTTCCTGATTGCTCTTATGTGTCGCTTACCTCCAGAGACTACCATCTTCAGAGTGGAACTTTATGCTATTCTCTATGCTCTTTGTCTCCTGCTTTTTTCGATGTCAATCTTCCTTTGTAGTTGTCGTTGACTCTCGTAGTGCCCTCATGGCTCTTGGGTCCTTTAATCTGGTTCATCCAGTAGTTGTCGAGATCCAGCATTGGCTGTTTCTTGTTCACAGTAAATTTAAGTCGGTTGAGTTTTGTTGGGTTCCCAGCCATATTGGTGTCTCTTTAAATGAGCGTGCGGATGCTGCCGCCCGGGAAGCTGTCCGCTCTTGTCCCATCTCTCGTAAAGGTATTCCTTATTCCGAATTTTACCCGGTTATCCATTTCTCCATCCTTACCCGTTGGCAGACTTATTGGTCGTCTGTTACTGGTAACAAACTGCGTACTTTTAAGAGTTGTGTGTCCTCGTGGCCGTCCTCCTACCACTGTAACCGGCGATGGGAAACGCTCTGGCGAGGTTGCGTATTGGCCATACTCGCTTAACACATGGTCACTTGATGGAGCGCCGCCCTGCTCCTTATTGTCCTAATTGCATTGTCCCTCTTACGGTCGTGCATGTCCTTCTTGAATGTCCTGACTTCCAGGACGAGCGTGTGTCTTGTTTTCCGACCGTCCCTCGTGGTCGCTTGTCCCTCGTGGTCGCTTGTCCCTCGATAGACTTCTAGGTGAAACGGATACTTTTGATATCGTTCGCCTTATGCGTTTCTGTTCTCGTATTGGCATCCTTGGTGATATTTAGCGCCCTCTGATTATCCCGCACATTTGATGGTGCTACACAGCCTTCCCGGTTTGGTGCCTTCTTTTGATAATTACTTACTTACTATTAGTAGTACTGTTCTAGAGTGGGCTAGTGCTATTACTTGTATTGTTCTAGAGTGGGTTAGTGCTATTACTAATACTGTTCTAGAGTGGGTTAGTGCTATTACTAGTACTGTTCTAGAGTGGGTTAGTGCTATTACTGGTACTGTTCTAGAGTGGGCTAGTGCTATTACTAGTACTGTTCTAGAGTGGGTTAGTGCTATTACTAGTACTGTTCTAGAGTGGGTTAGTGCTATTACTAGTACTGTTCTAGAGTGGGCTAGTGCTATTACTGGTACTGTTCTAGAGTGGGTTAGTGCTATTACTAGTACTGTTCTAGAGTGGGCTAGTGCTATTACTGGTACTGTTCTAGAGTGGACTAGTGCTAATACTGTTAGAGAGTAGAAAACAGTTAACAATTTTGGATGACATTCTAAGTTACCTACTAAACGATCTTTTTCTTTTGCAGGAGTGAGTCGTCAAGCGTCACCAAGTGTAAACACCGTCGTAAACATGGACCAGAAGTGCGGAATTTGTTAGTGGTGATTTCCTAAAGTGATCCACTTGAAAATATATAAGTGCGCGTTCGGCGGAGCTGTGCCAGCAACAGCAGGTGATGACCAACGTAAGTATCACTTTGTGCACTTTATAACTGTGTGTTCTTGGCCACTTTGTGTGCTTAGCCACTTTGTGTGGTTGGTCACTTTGTGTGGTTGGCCACTTTGTGTTCTTGGCCACTTTGTGTGCTTGGCCACTTTGTGTTCTTGGCCACTTTGTGTGGTTGGCCACTTTGTGTGGTTGGCCACTTTGTGTGGTTGGCCACTTTGTGTTCTTGGCCACTTTGTGTTCTTGGCCACTTTGTGTGGTTGGCCACTTTGTGTTCTTGGCCACTTTGTGTGGTTGGCCACTTTGTGTGGTTGGCCACTTTGTGTTCTTGGCCACTTTGTGTGGTTGACCACCTTGTGTACTTGTAGATTTTTGTCGTGCTAGGAGATATGTGTTGAGAGAGTTACACAGTGGTGTAGCCAGCCTGTACACACAGCCCCGTGTGTGGTACACAGGGATGTGACCTACATAGAGTGTAGTCGGGTTATTGATTGCTCAACCACACAAGGTAACTCAAGTGTATTGACAAAGGCAAATGACACGTTTCAACCAGCATGTACAGTACAATACTGGTTTGTAGGGTCTGCTGCCTTGTTAGGACAAAAGAGGTGCTACAGTTACTAAAATGCTCAACCACTCAGGTGATTAAAGTGATTTTACAAGGTCAACTTATAATTACATCACATATGCTACATATGTGTTGCATTACATAGTACATCTCTGATAATATATACATGCTCCACATCTGGCCCCCATGTAGTGGGAAGTCAGTGTTGGGACACAGTGTAATATATATTGTAATTTTTACTGAAAATAATTTTTTATCTCTGACGTTAGAGACGAGATAGTATTTTCTGCATTGTGTTTTGTTTTGCTTTTTTTTGTAAACGGTACAAGCTTAATGGAGTTAAATTTGACTAAAGTGCAAGTAACTGGATGGGTGACAACATGGATACTGCCCTGACCCTAGCTATGTGCACTCATATAAGGCAATATTTGGTCTCGAGAACATTTTATACCCGTCTTATATTGGACATAATATACCCCTCCTTGCCCCGTTGGTCACATATTGGACATAATATACCCCTCCTTGCCCCGTTGGTCACATATTGGACATAATATACCCCTCCTTGCCCCGTTGGTCACATACTGGACATAATATACCCCTCCTTGCCCCGTTGGTCACATATTGGACATAATATACCCCTCCTTGCCCCGTTGGTCACATATTGGACATAATATACCCCTTCTTGCCCCGTTGGTCACATACTGGACATAATATACCCCTCCTTGCCCCGTTGGTCACATACTGGACATAATATACCCCTCCTTGCCCCGTTGGTCACATATTGGACATAATATATCCCGCCCAGGTCTCTCTCTCGAATGTGGTGGTGGTTGTGGTGTTCTGTTGTGTGGTGGTTGTGGTGTTCTGTTGTGTGGTGGTGGTTCTGGTGTTCTGTTGTGTGGTGGTGGTTGTGGTGTTCTGTTGTGTGGTGGTGGTTCTGGTGTTCTGTTGTGTGGTGGTGGTTGTGGTGTTCTGTTGTGTGATGGTGGTTGTGGTGTTCTGTTGTGTGGTGGTGGTTGTGGTGTTCTGTTGTGTGGTGGGGGTTCTGGTGTTCTGTTGTGTGCTGGTGGTTGTGGTGTTCTGTTGTGTGATGGTGGTTGTGGTGTTCTGTTGTGTGGTGGTGGTTGTGGTGTTCTGTTGTGTGGTGGTGGTTGTGGTGTTCTGTTGTGTGGTGGTGGTTGTGGTGTTCTGTTTTGCGGTGGTGGTTGTGGTGGTGTTCTGTTGTGTGGTGGTGGTATTCTGTTGTGTGGTGGTGGTTGTGGTGTTCTGTTGTGTGGTGGTGGTTGTGGTGGTGTTCTGTTGTGTGGTGGGGGTTGTGGTGTTCTGTTGTGTGGTGGTGGTTGTGGTGTTCTGTTGTGTGGTGGTGGTTGTGGTGTTCTGTTGTGTGGTAGTGGTTGTGGTGTTCTGTTGTGTGGTGGTGTTCTGTTGTGTGGTGGTGGTTGTGGTGTTCTGTTGTGTGGTGGTGGTGTTCTGTTGTGTGGTGGTGGTGTTCTGTTGTGTGGTGGTGGTGGTGGTGTTCTGTTGTGTGGTGGTAGTTGTGGTGTTCTGTTGTGTGGTGGTGGTTGTGGTGTTCTGTTGTGTGGTGGTGTTCTGTTGTGAGGTGGTGGTTGTGGTGTTCTGTTGTGAGGTGGTGGTTGTGGTGTTCTGTTGTGTGGTGGTGGTTGTGGTGTTCTGTTGTGTGGTGGTGGTTGTGGTGGTATTCTGTTGTGTGGTGGTGGTTGTGGTGTTCTGTTGTGTGGTGGTGGTTGTGGTGTTCTGTTGTGTGGTGGTTGTGGTGTTCTGTTGTGTGGTGGTGGTTGTGGTGTTCTGTTGTGTGGTGGTTGTGGTGGTGTTCTGTTGTGTGGTGGTGGTTGTGGTGTTCTGTTGTGTGGTGGTTGTGGTGTTCTGTTTTGTGGTGGTGGTTGTGGTGTTCTGTTGTGTGATGGTGGTTGTGGTGTTCTGTTGTGTGGTGGTGGTTGTGGTGTTCTGTTGTGTGGTGGGGGTTGTGGTGTTCTGTTGTGTGGTGGTGGTTGTGGTGTTCTGTTGTGTGGTGGTGGTTGTGGTGGTGTTCTGTTGTGTGGTGGGGGTTGTGGTGTTCTGTTGTGTGGTGGTGGTTGTGGTGTTCTGTTTTGTGGTGGTGGTTGTGGTGTTCTGTTGTGTGGTGGTGGTTGTGGTGTTCTGTTGTGTGGTTGTGGTGTTCTGTTTTGTGGTGGTAGTTGTGGTGTTCTGTTGTGTGGTGGTGGTTGTGGTGTTCTGTTGTGTGGTGGTGTTCTGTTGTGAGGTGGTGGTTGTGGTGTTCTGTTGTGAGGTGGTGGTTGTGGTGTTCTGTTGTGTGGTGGTGGTTGTGGTGTTCTGTTGTGTGGTGGTGGTTGTGGTGTTCTGTTGTGTGGTGGTGGTTCTGGTGTTCTGTTGTGTGGTGGTGGTTGTGGTGTTCTGTTGTGTGATGGTGGTTGTGGTGTTCTGTTGTGTGGTGGTGGTTGTGGTGTTCTGTTGTGTGGTGGGGGTTCTGGTGTTCTGTTGTGTGATGGTGGTTGTGGTGTTCTGTTGTGTGATGGTGGTTGTGGTGTTCTGTTGTGTGGTGGTGGTTGTGGTGTTCTGTTGTGTGGTGGTGGTTGTGGTGTTCTGTTGTGTGGTGGTGGTTGTGGTGTTCTGTTTTGCGGTGGTGGTTGTGGTGGTGTTCTGTTGTGTGGTGGTATTCTGTTGTGTGGTGGTGGTTGTGGTGTTCTGTTGTGTGGTGGTGGTTGTTGTGGTGTTCTGTTGTGTGGTGGGGGTTGTGGTGTTCTGTTGTGTGGTGGTGGTTGTGGTGTTCTGTTGTGTGGTGGTGGTTGTGGTGTTCTGTTGTGTGGTAGTGGTTGTGGTGTTCTGTTGTGTGGTGGTGTTCTGTTGTGTGGTGGTGGTGTTCTGTTGTGTGGTGGTGGTGTTCTGTTGTGTGGTGGTTGTAGTGGTGTTCTGTTGTGTGGTGGTAGTTGTGGTGTTCTGTTGTGTGGTGGTGGTTGTGGTGTTCTGTTGTGTGGTGGTGTTCTGTTGTGAGGTGGTGGTTGTGGTGTTCTGTTGTGAGGTGGTGGTTGTGGTGTTCTGTTGTGTGGTGGTGGTTGTGGTGTTCTGTTGTGTGGTGGTGGTTGTGGTGGTATTCTGTTGTGTGGTGGTGGTTGTGGTGTTCTGTTGTGTGGTGGTGGTGGTTGTGGTGTTCTGTTTTGTGGTAGTGGTGTTCTGTTGTGTGGTGGTGGTTGTGGTGTTCTGTTGTGTGGTGGTGGTGGTGTTCTGTTGTGTGGTGGTTGTGGTGGTGTTCTGTTTTGTGTGGTGTTGTGGTTGTGGTGTTCTGTTGTGTGTGGTGGTTGTGGTGTTCTGTTGTGTGGTGGTGGTTGTGGTGTTCTGTTGTGTGGTGGTGGTTGTGGTGTTCTGTTGTGTGGTGGTGGTTGTGGTGTTCTGTTGTGTGGTGGTGGTTGTGGTGTTCTGTTGTGTGGTGGTGGTGGTGGTGTTCTGTTGTGTGGTGGTGGTTGTGGTGTTCTGTTGTGTGGTGGTGGTTGTGGTGTTCTGTTTTGTGGTGGTGGTTGTGGTGTTCTGTTGTGTGGTGGTGGTTGTGGTGTTCTGTTGTGTGGTGGTGGTTGTGGTGTTCTGTTTTGTGGTGGTGGTTGTGGTGTTCTGTTGAGTGGTGGTGGTTGTGGTGTTCTGTTGTGTGGTGGTGGTTGTGGTGTTCTGTTGTGTGGTGGTGGTTGTGGTGGTGTTCTGTTGTGTGGTGGTGGTTGTGGTGGTGTTCTGTTGTGTGGTGGTGGTTGTGGTGTTCTGTTTTGTGTGTGTGGTGTGGTGGTGGTATGTCTGTTGTGTGGTGGTGTTTGTTGTGGTGTTCTGTGTGTGTGTGGTGGTGGTGTGGTGGTGTGTGTTGTGGTGGTGGTTGTGGTGGTGTTCTGTTGTGTGGTGGTGGTATTCTGTTGTGTGGTGGTGGTTGTGGTGTTCTGTGTGTGTGGTGGTGGTGTTGTGTGTGGTGTTGTGTTGTGTGTGGTGGTGGTATTCTGTTGTGTGGTGGTGGTTGTGGTGTTCTGTTGTGTGGTGGTGTTGTTGTGGTGTTCTGTTGTGTGGTGGTGGTTGTGTTGTGTGGTGTGGTGGTATTCTGTTGTGTGGTGGTGGTTGTGGTGTTCTGTTGTGTGGTGGTGGTTGTTGTGGTGTTCTGTTGTGTGGTGGGG
>NC_059573.1:1615394-1622894 GCF_020424385.1 Procambarus clarkii
TAAAAAGCACTACTCCTAACCAAAACATAAACCTGATAATATTCTACAAAACCAAGAAGACTTCCGAACTTCTTATCAAAAACAGCCCGAAGCCGACGGAGAACCCTCTACAGCAGTCAAGCGTTGTATACATGTACACTTGCCCCCTCGAAGGATGTAACCTTCAATCTAAGTACATAGGTATGACGTCGACCAAGCTGACGAGGCGTTTGACCTGTCATCTTCAATCCGGTGCCCCTAGGAATCACATGAGACAAGCCCATGACATCACCCTAACAAGAGAAATGTTGAACAAGAATACTTGCATAATAGACAAAACCGAAGATGCAAGAAGATTACAAATTCTTGAAGCAATTCACATAAGAATAGAACAACCTACCATGAACACCCAAATCACGGAACTATTTACTCTACCCACCATGAGAGTAAGGACAAGACCAGAACATAACGATGCCAACACAGAACACAATGTCCAACATAACAGGCCAATTACACTGGATTAATCTTTGTATGTAGATAGAAGCTGCCTCGTATGGGCCAATAAGCCTTCTGCAGTTACCTCTATTCTTATGTTCTTATGTTTCACCCCACATTTATCCCTTATGTATCCCCCCATGTTTTCACCTTTATTGTATTATCACCTGACCCAGTGCGGGTATAAAATCAACCAGCATTGTAAGATCTCTTCACTTGAGAATGAACCATGGAGGTTCGAAACGTTGTTCAAATTGTATAAATAAGTGTAATACATTCTATAGTAAATCACTTCTTTTCTTCACCTTAAAAGTACGAAAATGAGTTTTGGAGAACTCCTATTTCAACTATGCCCTGATGCTAAGAAAATAGAGGGATAGAAGCCCTTAACCAGAAAATAATAATTACAGAATATGCGGTCATATTATATATATATATATATATATATATATATATATATATATATATATATATATATATATATATATATATATATATATATATATATATATATATATATATATATATATATATATATAGAGAGAGAGAGAGAATGAGAATATGTGTGTACTATATATTGTAAATGAATATAATCCACTTTCAATGGAAATTCATTGTTAGAAGGTTAGCAGTTATTTAATGAACACTTTGTTAGTTGAACAAAGGAAGCCGTAGCATGCATCATGCGTGTGTCTGCTCAATAATAGTTTTATATTCTGTTCTACACACAGCCAATTATGTCGGGTATATACCTGATATATACACATATAAATATATCAGTTTTGCTTGACGGGACGGGGAAAAAAGTTGGTCTTAACAGCAAGCTAACTACGAGTCATTATATCCAATGTTCATCACGCAGCGTTCATTATACGGACGTGAGTAGCAGGTGGTGTTGTGGTACTTGTATTGTCCAGGTTGGTGGGGGTACAACTTGGCTAAGTTGGGTCTTATGATGTGTGTGTTGGTCAAGTTTATTCTTATGGTGTGTGTTGATCAGGTTTATTCTTCTTATCTCTGACTGTTCACTCAGTCCTCCACAAGAGCGCCTCCAGTGTGTGGCTAAGTTGTTGTGCCAATAATCTTATGAGAGTGAATGTGTCTCTTGATCCTGGTCATATTGTTCACTATTTTCCTGTGCAGCTGGGTAGGTCTCTATATAATATACACCCATGAGTGTAAAGCACTCATTGTCCTGAGTGTAAAGCTAACCCATGAGTGTAAAGCTGAACCATGAGTGTAAAGCACTCATTGTCCTGAGTGTAAAGCTAACCCATGAGTGTAAAGCTGAACCATGAATGTAAAGCACTCATTGTCCTGAGTGTAAAGCTAACCCATGAGTGTAAAGCTGAACCATGAGTGTAAAGCACTCATTGTCCTGAGTGTAAAGCTAACCCATGGGTGTAAAGCTGACCCATGAGTGTAAAGCACTCATTGTCCTGAGTGTAAAGCTAACCCATGAGTGTAAAGCTGAACCATGAGTGTAAAGCACTCATTGTCCTGAGTGTAAAGCTAACCCATGGGTGTAAAGCTAACCCATGAGTGTAAAGCACTCATTGTCCTGAGTGTAAAGCTAACCCATGAGTGTAAAGCTGACCCATGAGTGTAAAGCTAACCCATGGGTGTAAAGCTGACCCATGAGTGTAAAGCTAACCCATGGGTGTAAAGCTGACCCATGAGTGTAAAGCTAACCCATGGGTGTAAAGCTGACCCATGAGTGTAAAGCTGACCCATGAGTGTAAAGCACTCATTGTCCTGAGTGTAAAGCTGACCCATGAGTGTAAAGCTGACCCATGAGTGTAAAGCTGACCCATGAGTGTAAAGCTAACCCATGAGTGTAAAGCTGACCTATAACATTGGAACTAAGAGATGCATAACAATAGAGGTTATTGACAGTCTTCAGAATCTCAAAGCAACATCATTCTTTGCCTTTACTGATGGTTTTCTGCGCTTTAGCACAGGTAGAGCAGGTTGTGCATGTGCAGTATATACAGCAAGTGAAATGATCATGTCTAGTATGCATAGAGTGAACGATTGGGCACCACGACACAAACTGAACTATTAGGTATTTATCTAACCACTGAGTACCTTAAGCTCAATGGTGGTGGATATTCTGTGACTAACAGTGCTCTGCAGTCCTTAAATAACCCATCAACATTAATGTCTGAAGTAGCTTGTAATATTAAATGGAATGTAATTTTTGCCAATGATAATAACTATTGTATAACATTTGTGAGGATCCCATCCCATGTTGGAGTTGGAAAACATGACTTTGTAGATCGATTGGCCAATGAGGCTTGCAGGAAAGAAAACATTGATTATGACTTTGAACTATCTAATGCAATTAATAGGAACATACAAATTAAAGAAATTAATTCAGATTTAGAAGAACTAAGAAATGCCCAGAGATCTGAAAGCTGCAGTATTAAAAGCTATGGCAAGTTTTGTAATAATAGGTATTTGTAATTGTGGTAGTTCTCCTTGGCTATAGGCACATCTGGCAGGTTAGTGAACATTCAGCTTGTAAACTCTGTGACAAACCATTAAGGCAAACAAACTTGAACACTTCATTATGGAATACGAAATTGTAAAAGGTTTAAGTCCTGGCCTATTGTACAATCAACTGTGTAACTAGTTCATTGACTCTGGTTAGGAAGACAATCTAACAATTTATCTTAAATTTGCTTGTTCATTTAAAAGAATGAAGGACAATTTTATTTATATATATATTTTTAAGCTGCATCTCTCATGAACCCATCCCTGCCCTTGTGTGGCAGTGCACATCCCTGCCCTTGTGTGGCAGTGCACATCCCTGCCCTTGTGTGGCAGTGCACATCCCTGCCCTTGTGTGGCAGTGCACATCCCTGCCCTTGTGTGGCAGTGCACATCCCTGCCCTTGTGTGGCAGTGCACATCCCTGCCCTTGTGTGGCAGTGCACATCCCTGCCCTTGTGTGGCAGTGCACATCCCTGCCCTTGTGTGGCAGTGCACATCCCTGCCCTTGTGTGGCAGTGCACATCCCTGCCCTTGTGTGGCAGTGCACAATAGAAAGTTGAATTTACAAATTCGTAAATTGAAACTAATTTAAATTGTGCCCCGAGGGGCGAGTTTATTGGGCAGTGCCACTCATCCTTGTGGGCCTGACAGCTGAGTGGACAGCGCTCGGGATTCATAGTTCTGAGGATGCGGGTTCGATCCCCGGTGGAAGCGGAAACAAATGGGCAGAGATTTTTTCACCCTGATGTCCTGTTCATCTAGCAGTAAATAGGTACCTAGGAGTTAGACAGCTGCTACAGGCTACTTGCTGGGGGGGGGGGGGTGTAACAAAATGGAGGCCTGGTCGAGGACCGGGCCGCGGGGACACTAAACCCCGAAATCATCTCAAGATAAGGAGGAGATCCTGTGAATGGACACACCGCCATAGCAGCATGTACAACACTCCCCAATAGGAAGAAAACCCGCTGGGTTGTTCATCCTGTCACTTGTACCCAGACACAGCTGGGACTTGCTTAACTGTCTCAAGTGAACAGATTCTCAAACAAGAAGATTAACATCTGTCCACTCTTAAAATCTTACGTTATCTTGCGGGTGCAAAATGGGGGAATCTTTTAAGAACATTTGACAATATTTGACAAATAGTGTTTTCCAAACTCAAACAATGTGGGGTTTATTATTCTACACATATTTCTAATGTCTCTCAGGTGTTCACATTCTCTCAGGTAGTGGTCAAGGCGGTGTCCATCACTCTCACCACAGATTCTGCAACTTCGCTGATCAACTGTTGTTTCCATTCCGAATACTTGTATCCCAGACGGATTCTCGCTATTACTGATTCTCTCCCTCGTCCTCCTCCTCTTCGGCCATAATGATTGGGATTGCCAGCAGCAACCATGTTGTACCATCGTACAGATTCAGTGGTTTGTGCTTCTATCCTCCTTTCCTCAGTTACCTTGTCACGGTGATGTTGCCTGACAATACCTCTAATTTGTAGTAGAGTCTTGGGTATGAAGTATTCAATATGGTCTCCTTCAGCGCCTTCAGCAGCCAGCACATCTGCTTGTTCATTCCCACATATTCCAACATGGGAGGGGATCCACAGAAACTTGATGACTCTTCCCTGATTGTCTTGTGTGACAGTGAATACTGCCACCATCCTCACTGTCCCGTGTGACAGTGAATACTGGCACCATCCTCACTGTCCCGTGTGACAGTGAATACTGGCACCATCCTCACTGTCCCGTGTGACAGTGAATACTGGCACCATCCTCACTGTCCCGTGTGACAGTGAATACTGGCACCATCCTCACTGTCCCGTGTGACAGTGAATACTGGCACCATCCTCACTGTCCCGTGTGACAGTGAATACTGGCACCATCCTCACTGTCCCGTGTGACAGTGAACACTGCCACCATCCTCACTCTAATAAGACAATTGAGTTACTCAAATTAAACAAAATTGAAATTAATTTTATAAATAAACATGTCAATAATAATTGATGTGTGTAAAGGTCCAATTTATTCTCATGGTTTGTGTTGATCAAGTTTGTGAACTTGTGTTATGAACTTGTCTGATCTTCCGGATACACGGCCGGATACGCACTGTATGTGTCCGCTTGAGCGCGTAGTACAGAGACGTGTGTGAGAGTTCGTCTCTTGAGTGTTGAGCAATGGAGACCCCTTGAGTGTTGGTAACAGTGTTCACTCCTTTCGTAGTGGAAAAGTCTAGTATTGTTTCCCTACTTTTGTAGTGGGGGAAGAGTAGAGCGTAGAGAGAACGAGGTCCCTGTCTTGTAGACACGCTAGGTCCGAGTCTCGTAGATACTCGTGTATTGTTCTACAACCCCAACAGCTGAATAAGCAGCAGCAGCAGCACCAGGAGCACCATACGGAGCAGCAGCAGCAGCACCAGGAGCACCATACGGAGCAGCAGCAGCAGCAGCAGCAGCACCAGGAGCACCATACGGAGCAGCAGCAGCAGCAGCAGCACCAGGAGCACCATACGGAGCAGCAGCAGCACCAGGAGCACCATACGGAGCAGCAGCAGCAGCAGCACCAGGAGCACCATACGGAGCAGCAGCAGCAGCACCAGGAGCACCATACGGAGCAGCAGCAGCAGCAGTCGGCCCGCTCCGTCCCGCTGTTTGCTCCCCGCAGCCTCGCCAAATAAGTTCCAAAGCGAATCCGTGAAATGACGGGGACAAATCTGAAATTTGGCGGGAGAGGAGAGGACGCCGTGGCGGACACCCGGCTTTGTTGTGCTCGACGTTAATTGTTAGTTACTTGCAACAGTCTGACAGTCGTCGGTCAGTGAAATTAATTGTTGCACAATCACGGGAGAAGACAATCAGGGGAGCCTCACGTCACGGCTAATCAGGAGTGAGTGACCGACAGACCTCATAGATTGTGAAGTTGGTCTCCACCGGTGTTAAGGGCTAAGGTTACCGGAATGACTGACAGTCCCTAGGAGCGAGGGACAACAGACCAGTCCCTAGGAGCTAGGGACAACAGACCAGTCCCTAGGAGCTAGGGACAACAGACCAGTCCCTAGGAGCTAGGGACAACAGACCAGTCCCTAGGAGCTAGGGACAACAGACCAGTCCCTAGGAGCTAGGGGCAACAGACCAGTCCCTAGGAGCTAGGGACAACAGACCAGTCCCTAGGAGCTAGGGACAACAGACCAGTCCCTAGGAGCGAGGGACAACAGACCAGTTCCTAGGAGCTAGGGACAACAGACCAGTCCCTAGGAGCTAGGGGTAACAGACCAGTTCCTAGGAGCTAGGGGAGACAAACCAATCTCCTACATAACCTTTAATACATCAATCTTTCGCCTTGCTTTTACTTTCCTCTAAGATTTCCTCGCCTCTCCCTTGCCTTACTCATGCCTGTGCCTCACTCATGCCTGTGCCTTACTCATGCCTGTGCCTCACTCATGCCTGTGCCTTACTCATGCCTGTGCCTCACTCATGCCTGTGCCTCACTCATGCCTGTGCCTCACTCATGCCTGTGCCTCACTCATGCCAGTGCCTCACTCATGCCTGTGCCTTACTCATGCCTGTGCCTCACTCATGCCTGTGTCTCATGCACTCATGCCTGTGTCTCACTCATGCCTGTGCCTCACTCATGCCTGTGTCTCACTCATGCCTGTGCCTCACTCATTCCTCCCTCCCGAGACTTAGTCGTCTCCTCATCTTCTGGTGTGTGGTCTGGTCCACAGTGTACACATTTACAACTAAATATAAGAAGATCTAACTTCGAGTTTCCATTTGGTATCCACAGCCTGGAACAGCCGCCAGGTACACGAGAATAGATCAACCTCAGACGAAACACTGACAAATATGGAGGTAAAAATTTACACTGGCCCCTCAGTGTCCCTCTAGTAGCGGTAGCCAGTGAGTTACTGGTGAGAGGAGAGCTGCCCGACAGCTAGAAGATAGCAAATGTGGTCCCAATATGCAAGAAACGGTTCAGACAGAAGTATCACAGCTACCAACCGGGCTGTGGTGTTGAACTGAGTCAAGCCTGGCCTCGGGCCGGGCTTGGGGAGTAGAAGAACTCCCTGAACCCCATCAAGCAGGTACCCAGCAGGTACCCAGCAGGTACCCAGCAGGTACCCAGCAGGTACCCAGCAGGTACTCATACCCTGTAAAACACTTGAAAGAATAATTAGATTAAGACCGGCAGAGTATCACTATTACACTTCTTAACGACCATAACATCAGTGACTGGAGATCATGTCTGACGAAGCTGCTGGAGTGCTATGAGAAGGCAGCACTGCACGTCAAGTCATCTGGTGCTGTAATAATCTACAGGTGGTCATTAATGCCATACAACGACTGACCCTCGTAAATCACAGTGTTATTAGTCATTACTAAATCATTCAGGTTATTGAAGCGGCAAGTTCCTTAAAGTCATTGTGTATGTGTGATCAACTTAGAGTGTAGACTTCATCAATCACGAATGATAATTAGGATATGTATAAGGCATAGACTGAAGCTCTTGTTTATAAATCGTCTTAGTTATTTAGTGCT